>PVJD01002516.1:0-101300 GCA_004026545.1 Mormoops blainvillei | reverse complement strand
CTCCATCCACTCTTCTGTTGTTCCCTATAGATTGTTCTTTATTTCAATTAGTGTAACCTTGGTTTCTGACTGGATCTTTTTTATGCTGTTGAGGTCTTCACGAAGTTCCTTGAGTATCCTTATAACCATTGTTCTAAACTCTATATCTGGTAAATTGCTTGCCTCCATATTATTTAGTTCTTTTCTTACTCTTTCATATGAGACATATTTCTTTATATCCTCATTTTAGCTACCTCCCATGTTTATTTCTCAGTAGATCTGCTACACCTCCAAGTTTTGGCAGAGTGGCCTTTTACAGTAGGTGTCCTATGGGGTCCAGTGGCAGTTTCCCTATTCACCTGAGCCAGGTGCTCCAGGGCTGTCCCTTGTGTGAGTTGTGTGTGCATTCCTATTGTAGATGAGCCTCGATTGCTGGTGTCATGTCTGAGTGTGGGACTGACCCTCCGGCTAAATGGCTGGGAAGGCTGGCCATGACTACCGCGGGAAGTTGTTGTTTGGGGGCTGAGGAATTCACTTTAGTGAGGTTTGGTTGCCTGTCAAATTCAGGTATGTCATTTGTGGAGCTAACTGGGTGGTACTTTGGTGTGGCCTGAAGCTAGCCACCAAGTATGTTGGTTCTGAAGCCTCTCGAAAGGGGTTCTGGTACAGACCAAGGTCAGTTGCTGTTTGTGTCTGGGCCAGGACCACCTGGTAGGAACTCCAAGGTAACCTGAGGTTGGTAGCTGTCTGTGCTAGGCTTGGAGATGCCAGAGAGGGGTTATCCTGTGAACCAAGGACAGCTGCCACTAGTGCAGTGCCTGGGACTACTCAGTGAGAGGTATAGGGCATGCTAAAGCCAGCTGCCAGTTGTTTGGGGTTTGTGGACCTTTGAGATTTTAGGAAAGTCTGCAGTGCAGGCCCAGGCCAGCTGCTTGTGTACATTAGCCTCCGAGGGAGGGCTGGTCTGGGCAAGTGAATTGGGTGGGGTGGGGTTTCAGAGAATATCCAGGGAGCATTGTTAGCCAGGTTGACGGAGCCTCAGACTTGGTGCCAACATGTGCGCTCGGGCTGGGGGAATGGAGAGCTCAAAGGAACAATGGTGCCTGCTTTTAGTCTCCTTGCCTTGAGTCCAGGAGAGAGGTGCCACTCCACCCCTTGCCCTAGAACCAGACAATTCAGTTTCTTTCCATGTGTTTTTCGGTGCTTTTCGAGCTTCTCTCCCTGCTGTGGAGCTTAGGGAAAGTGTTTGAGAGCAAGAGAATCTGTGCTCAGGCCCTTTAAGAGGATGCCTAAACCTACAGCAACCTTTTGTCTCACCTGAACTGAATCCCCTGCTGATTTTCACAGCCAGCTGTTGTGGGGACTCCTCTTTATGGCACTGGCGCCCTGGGCTGGCGAGCCCGGAGTGGGGCTGGGACCCCTTGTTCTTCAGTGTGAACCTCTTCGACTGAGATATTCCTCCCAATTTTTAATGGCCACACATGGGTGTGGGACCAGTGTGTTTCGAATCTCTGTCTGGCCTACCAGTCTCAATGTGGCTTCTTCTTTACATCCCTGGTTATAGGAATTCTGTTCAGTCAGTGTTCAGGTGGTTCTCCAGGGCACTGTTCTATAATTTAATTATAATTTTGATGTGGTCACGAGAGGAGGCAAGCACAGCCTTTACTCTGCCATCTTGGCCAGAAGTCTGAATCTCTCGAACTAAAGAGCTTCAAAAGAAAGAAAGCAATCTCCTCTCTTGCTCAGCATAACAAACCCCACTGATTTACTTCTCTAATTAATGCTTCAGGTTCTGGGCTCCGCATCCTCCACTTCCAATTGAAGCCTCTTTCTTCTGCTGATTCCTGAATCCCTGTATCATCTATTTATCCCACCCCACTCCTTTTTCTTTTTCTCCTTACTTTCTGCAAAGTGGTCTTCAACATTCTTTTCTATGTACTTTTCACATGTATTTTTCTAGGCAAAACGTTATACATTTAAGTTTCCAGTATGCCTAGCACAGTACAAACAGCATGTATCTGTTAAATTCTTCAACTGCATTTTATAGCTTTCAAAATTTACTTCTGAGGCTTACCTTGCTTATAGCTTCCAGCATTACCAGGAAGAAAGAGAACTGGAATACCCGTTAAAGGGAGAATTTTGTGTTCTTCGGCATAGGATCCTTCTCCATAAAGATATAATTCATATGCGGGATAGCGTTTTGCCAATTTCTTTGGGAGTTCTATTTTCTACAGCAAAATAAATAAAATAAAAAATGCAATATTACTTTAATACAATTCAGCCACACCATACCCAATTCTGAATTATACAAATAGTGCAATATAAAAATAATACTGATAATAAAACTGCACTTAAGGCACAAAACAAGTTCCACTTTTAATTTCTTCACATGGAGAATTAGTTTCAAATTATGTGAGTTTTGAACCATGCAGTCTTCGTGAAAGCATAAAATGGGACTACATGAAATTCTAATAAATATAAATTACTCAAAATAGCCACTGACAACAGAAAAACACTGGTAGATATCAGCAAGTTATGTGCTAGTATGATTGAAAATACATTTAACTTAGCATCAGTATCAATTATACTTAGAAATGAAAAGCTTTCCATTATCAAATCAATTATTTTTTGCTACTTTAAACTGTTTTTTAATGTCCTTCTTTTTACGCAGGACCAACTATATATTCCAGCTGCTACATCATTCAACAGAAAGCAAGTTTGTTTTATAATGCAGCTTTCTGACCTCTCTACTTAATATGCTTTGACCTACAATGTGCTTAACGAATTAATCTGAACCTTATACCCATGTCTTCATCAAGACATGTACCCTCTTCTCACCATAAACATTACAGTGAATTAGTGACCATTGCAGTTTCCATGAACCAGGCATGGTTCACCAGCAAGCCTTAAACTACCCCGCAATTCATAGTACTGTATACCAAATGAGCCAGTAATGCATGTACATTTTTTTCAACAAAATGTAAATTAGGTATTAATGCCATCCCCAAAAGGTAGGCATCTATAAAAACAGTAGTAAAGTATAAGCTCTTCTTCTGCTCCTTTTTCAATGAAAGAAACCATTAAAAATGAAATCAGTTACTTTGAACAACAGGTTTTATTTAAGTGACATCAGTAGATTTTGTGATCCAGCAATGCTACACATGTGCTTGATAAAATTTCAACTACCGAATGCACATTTAAAGTGTAAATGGTAATGACTACTGAAAAACTTCACTGTTGTAAAAAACCAAAATTCTGATTATTTATGCACATTCCTGAACATTCCGTTGAGGATATTACCATAAACAACCTGTGCCAATAAAATCATGAAAACAGCTTTAGAGCGTGAGTTTCATGTGTAAGATCCTAGCAACTTTTTATCTCCTCAAATGCTCAAAGTTGAGAAATACAAACCCCACCGTCCACTTTATATATACGCACACGCACCTTAACTCAAATCAGCCCCAATACTGATCATGCAGATAATCAGAAATGAAAAACAACACAATATTCTGTTTCTTTAGGTGCAAATTAAACAGAAAGAAAACATGAGAGAATTCCTTTCAATTTAGTAAACCATCTGACAGAATAGTAGTATATGCACATTAAATCATTATTTTTTTTATGTCAGTAGCTAAACCAAGTTTTGAACTAGTTGAAAATTAACTCAGAAATACAAGAAACTATAAATATATCAAAAAAGAAATATTTCATTCTCTGGAGGCAGAAGAATAAGCAAAAGAACAGATTTGATGTATTTTGTAATATACTATTATGAAAGAAATTTTGGAGAAGGTGTACAATGTTAAAAATATGAATGCATACAATATGTAGTAGTAAAAAGTAGAGATGAAAAAAGAAGGTAGAACAAAAAAAAAGGGAGCTGTAGGCAAATAACAAAACTGCAGTGAACGTTGGGAGTGAGTGGCAGGAAGAATCAGAAGTGTACTGACCAGAGTGAGGACAGAAAAGGTGTAGGCATACAAAAAAGATGCTGATGAAAAAATGGAAGAGGGTCAGGGGATTTGAAAAAAAACCCCAAAAACTTATAGCAACAGGAATCCAATATATTTTAAACTGATTATTTTACATAGATTATATTAAATGAGCAGCCCTACCCCCAAAAAAGACTTCTAATTAAGATCAATTACCTTTACACTGAAATATTATCTCCACGCGTCATGCCCCTGCCATTCGTCCTCTATTGACTCTGTCTTAGTACAGGTTCTTCTCATCTCTAACCTAGATCCCTTTCAAAAGACGAAAATTCTAACAAATTCCCAAGTGCTCTAAAAATACTGATTTAAGAAACTAAAGTTGCCCTGTCTGGTGTGGCTCAGTGGATTGAGCGCTGGCCTGTGAACCAAAGGGTCGCTGGTTTGATTCCCAGTCAGGGAACATGCCTGGGTTGTGGGTCAGGCACCCAGTGGGGGGGTGGGGGGGGTGTGTGAAAGGCAACCACACATTGATGTTTCTCTCCCTCTTTCTCCCTTCCTTCCCCTCTATCTAAAAATAAAATAAAATCTTTAAAAAAAAGAAACTAAAGTCTTGATTTTTATGAAAATCTCTTTTAATTGTGTTTATAAAATGCAAAATAACCAAAAAGGAAAAAAAAAGATTTTCATCAAAATGAATGCAGCTTTTAAGCTCTTATAAAGAGTTAAGTCTTAGCCCTTTGCCCACCCCACACTTAAGAACACTCGAGAGGACTCCAGCTTGATAAAAAGACCTAGGGACAACTGAATCTTTCAGACCAGTGTCTCTCCATGTCATCATCTCCCTGCTATAATCCATAATCCATACTGCTCTCTAGAACATTCACCTATCTTAAAACATACACGTATGTGTTTCTTCACTGCATATAGAGATGATAAAGGCTTAGAGAGAAGTCCTTTAAAATCTGGCTCTGATTATTCTTCCTACTTTCTTATCTTACATATGCCAGGTTTTAAAATTTATGTTTAATGTCTCAAAACCCAAGATTCGACAGGATATACACTCAATAGGCTCTGTCATACCTGTGGTCCTTTAGCCATCCAGTTTCCTACCCAGAAGGCAACTAATGTCAGCAGTTTGTGCTTGCAGAAACATTGTACATGCACATACAAGAAAACATGTTTATAGGTAATTTTCTCCTTTTTACATAAATGGTTACATACTATACATACTGCCTATGCAATGCATCCTGGTTCCTTCTTTATTCACAAATGCTAGTCTTTATTCCTGCAGTTTTTTTGTTTCTGCACTTTATGAACTATGGTACCTACCTTCCACGGCCCAATTCACTACCTCTTTTCTACAGCCTTTGACTACCAAGACAAACCTAAATGCTCTCTTCTGTGAAGAGCCTTGTACACCCTCTCTTATAGTGAAATTATAATATTTAGCACATTTTAACTATCCATTATATTGTTTTCCCTCATTATAAAGACATAAATTAAAGGCACAGGATCTGATTCATCTGTAATTCCCTCACTCATAATTAGTATCTAGAATATACCTGACACATACTCACTCAATAAATGATTTGCTAAATAATCATCAGACTTAATTACAAAATATGTGATTCGTATTTTTCCAACATCTTTTCTTTCAAAGAGCGACTGTTAGATCACATACCTGGACAGGCAAATAAATTATTCTAACGGAGAAAACAACACAGATGTTTCTTCTCCAGTTCTACAATTTGTCCGAAACTGTTTGCTACCATTACGAGAGCTCTGCCTTGCTGTCGTAAGGCAGGCAGCTTTAAAGGATAATGTGTATTTTGCCTAGTAGGTTGGTGAGATATTCAGTTAACCGTTAATAAGCAAATCTAGGAAAACAAAAGGTAGAGGATGAATAGAGGTAATCAAACAGTTTCAAATTCAAAACTTCATCTTTACCAAGAGTTTCAAATTCCTGTCCCACCTTTTATTTTTCAAATGGAAAATAAAATGAGTATGTTTCATATAATGTTCATTTCCTCTAAAAGAGAAGAAAACACAACTAGGATATTCCATCTAATAGATAGCAACCTGTGAACAATTAGAGAGGTTACTATAAAATATAATTGAAAGCAAGCAATATATAAAATAAGTTTAGAACACTGTTATTTGTTAAAAAACCATCGGTCCTTAATAGAAGGACCTCAGTTACCTATAAATCTCACTACATTCAAAATTTACCTTCTTTACCTTATTTACATAGGAAGGTTTTAACTTATTTGTAAAATAACATGGCCTTGCGTGTACAATAAAAGGGCTGAGAGTCAAATATAAATACTGTAGTGGATTAACACAGCTTTCTACATCATAAAAATAAAAATCTACCAAAAAACATGGATCAAAAACTCCTGCCACTATAATTATTATTGTACTAACAAATTATTAACAGAATGTAAAACCTTAAAAGGGCAATTTAAATCAAAATAAGTAAATACAAACACAAAAACAGGAAAAAAGCCAAATGGCTCTTTTGCATCAGCTACACTAATTTTCAGTGTCTTTCTAGTCAATTTTATGAGGCACAAAATGCATCTGTGAGGTCCATATGCTTTGTTCCCAACACTAAGCAATTTCTACTACTGCAAATATTAAAATAGCTTCAATAATTGTGGGCAATCTAAAAATAAATGGCAATTAGTACATTGTTACAAAGTAATTGTATTTTAATCAAACTCTTCAATGCAGTACAAAACTAAAGTGACCTACTTCTGTCTATTGAGAGTTTCTAATTATTAAACCATATAAATATCATAGGTGATTGATTATAAGGGTTTTTTTTTCAGTTTTAAAAAATCTAAACTAGAAGCCCAAATATTCAACTATACGTAGACTGATAAAAATAAACCAGCATATTTGCTTAGAAAGTAAGAGACAAGTAGTATTAAAATCTTCTCCTTCTGTAGAATTTGATATCAAATGCTTCCACCGCCTTATAAGCACTGATGCACAACGAAGGTAAGAATCTCAAAACAAATAAAATCTAAACTAGAATTCTGCCCGTGGGAAAGGAAGCTCATCAGGTATTTAAACCTTAAGTAGTTTTGAGATCTAAATAATAGCAGCATAATCAAATATGCTCCCCCATAACGACCTGGACCCAGAAACAATCACGATCGGCATCCCTCACCTCAAAGAAAAAAATCTGCTATGGTTTTAAAAGTATACTACAAATACATTGTATCAATATGTATTACAGCGCATATACATCTTATGGTAGGGGCATATTATAATATGTATTTCGTAATTAAGAGATACATTTAGAAATAAAAGAATCATTCGGGAGAAATATCTTCGGACAGTCGTGTGGTTTTTCACAATCTCTTTTTATAGCTGGTTATGAATGAAATTCTAGATTCTCCTATGCTGAACTGATGAAGCAACTGTGACAGAAAACGTTCAAAATGGAACGTAAGAGGTGGAGGCGGAGGGAGAGAGACAGACAGAAGGGCTGTGTCTCTCTTAAGTAGCAAACATAGTGAGAAAAATAAAACTAACACCATGAAAGAGATTTTGAAGGCAATTGGTAAGAGAAGACATGCATAAACACAGGAGTGCATGCACACGCACGGACCCACAACCTACAAAAGAGAAGACTCCGCAAAATCTTTACAGGAGGGAACCTCAATAGTTTTCCATTTAATTACTCATAGGGTTAGCCTTTCACACAGAGGTAAAACCCTAGAGTCTCCAAGGCAGCCCTGGAAACTACCTAGCCAACACACTCTGCAGAAGCTCGGTCCCCTTCTGGAAAAGCAAGAGCTGACATGTACATCAGTGGACGAGAGGGGAATTTAGTCGCGTGGGAAGCAAAAGAGGGTCCAGGGGCACCTGTTAAGGTAGGAACGCCGGGAAGATGGGGCTTGGCTTTAGGGAGAGGGGCTAAGATTGCGTCTGGGGATGAAGGGGGTTGGGCGCGACCAGTCTGAAAAGCCCGTGCATAGCTTTTGGAATCTGGAAGAGGGCAGGGGGGCAGGGGAACGATTACGAGTAGGGACAGGAGGATGCTTGGGGAACCATCCAGGAAACACCCCATCGTCAAGAAAGGACACAAAGGGCAGGTGAGGGGAGTAATGGGGTTCTGCAATCTTCTGGGGCAGAAAAAAACAGAGGCGAGGTTGGGATAAGGGGGTCGGGGAGGCGCGGGGAGCCAAGGCAGAGGAAACCCACAGAAGGTCCAGGTAGGGAAGGGCCTGCATCTCGGAGCGCCCAGGTGAGAAGAGGGCGGAACCTCACCTGATACTCCGGGTACTCAAACATGTAGCTCATACTGCACTTATTCTCCTCGAAGCCGAAAAAGACGTCCCACAGCCCTAGGGTGGCCATGAAGATCATGAAGGCGTAAAATGCCAGGTTCCAGAGGTTGACAGAGTGAAGAAACATCGTGCCGCCGCCGCCGCGGGGCCCCAAGCACTGCCTGAGCGAGCCGAGGGCTCCTGGCACCCCGCGCGGGAGCCGAGCCCGAGCAGCGCGCGCTTGCGCGGACGCCGGGCCTGCCCGCGCGCCCGCCGCACAGTGCGCCTGCGTGCAGCCGGCCCGCTGCGCCTTCCGCCTGGCCTCTCCCTGGGCTAGGGGAGGTGGTGATTGCAGCTGGACCGCAAATCTGAGCATAGAGGGAAAAAGCAGAGAGCGGGTTGGGCTGGGCTGGAGGGTGAGGGGAAGAGGGGAGGGACGAGGATAGGAAAAAGGAAGAAGGAGGCAGGGAAGGGCAATGAGGGGCAAGCTGGTGGGAAAGGAGGGGGAGAAAGGAGACTAGAGAGGAATGGGGCGGTGGGGCCGGGAGGGGGTGGTGCGAGGAACTAGAGGGCAATGGGCGGAGCGCCGGAGTCCTGCAGGCGAGTTGGGGGAAGGGCTGGGGTGGGTGTCCAGCGGGTTAACCTGGAGACCCGGAGGCGATTAATGATGGTTAGCTGACCCGGGCAGGAGAGTGGGGACATCAGAGTCCTGTCGGAAATTCCTCTCCCTTCCCGTTCAATTTTGGTACGGCTCAGGCCTCTGCACATTGGTTCTCCCAGCGGTAACAGCACGTTCACAGCTCTCAGGACCAGGGAGCTGAAGCGGGGAACAAATGTTTTTTTCCCCGCCTCTTTGACCGCCGACGTCGGCCCAGTGGATAACAGCGCATAAAAGCACCGGTTCATAAAAAGCCACCTACAGGTCCACAAGGTTCTGTGTTGGTATAAGATGAAAGCCTACATCACAAAAATCGTCGTTAGTTTTTAAAAAAATGTTACCAAGATTTCCATTAGCACTGACGCCCCCAACAGGTATCTGCGTAATCAGTTTGACGCTGACTGCCTTGCTCCCCAGGGCTTCCACCTCTTGGGAAATTGGTTCCACATTAACGTAGGGAGGCAATTTAGCTCAAGCTTGTACTCAGACTCTCGAGTGACTTAATTCATCTTGAAGAATTTTGGTTTGGTTTTGCACAAAGAAGTGGGTAAAAGCAGCGCAAAAACCATTCACCATCATGTATAGCATCATCAAAACACTGGAATGTTATGAGAAAAACAAAACAAAACAAACCACGATACACTCTTTAAAGATGACCCAAGAGCAGATGGGTGTGTGTGTGTGTGTGTGTGTGTGTATGCGCAACTGAGAAATTCTCCTTAGAATAATTTTCAACACTGACTGAATTGCATTTAACTCGGGCTGATATTCTGGTATTTTTTTCTGTGCAGAGGAAGTTTGGCTATGATACAAAGAATTTTAAAACTAAAAAGAAGCTTATAGTTTATCTTAACACCCTGATATTCAGATGTGAGAGCACCTGGGATGTGGAGTGGGATTTAGGAGGAGTTAGTGCCATGGATGACAAATCATTTGGGGAACGATATAAGTTATACATGAAAAAAGGAATACTGTACATTGATGGAGTCTAGGAGCTTGAGAACATCACAGAGAGAATGTCTGCTCCTTGTCTCTCCTAGCATATAGCAACCAGCACAAATAAATGAAGGGTGAATCTGCATTCTCTCCTATCAGTGCTTCTTTAAGGTAATGTGCATATGAAGAGCTTGGACATTCTGTTTAAAAGCAGATTCTGATTCAGTAGTTTGGGAGTGGGAACCAAGATACTGCATTTCTAACAAGCTCCTGAGTGATGCCAGTGATGCTGGTCGGTGGACTACACTTGGAGTAACAAGGATCTACCCCACCTGAGGACTCTGCTATGTGGAAAAAACCCTGACTTGAAGATGACTGAGCTAGCTCTTCTGGTGGCTTTCATGAGTGTGGCAACCTACTGCCCTTATTGTCCACTCAGAAAGGAGCACGATAGAGATTCAATGGATTCTTTATGTTTGTAATCTTTGTGTTCCTACTTTTTTACTCCCCCGCCCCCATCCATCATTAGCCCCCTCCTGGCTTCACTCCCTTTCATATCTAAACTAACGCTACTGAGCATTGCCTAACCACCCTCTGCTAGTGCTGTCAACTTCCTGAACTCGCCTTTCAATCCCACTCTGCTTTCAAAACTTCCAACTTTGGGTGAATATAGTATGCCTTTGAGCTCTGACACTAATGTATCTGAGCTCTGCTGGAGAAAATGACAAAATTATTTGAACTACTGTTCAGAAATACATGTATATGTTTCTGATCAACTTCTCTCCTTCAGACCACCTGTTTTTAAGCTCCCCACATCATCTCTCTCTCTTTTTTTAAAGTAGATTATTAATACATAATTCTATCTTCATATTCACAGAGATAATTTTGATTTTCAGGTGCACATTCCTTCAACTATTAATCCCCAAGTTGACCATCTCCATCCAGTCCTGATTCAGTTAGTACATCTGAGGTGCTTAGAGCAATGCCTGGCACTGTTACTGTGATCTGCTGTCCTTAGAGGAAATCAAAAACAAATCCCCCTGGTTGTGCTTTAGTACCCATCCCCTGGTCTCTCTTCAGGAAATTAGTTCTATCAAGTTAAAGTCTCTGTCAGTCTTTCTCATTCTATCCTCCATCCCCTGAGGCATATAAATACGCTTAGGCATTATTAATATTAAAAAAGAAAAATCCTCACTGCAACTGTCACCTGTAGTTCTTGCCTTCTCATCTCAGTCAGCGTTCCTAAAGTGGTGGCTTTTTAAACTTAAATTAATGCAACCTTTCATAAAGGAAAAGATCATATAATCATTTGATAATCACTCTTCAACTGAAATATTTAGTAACTTCATTAATATAACAGTTTTTCAGAAAACCGATTAGGTTTGTTTAAGCTCCATTGTGCTTTTGTTTGCTTGCTTTATTTACTGGAGGCAAATGCTGTCTTTTCCACACATAGTAACCACCCTCATGCTACCTAGTTTTTGTGCAGAGAAAGGGGGAATTGTCTGTCTGGTGTTGTAATCTAGTTGTTTTCTAAAATTAATTTCACTAAATTATATCGGTCACAGTATACTACCCTCACACTATAGCTTTTAAAATAAACTTAATTCTTTTTCTTAAAAAACAAATGCATAATAGATCAACTGTTAGAAACTAAAATTTATTTCAATCAATTGGTTTAAAATCCTTTCTCATGCTTGTTGGTTTTACCTACCTCCCACTACCTTATATGTAACAGACATTCAATAACTATTTGTTTTTTAATTTATTTGAAAATAAGAGTCTACAGATTATAGGCATGAAACCTCACCTTTTCTTTGATGCTTCAAAGCTAAAGAAAAAAGAGAAGAAGAAAACATAATGCCAGCAACTCTGTGGCTGCCAGCTCTGTTTCCAAGGAAACAGAGAATAGATCATCAAAAACAAAATAGGGATTTTCAACCTGATTACCCTTTTTTCACCAGTTCAGTCTCCATTGCTGCAAAATGAAAGGCAACATAACCTCAGACTTGCAATCCAGATTTTTAACATTTTGTGTTGTCTCTCACTATTAAAACCAGGCCCCCCAAAATTAATGTTTTGGATTGTATGTTGGTTTGTAGGGAAAGTTAAACTTGTTCACGAGGATAAAGAATACCTTTTAAATATAAAGCACTATGTATATTTGCTGAATAATATATTTTAACTTCAGAACTGTCAAATGTTTAAGTTACTGAATCTCAGATTTAACATTTCTTTGGAAAATATAAGAAGGTATTGGGAACACAGGAGGTCTGTCTGGAAAAGTCCAGCCATTATTAATATAATGAGAACAGTTTTCGTGACATTGATGTAACCTGGCAACCAAGGAGAATGGACTGGAATGTGCATGCATGAACTGTGTCTACTTCACTATACTGGTCAGTGGGAGTAATAGGTGCCGTTGAGTGAGCATGTGTACTGTGTGGCCGTCACATTCAAAACGACTGAGCGAGCAGAACTATGAAGCTGCATCAAATTTTGCATTAAGCATGAACATTCCTGTGCAGAAACTATTCAGGTGTTTCAGAAGTCCACAGCTAAGGGCAACTGATGACTGGCGCCTTCATCACAACAATGCGCCCACTCATGCATCACATCTCATGCAGTGTTTTGACGAAACATCAAATCACCCAGGTGACTCAGTCCCCCTACAGCCCAAATTTGGCACCCTGTGACTTCTGGCTTTTCCCAAAACTAAAATCACCTTTGAAAGGGAAGAGATTTCAGACAATTGTTGAGATTAAGGAAAATACGCCAGGGCAGCTAATGGTGATTGGGACTGTATGAGGTCCCAAGGTACCTACTTTGAAGGGAACTGAGGCGTCATTGTCCTATGTACAATGTTTCTTGAATGCTGTATGTTCTTCAATAAATGTCTATTTTTCATATTACATGGCTGGATACTTCCTGGACATGCCTCGTATAAATAAAGGATAAAGACTTCTAGAATGAAGTGTTTTATTTAAAGAAGTAAGAAAGAGAGCAGGACAGGTTGAAAAACATACAGGAGTCAAGGGAAAAGTAATTGGACTTCCATTCAATAGCGCAATATACCACTATAACATTGTTCTTTGTTCCACAGATTTATTTCTACCATGGATAAATGATCCTGAAAAATAACAGCTAGATATAACAAAAGTTTGGTTTAGCATTATTATATTACCTAGTGGTGCTATGTGTTTTATAAAAGCAATATTCCTTTCGAATCAACATGTTTTATACCCTAAACTTATACAATGTTATGTGTCAATTGCATATCAATAAAACTGGGAGAAAAAAAGCAGTGTTTCTCTGTTTTAAAAATTTAGTTAAAACCAGAAGATTCTCTTTGGGGTGAAGTGCACAAATAGAAATTTGCTTCAAGGGAAGTACAATTTAAGAGGCTTTAAATGGCATTTAATATTTTTAGATAATGAATTCTGAACTTTAGGTAATAATTCTAATGGGAAAGAACAATTAATGTAATCATTGCTTGGGGTTTTCCTTATCAGTTCTCTCCTTATATGTCTATTTCCACCAAAAGATTCTAACTCTTCAAAGGAATGGGCTACAAGAGGTTCTTGGTCATTTTTAATACCTAAACCCAGTACAGGGCCTATAGTTAGAGGCATCCTCTAAATGTTTTTAAATAATTTTTTAATTTAAGCAATACACTATACTTTATTTAGAGGAGTTACATTTGTGCCTTTTACTATGAAATGCAAATTTTGTAATAGTCAAATACATTTGTAAACAGTAAAAGCCAAGGTAGACTACTTATTCTAAAATAACTCTTAATTGAAAAAGTTTTTGAAAAAGACTTGGAGAGCAAAACTTTAATTCTGAAAATTAGCTTAGCTTCTGCACAGCAAAAGAAACCATCTACAAAACAAAAGAGCTACCAAACAAACAAAAAAGGATATTTGCAAATGATACCTCCTATAAGGGGCTAATATCCAAAATATATAAAGAACTCATGCAACTCAACAACTAAAAATACAAACAATCCAATTTTAAAATGAACAAAAATTTTCCAAGGAAGATATACAGATGGCCAACAGATATTTGAAAAGATGCTCAACATCGCTAGTCATAAGGGAAATGCAAATCAAACCACAACGAGATACTGCCTCTCACCTATTAGAATGGTTGTTATCAATAAGACAAGAAATAACAAGTGTTGGAGAGAATGTGAGGAAAAGGGAATCCTCACACACTGCTGGAGAGAATGAAAATTGGTTCAAGCACTATGGAAAACAGTATGAAGTTTCCTCAAAAAATTACGAATAGAGCTACCAAGTGACCTAGCAATCCCTCTCCTGGGTCTATCTACCTCCCTCCCCAAAAAACAATACTTATTTGTGAAGATATATGTGCTTTATATTCATTGTAGCATTATTCACAACAGCCAAGACACTGAAGCAACCTGAGTGTCCTTCAATGGATGAATGGACTAAGAAGATGTGGTACATTTATACAATGGAATACTACTCAGGAATAAAAAAAAGATGAAATATTGCCATTTGCAGTAACATGGATGGATCCTGAAAGTATCATGTTAAGTGATATAAGTCAGAAAAGGGTAAGAATGATATGATTTCACTCATATGTGGGATATGAAACAAAAAGTAAGCAATGAACAAACAAACTCATAAATGCAGCAGAATGGTGGTTAGCAGACAGGAAAGGGGGTGGGAGAAGGACAAAGAGGGTAAAGGGTGTTAAATATATATGGTGGCAGGAGATTAGACTTTGGGTTGTGGGCACACTATGGAGTATACGGATGTTGAATTATAAAGTTGTACACCTGCAATGTATACAGTGTTATTAACCAATGTTAGCCCAACATATTTAATTTAAAAAAAAAAGAAAATTAGCTTAGCTGACATAAAAGACTTTATGTTAAAAGAGAATAGCAACATGTAAAATCAACATGTGCTTGTCTTGAAAATGGTAAGGCACATAGGAAAAGATGGTAAATTCTGGCTAAGCACATATTCATATATTTAAGTAAAGTATGGAACTTGACAAGATTTACAGAAGTGTTGGCAAAGGATCTGGAAATGTGTCCTCATCTATACATTGAGAAGGCTGGACTCACAAGATATTGGTCAAGAAATGTTATTAATGGTGAAATGGCAGAAAAACTTAGGCTTTAAGTATAATTCAACTTTAGCATGTGCATCAATTTAACCATAGTTCTATTTAGTGTCACTGTGCAACATGTATAAAATATTGTTACATTGCTTGATGTAGTGTTATGACTAATTTTATTAATAGATCCATTTAAAGTAACTACCTCAGATATTTCATGAAGCAGAGTCAAACATATATGGAAACAGGAAATCTCTATAATGAATTTTAAGGCTAAATAAAGACTATGAATTTTTAAGAATTTTAAATTACCTCTTAGAGGGCTAGGGATCGAAGTGACAGCCACTCCACTCATTTATGGAGCTGCAACAGAAGCTAAGCCTGCACACAGTTCTACAGCTGCCCCTCTTACTGTATGAGTGCCTTATCCACAGAATCCTTAATGTTTATATTCCCTGGTTCTGGTGTTAGGCCACTGAGGGGAAAAAATCAATTTTAAAATATTTATGCTAAAAACATGGTTAGCAGAGGGTTTCTATTGTACTTGAGGGACAAATGCCTATTTAACATACCATCTCAGTAAGGGATGATGGTGGAAGCAAATTGACATCTTTAGGAAGAATTATTGTGAGTACCTTTTTTCATTGATTACTTAGCTTTTTAATGCTGAATTACTTATGACTCGGGAAGAAGAAGAGGGAGTTTCTAAGAAGTTCAAATTCCAAAATGAATTTTTCTCAACTATCAACAGAATGTGAGGAGGCCTGGTTCAGTTTCAATTCTATTTTTATGATTTGGGAAATTAATTTCTTTCAGCCTCAGTTTTTTCATCTGTAAAAATAAGAATAATTCCACCCTAGGGATTGCTGGGAAGATTACAGATACCTGTTTCAAGTGCCTGATATGTAATAGGCACTCCAAAAATAGCTATTATTACTATGAACTTCATAGCACTTTGGTTATTTAGAAAAGCAAGTACTTGCCACAGTATAAGACTTTCCTGGTACTAAAAGGGAAGGAAAATGGAAAGACAATTCATCGAACATAAGACCCATCATCTTTCTATCTGTCAAAGAGGTTTAACATGATGAATGGCACAAATTGACATTCCGAAATACTGACTTATTAAAGAAGGTGGACAGTCCTTAAAAGGAGAGATGAGTACCCTTTACTTACAGGCAACAGAACATAGTAGAATTGTTTTTTTTGTTTGTTTGCTTGTTTTTAAGGGGGAGGGAGTCCCTCCAAGAGTAGCCCATTTCGGTGAAGGCACAAAGTTTCTGTGGACAGTTGATTTTGAACTCTGGTCACACCTATGGTCTGAGGCGGCTGTCCAGCACGTTTTTGTTTTTGTTTTGTGACTGTCCCTAAAGCTGTGTGGCCCTCTCTCCCTGTGTTACCGCAAGGCCTACCGCGAACCTACAGCTGCTGTTGTGCCTCGTATGGCCCCTCTGAGGGGCAATTGCCTGCTGCTGAAGCTCTGCTTAAGCCCCCAAGATATGAAGCACATGTGAAGGTTGCAGGCTCACTTGCTGGAGGTTGCAGGGGCCAATGCCAAGATGGACACACAGAAAGGTCCCTGGCACTGTTGTTCTGAAAAACCTCAATTCAATGAGTCACACCGTAAAGGCGATAGGAACCCCACTCTGAGAGGTTCTGCATGACTAATATTCATTTGGTTTTTTGAACAGAGCCAGAGCCAGCAGTCTGTTCGAGAGGAGTTAGCCCAGTTTTCAAGCTGTTATTTCTTTTCCACATCTGTGGATGGGTCACATGTGATGGGTTTTAGACAGACAGGTACGTGCTGGTGCCCATGTGTGCTCAGTACAGCCCAGCGGCTTCCACCCCAGTGTTTCCAAATTACCCTGGTGCCTACTCAGAGGGAGGATGACTCTCCTTCTTTCTCATAATGGGTGCTGAGATGGGTCCCTTTAAGCAGTAAGTGAAAAAAAACACCCCAAAAAGTAGAGATCAGAGACTGAGGTGTCAAGTTGTCAAAGTTCAGTTGATCAAAGCAGAGCGAGGAGCAGAACAAAGTCAGGAACCAAGACAAGAACCACAGATTCCAAGGCTGGCAGAAAAAAAGGAAGAGAAATGGAGTCAAAGCAACAAGATGAAGACGATTGCTAGCAGGTGCTGGCAGATAAGCAAGAACAAGAGAACTAAAAATATACTTGTAGTTAAGTTGGCTCTAGAGCATTCTACTCTGGTCAGACACCAGCATGACCTAGAGACGCTAGATATGCTCCAGTGGGACTTGCCTATTAGCCTTCCTCATCCATATCTACCTCTTCATCCTAAATACGGGGAGCACTCGTGGGTTAACAGTGCTGATGTGATGTGCGAAAGTGGGTGATGGTCCTCAAACAGATATCGCACACCCATGTTCATAGCAGCATTACTCAATGGTCAAAGGTGGAAGCAACCCACGTGTCCATAATAGACGAATAGATAAGCAAAATGTCGTGTATATACACGTACAGTAGAATTGTATTCAGCCTTAAAAAGAAAGAAAATTCTGGCACAGGCCACAATACAGATTATCCTCAAGGACATTATGTGAAGTGAAATAAGCCAGTCACAAAAATATACACACTGCATGGTTCTACTTAGATGAAGTACCTACAGCAGTCAGAGTCATAAAGATAAAATGTGGAATGGTGGTTGCCAAAGGCTGGTGTGGGGTGGGGATGGGGGTGGGGGAGTTATTAATAAGTAAGTACAGAGTTTCAGTTTTGTAAGAGGAAGAGAGTTCTGGAGATGAACGGTGATGGTTGCACAACAATGCGAATGTACTTGATGCCACTGAACTGTACACTAAAAATGGCTAAGAATGTAGAATTTATGTGTATATGGCCATAATTTTTTAAAAGGGGGTAATTGCCTTGGAGCATAATCACTTTTCAGAGCAGTGGGTAACTAGTGTGAATTATACATGAATCCTGTCCTCAAAGCATTTTCGGTTTAGTGAGAAATCCCATGATTCTTGTTCTCAGGAGGAAAAAAGTATAGAAAGATATTTTTAGGAATTGTTGGAATTACATACAAATGGAAGTGTCTTCATTTTGGCATCACCAAGAACGCAGTATTTTTCTGTCAAAATGACAGTTCCCAAAGAGTTATTAGCAGCCGATCCTGCTATAAGAGAGAAGAAGAGAGGAAAAGGAGGTGGATTAACACAAGGTGCCATGCAGAGCACAATGTACTCAGGAACAATCTGGGAAAAAAGAAAAAAGGGGGCAATGGAGATAAATGAAAAGTAGGAAGAAAAAGTAGAAAATCAGGGGTGTTGTGTAAAGGGAGGCAGGCTGGCTTCTGCACCCACATGTCTGGGTGACTGAGGGAAGCAGTTTCTCACAATCTTGAATGGGCCCGATAAAACAGTGTTCTGATAGCCTTGAGACTGGGTCTGACAAACAGTTCCCATAACATGAAGTGGGCTCGCATGCGCAGAATCACAATTCGTTGTATAATATTTTGTTTTTTTTCCCGGCTTTGTTGTCTCTAGTACTTAAGTGGGTAGGGGCTTCTCACTGCATTGAATAAAGCCATGTCAAGCATCTCCACGGCTCCACACAGTCACATCTGTCTCCCTGAGTCTAGCTAGAGTGCACCTGCCAAGCCTTGACCAGTGGCAACATGAGAGGAAGAAGTAGAAAATGTAGCAATAGAGCTCTACTGAAGTCTGTGAAACCCCAGGAGGAATCACAGTAACAAGGACTGTGAAACTTCAAGGCACATTAATCTGCCAGCAGAAGAGCTCGACAGAGAAGACCCTGCACAACAAAACAGGACTAGAGAGAAAAACTGACCAAGGACCTCAGCCCTTGTTAGCTACCGTAATCTTCTGAAAGAGAGAGAAGGCTTAAACAACATCTATGTACTTTCTCTAGAACAGTGCTCCTTAAATGTTTACGTGCATCAGAAATACCTGGAAGACTTGTTAAAGCAGAGGTTGTTGTGTTGACACCCAGAGAGCCCCTTGAGTAGATCTTGGATGAGGACTGAGAACGTTTGCATTTCTAATGAGTTCCTAGGTGAAGCCAGATGCTACTGGTTTGGGAACCACATTGTAAGAATCATGGCTCTAGATTTTAAAAGATATAGGATATAAGTGATTAGTTCTGTAAGTTTTTTAAAAATGCTTACACAGGAAAGCCTAAATCAAGAGTGGTAGTAAGGGAGCTGTGTTGAAAATATTTAAACCCAGGTAGACTTTGTCCACAATTTGGTCTCTCAATGCAGTGGTTAAGAGACTGAACACTGGAGTCAGACAGACTTGGACGGTATCACTTTCTAGAAGTATACCTTTGGGCAAGTTTCTTAGCTTATATCCTATTTCTTGCATCTGTAAAATTGGGATAATATAGCACCAAGCCAATGGGGCTGTGGAAAAGTTAAGTGAATGATGCACGTACAAAAATTTAGCAGAGTACACAGTAAATGCAGCAGGCATTTGTTCCTGGCAACTCAGCATCAATCTCTGCCACTTTGGTACCCATCCCAATTACCTCTCCATTACTGTGGATAGCGTTTTGAAAGCTGAATCTTAGGAACAAAGCCAAGATAATAAGCTGCCACACTGATCCTCCCAGTTTACCATGGAAACCACTTCATCCTGTGGCAGGTAATTTATAAGGGTATATATTGCCTTTATGGAAATGTTTAATTCCTTGAGTATTCCCTCCAGTGTTACTGGAGAGGGAGAAGATAGCTTCACAGTTTTCCTGAGTGAATTAATTAGTTTGCAATTGCAATGTTATTCAGTATTTTGTATTTATAGCACTATGCTAAAAGTGTTGCAAGGGAAGCAAAGGGTTTCTGTCCTTTAATTTGTGACGAAAAATTGAAGCTAGCTGATAGGAGGGAATGCAATTTTTATTATCTGTAATACAATAAAGACTATTAATTTGAGATGAGAATAATTTTAATTTCAATAAAACAAACAAATGACTGATTTCAGTATTCTGTTAGAGGATGTATTCATAGTAGTTGAGAAATGACTGAGTTAACCATTTATCTCTAATTCATCATAAGGGTACACTCTGGGCCATGGTTTCAAGGCTAGTTTGTATGTATGACCTCTTAAGGAATGCAAAGCTTTGCATCCTGCACCTGCCCATTAATCTCTTAAGACAAGCCCTGACATGATTCCTTTACTTAAGTGTACTCCCCAGAAATACGGAAGTGGGCTCTGTGCTCTAAAGGTTGGAGTTTGTTGTTGTTTTTAATGCCTCCTTTTCTTATTGTGTCTTTTTGATGGCTCATATAAGAGACACCTTTAGTTGCTACCCACAATCCTTTCCTTCTATCCTTGGGCGCTACCCTTTCTCTTCCATATAGCCATGTGCTTCAGGGAAACCAGTCCCAGTTCCAGCCATGTGAAGGGAACAGTCAGGGTGGTATATCTCACCCTGGACCGGGATGTGACAAGGGCTTGAGAAACAGTTCTGGCTATGAAGAAATGAGAAGTCTGGTGGAGACATACAGGAAACCTTTTCTTACTCTTAAGACGAGCACACAGGAAGGAGGGGAGCTCCTCTGCTGGGCTTGTTTATGTCTGCACCTGAACTGGAATGAACATGGCCACCTGTCATTAGGAAGGGAGCTAGTCTAAAAGATGGAAGGATAAAAATTCTGAGAGCTTGTTGATGTCACTGAGCTGCCAAATTCAGTGACTCTACAGGCTCCCTTTCTCAGGACCTTCGTTAAGTAAGATAGCAAAAATTCCCTATTGTCTGACCTATTTTAAGTGAGATTTTTCTGTTACTTGCCAACATTATCCTAACGGTTATCTGTATGATACCAATCCTTAAATAGGTGAAGTGTTTAAAGACACTGGTGTTCTCAAATCCAGCATGGTGGTCACCTTTGCTCTGGTCAGCATTTCACCTGAAGTGAAGTCTGTTGAAATATACCGTGAAGCTTTGTGCGAAGCTCTTTCTGAAGACAATGTGGACTTCAATATTAAGAACATGTCTGTCCAAGTTGTTCACTGTGGTAATGTGGCTGGTGACAACAAAAATAACCCACCGGCGAAGGCAGCTGACTGCACGGCTCAGGAGATTATTCTGATCCATCCAGGCCAAAGCAGCGCTGGATATGCACCTGCGCTGGACTGTCACGCAGCTCCTATTGCTTGCACGTTTGCTGAGCTGAAGGAGACTGATCGTCATTCTGGGGAAGAGCTGGAAGGTGGCCCAAATTCTTAAAATCTGGTGATGCTTCTGTCATTCATGTGGTTCCCAGAAAGTCCATGTGTGTTGAGAGTTCCTTTGACTGTCCTCTTCTGAGTCATTTAGCTGTTCATGCCATGAGAGACATGGTTACTATGTATATCACCCAAGTAGTGGACGTAAAAGCTGCTAGAGCCGGCAAGGTCGCACCATCGGCCCAGAAAGCTCAGAAGACAAGATGAGTGTCATCCCCAGTGCCTGCCATCCCAGTCTTAATCAGTGGTGAAAGAATGATCTCAGAACTGTTTGTCTCAATCGGCCATTTAAGTTTAACAGTAAAAAATGAATTAATGATAACAATGTACTGTAAATCCTTCAAAAGGAAAGGAGAATGTTCTGTGGACCATTTGTGTGTGTGTATGTGTATGTGGTGGTAGTCTGAAGTTGTTAGCTCTTAAAAACCAATACTTTTAAATGGAAGCAACTTGCCAAAATCTGTCACAGAATTTTGGGACCCATTTAAACAAAGTTTAATGATAAAAACATTCTATATTTCAGCCCAATCTATTTGAAACCCCATCAATGGGATTACAAAGGAACATGAGGAATCTTCTGAATGATAAATGATTTAATTTTCTTGAGTGTGGTGATGGGGTCATGGGTATTTACATAGGCTACCACTTATTAAATTATACACTTTAAATATGTGCTGTTTATTGTCTGTCAACTACATCTCAAAAATAACTTTCTTTGATTATAAAGTAATTAAGTTAGAAGCTAATAGTAAAAAGAAAACTAGGAAAATCCATATAGAAATTGTAAAATATTTCTAAAAATTATGAGTCAAAGAAAAAATCATGAATAAAATTTAGAAATTCTTTAAATTGAGCAATAAAAATAACGAATTTTATGAGATGCAGCTGAAGAGTTGCTCTGAAGTAAACTTATTATCTTAAATGCTTACACAAGAAAATAAGGAGGACTGACATTATTACTTTAAGTTAGAAAAAAAGAATAAATAATGAAGAAATAGAAGGAAGAAAATAAAAGACAAGAACTGAAATTAATGTTATTGAAAATATACATATAAAAGAAAAGCATCTTATTTACCTAAAATGACTACACAAACCTCTGGCAAGTTTAAACAAGAAAAACAAGAGGAGGAATTAAAAAACATTGAAGAAAGGAAACAAGATG
Source organism: Mormoops blainvillei (assembly GCA_004026545.1). NCBI lineage: Eukaryota > Metazoa > Chordata > Mammalia > Chiroptera > Mormoopidae > Mormoops > Mormoops blainvillei. The sequence goes on along the minus strand of PVJD01002516.1, from coordinate 79,042 downwards.
CTGTAGACATTAAAAACATAAAAGGATATTACAATCCATTCTTGGCCAATGGAATAACAGGAAACAGATTTATCACCCTGCCTAAAACTACCAAAAAAAAAAAGCAAAACCAGACAAAATATGTGGAACAATAATTTTCAAGACATTGGACAGCAGAGAACAAAATACAGTGATTCCTGAAAACTGGAAAACCAGTATGGAGAGCACTATGATTGGAACTTACTATTTTGAGAGTTTCCAGGCCACCGTGCAGGGGAGGGAGAATCAAGGTGGAGCCCGCAGGGTCTCTGAGTTGCTGAGTTGAATGTCCAAGAATATAGAGCCGAGAGTCCACGGAGACCAAAGACGCTAGAGTTAGGACACAGCACCAGACTCAAGGGAGCTTCACAGAGACAGAGCTTCGGATATCTGCACATGCATAAAGAAACTATGTTAGTCCAAAGAAACGAACATCTGAAGGCATTTACGGAGAGTGCCCTGAGGTCATGAAAGGCCAGAAATAGTGCCTGCTATGACCAGCCAGTCTAGAAAAATCTCATAATGCATGGACACTGGATGGAGTACTCTGAAGAGATTACCAAGGAATATGAGAAAACTTTTGAGGCGGTGGCGATGGATACATTTACTATCTTGATTGTATGGCGATGGTTTCATGGATGTTTGCATGTGTCCAAAGCTATCAAATGGTACACTTTAATATGTGCAGTTTACTGTCTGTTAGAGATCCATACGTATACAATATTTAATGCCAAAATATTGAAAGCAAAGCATTCTCTGTCAGACTGGGAACAAGAAAAAGAATTCTACTACCATGACATTTATTATATTCTCTATTTTATGACAAAGATATTCTGTATCATGGCTATTTAATATTGAACCAGAGATCTTACCCAGTATATTAAGATTAGAAAAAGAAATAAATGGCATAAGAATCAAAAAAGTAAAAGTCAAAATTCTCATTTGCAGATAACATAATTTCCCATGGAATAACTCAAAAGATAAACTATCGTACTTAATGAATGTGCATAATAATAAGGTTGCTGGATTGAAAAGTCAACATGTGATAATGAGTTGCATTTATAAATAACAGAACAAGTTAGAGACATTAATTTTAAAAGTACTGTTTATAATAGTAATAAGACAAAATACCTGGGAATAAATCTTGATAATAGATGTGCAAGTCTTTTATGGGAAAATTTAAAAATTTTCATTGAAAGACTTTACATAACATCTAAGTAAAAATGAAATGATAATATATGATGCTTGCGGATTAAAAAAAACTAAATATCATAAGAAGCAAGAACACAAAAGGAATGCAACAGTATCTAAAAGTACTCAACTTTTTAGTAACCTGGGAAATGTAAACCAAAATCACCATGAAATACCGTTAAACCTCTACCATACTGAAAAAGAAATGTGGCTTATGTCTCTGAGTAGTACTGAAACCCAAAATTAGACTCACAGCCTTCGTCAGTGTGGCTCAGTCGGTTGGGTCTCATCCTGCTTATGGAAAGATTGCCAGTTCAATTCCCTGTGAGGGTGCAGGCCTGGATATGGGCTCAATCCCCAGTTGGGGTGTGTGCCAGAGGCAACTGATCAACGTTTCTCTCTCACATAGATGTTTTTCTCCCTCTCTTTCCTCCTCACTCTCCTTCCCCACTCTCTGGAGTCAGTAAAAGAGAAAAAAAAAAAGAATTAGACTGACATACCCACTCAGGCGCAGACCACCACTGGCTACCAACATGTGCGCTAGTCCTTCTAACACTACAGCTAGTGATTCCTCTGGGTAGTTGGCTCCCAAGAGGGAGAAAGGAGGGACAGTCAGGCTCTGACTGCTTGATTCCTGCTTTCAAGTTCATGGTGAGGTAGGTCACTTCTTCTTAGGGATGGAGAGGGGCCAGGAAGATTATGCTAACTGGCATCCTTTCAACTAGAACAAAACACCGGTAATGGGAAATCAATGTTCCCACTATAGATAGCCATTTTATAGTTAAGACAAAACAAATCACCCCCACAATAGTTATTTTTACAGGGAAGGGTAGCCAGTATGTGGAGTAATTTTTATAGCAATGGTAGATTACTTGAGGTTTATCAGCACCATAACCAAGAAGGTTCAAGTTCAACAGTGGGACAGAGAAAGACACCAGAATTTAAATAGTATACATATTCACTTGCACTCTAGAGAAATGTTCTAAATATATAATTTGGTAGTAACTTTTAATGTTTTTAAAGTAAAACAAATACTAGTGGAATAATTATCACATGCACATGATACAAAATTCAAAGGGTATAAAATAGAGTGAAAAATCTCTTCCTTACCACAGCAATTACTTTTAAGTTATTTTTCTAATTATATATCATCAGAGATGTGCTTTATTTCATTTGCCCTTTCCTCTTGATTTGATGAGTACAAAGTCCTCAGTTTACAAATGAACTCTTGGAGCAAAATTTGTTCGCAAGTCTTCTGGAATTCAGACTGCAGGGTAAATTTCTGTTTCTAGTTTCTTAAGGAAGCTCACCTCAAATGTAGCACACCTAATAGTGTAAAACCTAGCACATTTAATCATGTGGTTTGTATACTAAATATATTCCAAGTTTAACAAAGACTATTAGAACTACATTTAATTCTCTACCATTTTCCTTATTCCTCAATCCTAGCAGAGACCATCCCTTGCCTCCCCCAATCTGTGCACTAGAACATTCAAGCTAATTCACAGGGAAGTGGGGACAAAAAGAAAAATGTCTGTGGAGGTAGATGGGGTAGTGATGGAACTTCTGGGAGGGTAACAACATATACCATGGGAACCACTGCTGATTCAGGGTTGGGCAGTTGGGCCACTGGAGCACTGATAGCACCCTGGGCACCAGAGGGCACAGCACTCAGGTGTCCCACAAGCTGTAGCTTTGTTCTGTAGTACAAGGTCAGAGGTGACAATGACTGTTGGGTACACAGGTACTAACTTACAGAGACAATTGATAAGTTGACTTCTGGTTAATTCTATCCAGATGGTACCTTCCTGTCTCTTAGTTTTAACGGATACAACTTGAAAAAGAAGTGTTTTTCATGGTCATGTTTTTTACTTTACTTCAAAGAGGTATGAATATTTCTTTTATAGTATGTTTCAAAACCAACACGCCATCATCATATATGACAAATATTTTGGCTAGAAAAGCAGAAGAGGTATATTTATAGTTGCTTACTTCAGAAATCAAGCAACTGTCAACTAATTAAGCCGAACATAGTCCTTTGTCTCTCACTCAATTTATGAACCAGATGCATTAGGATAAGGAACATGCTTAGAGAGGAGTCTGATTGTCTTGTGGGATGAAGCAGACATGGAAATGAGCAAGGTTCACAGACTAATACAAAGAAAAAAATGGTAAATTTTATCTGGAGGCTGGGGGTGGGGTTTGGAGAAAGGAGGGCACTCAACAGAGGCTTCAGTGACAGTGACACTTCAAAGGAGACTGACTCCTTCTTCTAAATTAGTGCTGCAAAGAGCTTGTCATGCACAGAACAAAGGCACAGAGCTGTGAAATAACCTGCTGTGTGGGGGAATTGCAATTAGGTGGGGCTTGGCTGGCATTAGGGATATGAGATGGGATGGGGCAAGAGGTGAGTCTGGAGGCCCCAAGTCATCCAGGATTTATATGCTAATGCCTTGCATTTTAGTTCATCCATCATAATACTCTGGAAACCTTTTTAAAAATATTATTAGTTTCTTATTTCTATTACTAACTATTTTTCTCTAAAGTTTTATAAGCCTTAAAATTAAACAAACTTTAAATTAATGTTGACATGGGGATGATGGGATGGGGTGCAGGGTGGAGGGGATAAAGGGGAGAAAAAATGAGACAACTGAAACAGCATGATCAATAAAATATACCAATAAATAAATAAATAAAATGCAAAAGGTTAAAGATAAAAAAATAAAATAAAAAATAAATTATAAAGCCTTTAATAATTCAAACAGAAGGTTCTAAGATGAAAAGTCAAAGTTGCTCTCTGCACCTTCATACCTAATCACCTAGTCCTACTCATCTGTGGAATTTTTTCAATTGATAGAATATATTACAAGAATTTCTCAGCAATACATATAGGTATCAACTATTTCTTTAAAATTGATTTGAGATTTGCAAAATCAGAAACAGGTCTGTCTTATTTCCTCAGGAATTTGGGTTTTCTTTCCAGTGTGTGTGTATTTAAAAATACTGTATACACACATATAAATACACGTGTCATTTATTGGTTATGGAATCTTGTATTTTAAAATATTTTACCTTATGGGATTTTTCAAACCTACACAGAAATGGAGAAAATAATACAATGAAATTCTATATTCAGAACATAGAGCTACAACAATCAGTAACAGTTTCTTTTTCAATTCTATACCTTACACCCCGCCACACACTCTTTTTTGCTGGAGCTTCAAACAAATCCTCGCTATATATTATTTCACTCACAAATACTTCAATTTGTATCTTTCACAGATAAATATTTTTTAATGCAGTGTTTTGTTTTGTTTTTTAGATTTTATTTATTTTAGAGAAAAGGGAATAGAGGGAGAAAGAGAGGGAGAGAAACATCGATGTGTGAGAGAAATATCCATCAGCTGCCTCTCTCATGCCACCAAATGGGGACCTGGTCTGCAGCCCAGGCGTGTGCCCTGACTGGAAATCGAACCGGTGACCTTTTGGTTCACAGGCCTGCACTCAATCCACTGAGCCATACCAGCCAGGGCAAGATAAGTATTTTAAATATATTCACAATGTCATTATTATACAAAGCAAAATTAACATCTTCTTAGTATAATATTTATCCTGTGTACAGTTTTTCTCCATTATCTCAAAACTGTTTTTTACTTTGAATTGTTTGGATTAGGACCCAAACAAGATCTACACACTACATCAATCTGAGACACAACTTGTATCATTTATTAAATTTCTGTCTTCACTTGAATCTATTTCTGGATTTGCTACCCATTTCCATGGTCTTTCTGTCTAGTCATATACCAATACAACATTGTTTCATTATGCAGATTATAATATGTTTTAATATTTCGTAGTACTTCCCCCCCTTGAATACTTTTCTTAGGATTCTTTTTGTTTGTACTTTTAGATAAATTTGTAATCAACTAATCTAGATTCAGAAAAAAATCTGATGGTAATTTTATTAAATTTATAAATTAACTTAGGAAAAGTTTACAACTTTATGATATGTCTTCTTGTCCAAGAATAAAATATAATATATCTTTTTATTTTTTCAAATCTATTTTTATGTCATCAGGAATGTTTAACAGTTTTTATTATATCTGTTTTACCCATTTCTTATTAATTTTATGCCCCGGTATTATAATTTTGCTCTTCTAAAGAGTCTGCTCTTCCATTCTTTTATCTGCTCACTGTTTGTTTATATGAGGCTGACTTATTTATATTAATTTTATATCCTACTTCTTTTCTAAATTCTCTTATTTCTATTAATTTTTCTTTTTTTGTATAAATGTATAATCATGTTGTCTGCAAAGAGAGATAGTTTATCTTCCTTTCAATTCTCAGGCAATTAAATGCTTTCTCTTGCCTAATTTTTTTAGTTAACACCTCCATTTCCAATGTTAAATAGTAATGGACGTGGTGGTCATCTTTGTCTGCTTCGTACTTCTAGTAACATTTTCCCACTAGGTAAGGAGTTGGTTTATGGGCTGAAGTATCCCTCAATTCCTATTTACTTGAGTATTTTTAAACATGGATGGATGTTGAATTTTATCAAATGCTTTTATGGCATTTATGAAGGCACTAATCTGATTTTTATCCTTAGCTTTATTAATGTGACAAATCATATTAATTGATGTCCTGTTATGGAACCACTCTTACAGCCTTGGAACACATTTTATAAATTTGTATTATTTTTAAATATGCTATTAGTCTTTTTGCTAATATTTAAGATTTTTTACTCCCATAAGTGGGATTGGTGTGTTTTTTTCCCCTTTACCTGAATTCTAGATGGGATTAAATGGTATTGGGATGATCTCATCCTCTCTGGTTTGGGCAGATTCCTCAGCCCTACCCTAGCTCTACAGAGTGTGGGACCCCTACCCCCACCCCCACCAAAAAAAGGTAAAAGCCTTCTTTTCCCACTCTGGTAATTCTCACCCCTAGATTTTGTATTTTGGAACCACCATAGGATACGGGGATGCTAAATCTTTTAAGAAATGAGTGTAATATTAACACCAAACCTGATAAAGTTTTCTAATTAGGAGAAGTTAAAGGTTACATAAGCCCGGTTGCCTGACCTTAAAAGCCAAACAGAATTTACGTTCTTCCCTTCCTTCTCCTTCTTATCCAAGGTGTGATCTAGAAATAAATTTTAAGATGCAGCCACAAAGTTCTATGATAAACCAGGTCAGAGAACTTGAAGGGAGCTTGTTAGTTACCATTTAACCAACGCTGATGACTATTTAGTCTTTGGACCCAAGCGCTCATGGCCGCAAATTGTCCCCCATTTGGCTTCAGTTTCAGTTAATCCAGAGAGAGGACACAACATTCAGTAAGCTATATTATGTCAACAGGACTTTTATCCTTTAAGCATATTTATGTTTTTGAAAGTAGGGTAATTTCAGTATCGAGTTACAGACCCTATTGCCCATAGAAAACTCTAATCAAGGCCACTACCACAGATACTGCCCAGTTTTAGAAATGGTGTTATTTCTGGGAGGCAGGTGGGGGGAGCCTGAAGATGATCACCTTAGTAAAAGTTATTTTAGCAATTGTGGTTTAGAAAATATTTCTAACCCCATTTTCACCTGCCTTTACCAGTTTGTGGACAAAATGTGGTCACACTATACCAATGCATAAATTAAAATGCATCCAAATTTCATTCTCTTTAAACAGGACCTGTTTTTCTTCAAAATGATCCTGATTATTTCTGGGAGTTCCCAAACAATATCGTCCCCATATTCACAAACCAATCTCTCAGCTTTCCTCACTACATGACATCATTTTTTTATTCATTTCATGTGTACTGAGTACCTACCTTGTGAAATGATACGGCAGAGTCCTACAGGCATCTCTGTCCTGTCCCTCCTGGGGCATCCATAGTCTCTGTCCTGGTCTCTTCCAGTTCTCATTTGTCAACATTCATTGCTGGCAAGTGGCTGGAGAACTTTAAAGAATATTTTATTTATTTATTTTTAGAGAGAAGGGAAAGGAGGGAGAAGGAGTGGAAGAGAAATATCAATGTGCAAGAGATGAATCAATTGGTTGCCTCTCACATGCCCTCAACTAGAAACATGGCTTGTAACCCAGGCACGTGCCCTGACTGGGAATCAAAGTGGCAACCTTTCTGTTTGCAGGCTGGCACTCAATCCACTGAGCCACACCAGCCAGAGGTGGAAGAAATTTTTATCATTGCCTCTGCTGAGGAAGTTCCCTGTAAAACATTTGACCAAGGTCAATGAGAACAAACACTTACTTGGTGTGGGGTTGTGTCTTTATTAGGAATGTTTGAATGCTCGCTGAAATGGTCTGCTGAATTGTGTAGCACCCTATGAAAGCTTGGCCAGCAATCCAGCATATAAAATGCATCTCCTTGAAGATTTTGCCAGCTGTTGGTATGGTTTGCTTTAATTATTTGGTGATAGATATGGATAGTATGGACCTTGAAGTTGTTCGGGTGTTTCTGGATAGAAAGTGGAATCTAATTCTTAGGAGAATTGAAAAGAGTTTTGTGTGGTTACCTTCAGAGGACTCCCAGCAAAGTAGAAAATGTGGTCAGGAAAAGGATTCAACTCAAGAATATTGAGAAATCACGTCGTTAGGGAGAATGTGTGGCAACTTCTAAGAGCAACAAAACAGAAACAAACGAAAGACAACAGAACAATCAGAAGCTGTTGTTGAGGATTTTGCTCTGAGAAGGTTGAGGATAAATTAAAATAAATCCAACTACCACCAAGTCTTACCTGCCACATGGGTGAGTATCCATTATAGCCTCACATCTTTTAAGAATAGTCTAGTACAAAAGTCTCTAAACTACTGTTAAAAAAAAAAACCCAACACAGAGCTATGATGCCTGTAACACCTGACGCCAGATATACGCATTATGAGCGGAGTGTGGATCAGGTAGCTCGAACTTTGAAATTTCTGGCATTTTGCTCAGTTCTTTCCATCATTTAAATAACCTCAGAAGGAAGTATTTACCAACATTACAGGTTTCTAAGACCCAAGAATAGGTAAGTTCTCAGCAGAGGACCTGAAAAAGTAGCAATTAATTATTGCTTTTCCTTTTAAAATGTTTATTTAAAAGGTAATTTTTGTTATAGGTAATTTTTTAAATACAAAAGTAAATACACAAGCTAAAATGAAATGTGCCTTACCCAACCCTGCTCCGCAGAGGCAGCCACTGTTAAATGGATAATATATACTTTTGGTCTTTCTCCTAAGCATATACATCTTGTTTCTAAAATATGAAATCATACTGTTCTATAAACTGTTCTACAGTTTGGCTTTTGTCACTAAATTTAAATTAGGTATCTTCGCATGTTAGTAAATAAAGGCTATATCCTTTTTTTAAAATCCTGTGTCATATTCTACTATATTGATATACATTATTTATTTTTATCCAATCTCTACTGATGGACATTTGGATTATTTCCAATTTTTTTATTATTACAGATAGTGCTGTGATTAAACAGCTTTATACATTCATATCTATGCTCTTATACAAGCATTCTAGGAGATAACCCCTGGAAATGGAATTGCTCGGTCAGACAGTATACACATTTTGAATTTTGAGAAATATTCTCCAAATTGCTTCTAAAATGTTCGCAGCAGTTTACACTCCCACGCGTGACTGTTATAATAAAACATTAAGTCAAAAAAGAGTGTACAAAATATATATACAGCATGCGCCCCCCCCTTCGTAGTAACAATGAATTTTATGTTTTTGTGGGTTTTTTTCCCTCTGTGAACATGCGTGCGTGCACACACACAAGATTGCGCTTACAGATCCAGATATCTATTTATCTTTTTTGTCAGTTAGGGTAAGCTAATTCATGCTTCGGTTACAACCTGAAAATCTTCACTGCCTGTAATGACAAAGTTTATTTCTCTCTCACTCTGCCTGTCCATCCCGAGTCATCAAGGTGACTGTATTCTTCATAACATCCTGGAACCCATAAACATGACAGTGGCTTGACATCGTGAGACAAGCTTCCATGGCTACAGAAGCATGAGCAAGCTCTCAACCCCTCTGCCCAGAAAGCAACGTCTCTTTGTCTCCGCGGCACTCTTGGTTTCCCCTCTCCTTCCACGTGAGCTTTGGGGCTTACCTTTGGAACTATTCCCCTACCTTTCCATTTGCCTCCTCCCCTCTCACTGTTGTCCAGCAGGCAGGATACCTAACCTGTGATGGGACATGGGGGGCAAAGGTAATTTAATTAGAGGCTGATTTTTGTATGTCTTTGATTGCTCTCTCATTGGATGGCAAAATTCTCTTGTTACTTAGAGATTTACAGCATTGAGGCTTTTAATAATAAAAAAAAAGGCTTGGCTTGTAGAGTTATCAATGATAGGAACATAATTTAACAATAAAAGAATCAACTTGTGTGCTCAGAACACTTACCCTGAAAGAATTCCAGAGTATTCTAGAAACATGACCCACTTCTCTTTGATCCCTACAGCAAGCACCCCTGTCTTCTATTTTATAAATGGGAGGGGAATTTCCAGCACCTGGCTCCCAGTGGGAGGATAAAGGTTGAATGCTCCCAAGCCGGCTGGGCCAGGAAAACCCCTCCCCCAGGGCAATGACTGTAGCTTCGTGCAAAGTGTAACCCTTGGTGTTCTGTGACTGGGATAAAGCACCTTTTGATCCGTAAATGGTCCCTCAGTGTTCCTGTTATGCAGCTGAAACATGTTCTTGGATCCTGAGGGGTTACCAACCTGACTGCTGTATTAAAAGAAAAAGAAAAGGGAAAAACGTGCAATTATATTGATTTTCTCAAAACGGGGGATGGGGAGTGCTCAAGTGAGGATAATATTTGCAGAAACATGAGACCAATGCCTGATTTAATTTGGTAGAAACTGGATCTTTAAAAATCAACTACACAAATAATTGTAGGCAATAAATAAAGAACTCAATTTTACATGGCAATGAAAGCTGATCCTATCATAGACTTTTATATATATGTAAAATAGGTTTGTCCAGAAAGTATACAGCCATGTAAATTGAAAAATAGAGACATTTATTGAAGAAAGGATAAGATACAAGAAACATTGCACATAGGACAATGGCACCTCAGTCCCCTTCAAAGTAGGCACCTTGGGACGACACACAGTTCTCCCAATTGCCATCAGATGTCCTGTTGTATTTTCCTGCATCTCATCAATGGTCTGAAATCTCTCCTCTTCCAAAAGTGATTTTAGTTTTAGGGAAAACCAGAAGTCACAGGACACCAAACCTGGGCTGTAGGGGGGTTGAGTCACCAGGGTGATTTGATGTTTCACGAAAGAGCTCTGCACAAGGTGTGATGCACAAGTGGGTGCATTGTTGTGATGAAGCTGCCAATCATTAGTTGCCTATAGCTGCGGCCTTCTGAACCATTCCAGTAGTTTCTGTGGAGAAATGTTCAAGCTTAATGCAAAATTTGATGCAGATTTGTTGCTCTACTCAGTTGGTCATTTTGAATGCAACAGCCGCACAGTACACGTGCTCACTCAGTGGTGTCTACTGCCCCCATGAACTAGAACAGTGAAGTCATCATTGTTCACGCATGCACATTCCAGTCCACTCTCCTTGGCTGCCAGGTTACATCGATGTCGCACCAACTGTTCTTGTTAATTAACAATGGCTGGACTTTTTCCAGACAGACCTTGTATATTGTTCATTGTTTTTGTGATAAAGTTTTTAAAAAGAAAAGAGATTGGAATGCATAAGTAGAGACTGGGAGGTAAATTAGTCATTCTATACAGTGCTAAGTTAATATTGTTCATTAGAACCAGCTCTAAGCTCTGTAGTTAAAGAGATATTAAAAAGAAAACCCAACTTGGAGATGCTTCAGTAAAAACCCACAGGCATACTAAGAATTGAAGAATACATTGTTTCAGGAAACGCAAAAGGAATTGAACCTAAGCAACTTAAAGGTTTCTTCAACTGTCAAATATGGAGATTCAAGTCAGCAATTTCTCACATCCTCTCAGCTCTATTTTCGTATTCTTAGTCTAGATCCATTAGTCAACAGAGTAACTGCCCACCGCCTATGCCACCTGAAGCAGTGAACCAGGCATATTCAAGACGCTGGGAATAAACTTGGTGTAAGGCTGACACACCATTAGTCCCTCCACCAGAAGAAGAATTTCTTCCAGACAGAAGAGATTAAGAAGATGTTCCCTTTCTCCTTGGAGCAAGGAAACAAACTTAAAATCGTGAAAAGTTATCTGCAAAATTGTGTAGTAAATATACAGGTGGTTAATACAAGACTCATTGTCAAGTCCCTTCCCTGGAGACTTTCAGAATTAAGATTGTTAACTCATCACTCCAGAATGCGGTTAGGGAGATGTCAGAGTGCCAGTGAGCTCCATAGCTCATAACTCTTTCAAGCACCATACACACAACTATCTCCACCAGTTTATTGCTCCATGGATACTTAAACGCATTTCCTCTCTCCTTTGAGCAGCCTGTAGTAGCTTTCATTCTGGTTGGTATCAAAATTAATCCTGTGTCTCCAAGATGAAAACAAGAGAGACATCCTGGACTCTTCCTTCTCCTTTGCTATCCTTACTCAACTGGTTTTGAAGTCCTGTTCCTTCTGAGTCTTCTAAACGTCTTTTGAACCAATCACGTCATTTCTTCATTCACTACTCCTATTTCAGACCCTCATTATAGGGTACCTAGAGTGTACTGCAATTGTGTCCTAACTAACCTTTTGCTTGCAGTCTTGCCCTTCTTCCCTTCCTCAGTCTTTTTCTTTTTCTTTTTTTTTTAAATTGCTGCCAGAAACTGTATTTTTGAAAAGTTTACACTCCTTGTCCCTGACCTGGGTAGAGTGGCCCCTGGTATGGTGGTACTTGTCTCACATCAGTGAGGGACCAAGCAACTCCTGGTTTTGCCTAGCTTGGCTTTTAGTCTCTGCCTGTGCCTGGTTCATTTCCTGGACACATGGGGGGAGAAAAGGGGGAAAAAAAGAAAAAGAAAATTAAGCTCTTTAGCCTTAAAAAGTGCCCCATCTCTTCATCTTCATTTCACATTATTTGCACCATTCACCCACCCTAAACTGTAGACATTTTGGAAAAACTGAAATCTCCGTCTTTCATATATGCCTTTGTGTTAGTCCTTATACCCAGACTACTCTTCCTGTATGCTTGTTGAACTAGTTTTCAGACCCACCCAGGTCAAATGTCACCTCTTCTCAAGTGTTTCCTAAACTTTTCCTAAACACAAAAGGTGGAAATAATAGTTTCTTGCTGTGTTTCCAAGGCACCCTGAATATGCCAATAGCAGTGTGGATCATATCACTTCCCACTGTAATTATCTGCTTATATGTGTGATGAGGATGAAATATTCTTGTGTCTGTGCTCTTCACTTCCCATCTCCTCCCTGCCACATGCTAAAGGGACACTTGGATCTTTTTCGGGTGGAATAACAAGGAGAGGTTTAAAAACAGGACCGGAAAGAGAGGAGAAAACTCCAAGGACCCAGCGAAAGCAGCTAAATCTAAGAATAATGAAGAGCTCAGAGAAAGGGAGTGTTGCCACCAAGGCTGGAAAGGCTTTGGGAGGATTAGCGTGTGAGCTCTGGGTGATCAAAGTCTCTAAATATGGGGAATGGAACTGAACCCCTTTAATACTTTCTGAGAAATATAAAGAAATAGTGAAATATATTTTTAATTAGTTTGTAAACTAGACTTCCCTTGCAGAGGCTAAACACATAAAGCCCTAAGATTGATTTAGTTCATATATATATATATATATGGCCTTCTTTTCTACTGCATGGTTATTTCTCCAGTGCCTGACAGCGCCTGAGTGACAATAAGTGAATATATGAATGGGACATGTGTATGAGTATGTTGTATCTAGCCTCTTCCAATAAAATACGCTGAGTTTTTAAATTAGCTTTAAGGAACATTTCAAGATGGTATTACTTTGCTGAATGCTCAAGCACTAGTGGTTCTTGGGCTCAAGCAGTTAGAGGACTGCCCACAGGTTAGAGTACAGACAGAAAACCCTGAGTGAGAGCTCAGGGTGGAAGGACAATAACCAAAGTGCGGAAAAAGTGGCAGTAGTCAAGTGGATAGCTATTAATGGGATGCCAAGAGAAAGACAAAGCAAAGGCTTATTAAGAGTAAAACAGCCTGTGAGATGCCCAAGTCCAAGGTGCCAAATGAGTGAGATGTGCTCCGAGACCTGAGAAATGGATATTCTTCAATGTCTTCTATTGGGGTAGGTGCAGCTGCTTAAAGTCCGTGGCTCAGGCCGTGCATCATCTTCCTCCCTCCTCCTCCTCCCTCACTGAGCAGGACAGCCCAGAGCATCCAAGGTAAGGTTCATGATGGGTGAAGCTGCTGGTGCCTAAGCACAATCATGTTGGTGCATTGGCATTCTACACTGTCACACACTTGTCCTACCATGGTCTGACTCGAACTCCGAGGAGGGTGATAATTTTAAATGTGAACCTGTTCCTTGAGGCTGTTATGAAAGTATATCTGCCAAGGTGTGGTGACAGAACATATTTTATTTAACAGTTTTTTAGCTTGATTTTTAAAAAGATCTTTATGTATTGAAAACTCGGGCATGAATGCTTACATGTGTATTCTTGCCCAGGACCTGTGAATGTCAGGGGCGGGCCTATTAGTTGGTGTCTATTTTGCTTAGTGCCTGTCCTGATGGGCAGGTACCTGTGCCATACTAGCTGCAAAATGTTTTAAATATCACATTTGCTTACCTGTATTTCTATTTCTGTGCATAGATTCCCCCAAGTGGAGTTGCTTCTTGAATGGGTATACGCATAATTCTAACTTTAATGGATATTGACATATTACCATATTTTATCATTCGTATCTAATGTCCCTAAATTTGGGATGCATCTCATAATCAAAGAGAGGAAAGTATTGTGTCAAAATATAATTTTCAGGGTTTTTTTTTCTTTAGCTAAAATAATGGCACATACTCTCTATAGACTGAATGTGTTTCCCTCAATATCCATATGTTGAAACCCCATTGTGATAGTATTTGGAGGTGGGACCTTCGGAAAAGTGATTAGGTCATGAGGGTTGAGCCCTTATGAATGGGTTTGGTGTCCTTATGAAAGAGAACACAGAGAGCTACCCCACCCCTTCTACCACAGACGGATACAGTAAAAAGAAAGCAGTGGTTTTTTAGCTGTGGCACCCAAAGTGCAACTTTTGTGCCTCAAAAGACATATCAAGAAAGTGGAAAAACAATCCATAGAATAGGGGGAAATATTTGTAAATCCATTATCCGATAAGGGACTTACATCCAGGGTGCATAAAGAATTTTTATAAAATAATAATCAAGAAAGAAATAAACCAATTTTAAAATGGGTAAAGGATTGGACAGAAGATTTGCAAATGGCCAATAAGCGCACAAAACCACGCTCAGCGTCATTGGTCATGAACCATAAAGGCGAACGAAAACCGCAGCGGGGACCGCTTCACACACGCGGGGATGGCCCTAATAAAAACACGTGGGAATAGGAAGTGTTGGCAAAGACGTGGAGAAATTAAAATTTTCTTACCTTGCTATGGAATGTTTGGCAGCTGCTGTGGAAGGAACAGTTTGGCAGTTCCTCAAAATGATAAGCATAGAATTATCATATGACCCAGAAATTCTTCTCCTGTGCATGTACACAAGAAAATCGAAACATATGTTTACATAAAAATCTGTACACAAATGTTCAGAGCAGCATTATTTATAATAGCTCAAAAGTAGAAACAACTCAAAGACTCGTCAATTTATGAATGGGTAAACAAATGGGGTATATCCATGCAATTGACTGCTGTTTGGCTATAAAAAGAAACGAAGTACTGAAACATGCTAAAACATGGATGAAACTTGAAAACATTCTGCTGAGAAGCCAGTCCCATAGTCCATATGTTGTATTATTTCATTTACATGAAATATCCAGAATAGGCAAATTCATAGAGACAAGGCGTAGATAAGTGGCCACAAGAAAAGGGGACAAGGAAGGGGACAGAGAATGATGGCTAATGGGTATGGGTTTATTTGTGAGGTGACGAAAGGTTTCTGAAATTGCAGAGTGGTGATGGTTACATGTTTGGAATCACTAAGAACTACTGCATTGTGTACTTTAAAAGGGTGAATTTTATGGTATGTCAATTACATTTCAAAAAAGCTGATATTAAAAATAAAGTGGCTGCTGGTTCTGGTCCATGGGTCATGGTTGACCAACCTTGTGTTGTAGAGCAATATTTATGGTCACAGAAAAAAGGTCATACAATGTTAATTTTTTTTAAAGGCTACAAAAAAAAAAAGAAAGAAAAATTGATGTCAAGCAGTTTGTTTTCTTAAGTTAAGATTATGAATTATGGAACACTAGACTGGGTTCGAATCCCAGATCTGCCACTAGTTAGCTGTGTGCTCTTGGGAATAACAATAGTATCTACCTTGTAGGGTTGTTGGAAGGACGAAAGGAGTTAATACACGTAAAACTCTCAGAGCAGTGCTGGCACACAATTAGCCCTCAGTGAGTGTTGGCTCTTCTGTAATTCACTCCAATTCAAAAAGCAACCTTTAGGAAGGTGCCTTTTATTTGGTGTTCAAAAGTTCTGGTCACAACCAATAGTTTCCTAAGAATGCCCTCCATTTACACTATCAGGTCACTATCAGGTCACAAGGCTGTCAGTAAAGAAAGTGAGGGTGGGTTATTAATATATACTAGAAAATACGTTCTCATCTCTAGGAAATATCGTTTGCACCCTGAAAGGTCTTTCTTTTTCAATATCTGAACTATATTGTGGGGAGTTAATTAAT
Organism: Mormoops blainvillei; assembly: GCA_004026545.1. Classification (NCBI taxonomy): domain Eukaryota; kingdom Metazoa; phylum Chordata; class Mammalia; order Chiroptera; family Mormoopidae; genus Mormoops; species Mormoops blainvillei. Next base: position 63,043 of record PVJD01002516.1, on the reverse strand, counting down.
TCTCTCAATCTAATTTCTAGTGTCAGCTGTGACATCACAAAGCAAGCTTCCAGATGGCACCAACTGAGCCCTTGACCAGCATTTGCAGCACTGATACCAAAACACAAAGGGTTCAGCAGTCTAATCAAAATCTACATGCTAATGGGTAGGCCCTTTGGGAATGAAGTTAAGCAGAAAATCAATCAATTATCAGGTAACATTCCTCTGACAAAATTTTTTACAGATTTTAATAGCAAAATAGCAAGTAGTAAATTGCAAGGCTGGAGAGAATTGTAAAATAAAAACAGGGCATGGACTTGGAAATGGAGAAGTCATTTCTAAAAAAAGAAGTTCAAAAGGGAATCATAAACACAAGTTAGCTTTCTATTTTTTTTGTTAAAAATTGTGATTTCAGGAAATGTTAATATTTTAAAGCAAATTTAATTTTCACTTAAAGGACGAAACAGAATTCCAGTGATGTTAGTCTTTTGTCTTCTATGGAAGGCCCACTGGGAATCACCCAGTTTTTCATTGTTATCACCAAGATATTTGATCCACACACTCCTTGTTTACTCTGCAACTCTTAGCCATCTGTCAAACTTTCTGCAGAGCCTAATAACACACTTAGGTTCAACCATGTGGTCGTAAAACCTGTCATCGTATTATAGTTAAGTTCTGCTTTGTTTTTGTTTTTTTCTTTAAATAGGAATGCATTTGACAATTCTTACCTCTTTAAAAGCTCCATCCTAAGCCTGTAACCAAACTTTGGTCTGATTGTAAGTCAGCTCTGAGTGTGTGTCTACTTAAAGTATCTGAATGATAGATGTTTTAAAGTGGCCACATTTTCTCATCATTTCGCTCAAATTCTATCTTAAATGGCTTTTGAGCCATTTGTTATATTGTCGGTTTTTGACTTCTTCACCTCCAAAGCTTTTTCCTTCAATTATCCTCAGCCATCACTCCCATGGCCATTTCCTTGGCTTTGTCATCATAAAAACTACACCACTCTGAAATCCTTACTTCAAGCACCCCATGATTCGCTCACCAACTCTGGGGCTACAACTCAGCAATTCTCCCACCCCACCAACAGCTTCAACTCAGTGACTGTACCGCTTTTCCACTATCCATCCATCACCTCCCTCCTACTTCCCTCCCCTCCTTACCCAGCTTAGAGCCCATGAAAGCCACCTAGTTCCATAGCTCCCCTTGGACTTTAAACAGGTAAAGCTCTCTCTCTGTTTAAATTCCACTGTCTTCTTACTCCATACATGTACCCAAACATCTGATGAGAAAACCCACCAGGATGACTGGTATCATTTTAAAATCACGGCCATAAATCTGAAATAGCCTAAGCCCTACTCAGCAACCGTCCTCTGCTGCTCTGAAATGTTCTTTCCACAATTACCCTTCCATTTCTTCTCAGACCTTCTTCCTGCTCACTCCCAGACATCCCCACAGCATCAATGTGCTAGAGCATCTCCTACCTTAAAAAACAAATACCCTGCCTGGTGTTCACCTCGTCCTCTGGCTACTGCCCCATTTTTCTTCTTCCTTTCACCTCCTCCTCTTTCTCTCCTCTCCCCATTCTCTCTTTGGATTGTTGTCCCGGCCGCTCTAATGTATCTGTTCTTCCAGAGGTCACTATTCGACTCTGTTGCCAAATCCAATGGTCTCTGTCATATCTTATCTGACCTCCTAGAAGCAATTCGAACAATAGATACAACTGAAACTCCTTCTTCCATCATATCCTTTCTTTTCCAGGTTTTGGAGATAGCTTGGACTCTTGCTTTTCCTCCAGCCTCACTGGCCACTCCTTCTTGGCCTTCTGGGCTAGGTCTTCTCCTCTCCCTGACCTCTAAATGTTAAAACGCCTATGGTTCAGTGCTCTTCACTCTAGCAATTTACCCCGAAGGCAGCCCCCTCCGGTCATCTATGATTTCATATGAGAACAGCCCCAGCCTCTTCCTCAAACTCTAGACTGTTTACTTGACATCACTGTATCAGCAAATTCAGTCAACTCTACCTTCAAGAATACCCAAAGTGTGCCACATTCTCTCCATTTTCCTTGTTGCCACGCCAATTGGAGCCACGACCTTTACTTGTCTAGACTGTTGCAGCGGCCGCCTAATCTGTTACTAGGATTCCTCTCTCACTTCCCTACAGCTGCCAGATTAACCTTTTAAAAATGAACGAGGACTACAGCCATCATTCTGCTTACATTTCTCTGGTGGAGCTTTATCACATTCAGAATAAATTATAAGTTTCTTCTCCTGGCTCGCAGAACTTTGTAAGATCTGCCCTCAAAGCGCTCTTGATCCCATCTCATACCACGCTCCGCTGCCCACAAGTCTCCAGTCACACTGTCCCCGTTTTGTTCCTAGAACATGTTGGGCTCGTACCTGCCTTTGGGTGTTGGCACTAGCTGTTCCTTCTCCCTAGAATGTTCTCCCCTCTGATCTTTATACTGTTGGCAACTTCCCGTCTTTAAGATCTGAGCTTATGTCAGAGGGGTGGGGGGTTGTGGGGCTGGGTGAAAAAGGTGAAGGGATTAAGCAAAAACAAACAAACAAAAACCAAAACCTCATAGACACAGACAGCAGCATGGTGATTACCAGAGGGGAAGTGAGGTGGGAGAAGGTATCAATAGAAGAGGGTTTGGGAGTGGGGATAAACGGCGATGAAAGGAGACTTGACTCGGGGTGGTGAATACACAATACCATGTACGGATGATGTGTTATAGAACTGTGCATCTGAAACTTATATAATTTTATTAACCAGTATCACCCCAATAAGCTCTATTAAAAAAGACGTGAGCTTAAATGTTCGTAACTCTTAGGAAATCTAACATAAAGTACATGAGTTAGTAATGTTCTCAGACTTGCTGGGTGCTCAATCAACTGAATATAAACATAGGTAAGTTTTTCGGGCTTTAAGTGCTGCTTCAATGTTTTTACTTTTTAAAATTATAAAACTCCTCTAGAATTTAAATATCCTTCATTGAACAGTCACTTGAAGGCAGGAAGTGGTGTCCTAGAAATTGTCTACCTAGAGAACTATGTGAGACAGCAGCACTGTTCACAGGTCTTGCTGGGCGATGCTGGGCCAAGTGCCCCAGCTTTGTGAGCAGGGTGTCCCCACCCGTGAAGCAGACACAATAATCCACGGCTTACAACATGGGCATGCATTTGTGTTTAATAACAAAAGAATGACATAGTTGTCTCAAATCTGCGCAGCACTTTTCTCTCCTCACCCGCGTGCAATCTCTCCTGGAAAAAAACACGGCCAGGGAACAGGTACTCAACATTGCTTCTGAAGCTTTTCTTAAGCCTGTAAGAGCTCTTTACAAGAGGATGTGTATTCAAGCATATTTATGTAATTACTTGTGAAAATAATTTTAAAATATGACTGGCTTTCCCCAATAAGACATCGATGAAGAAATGAGTCAGAAACAAGAGGAGGGGAAGTAGGTGAGCAGTGAGTTTGTAGGTGAGCAGTGAGTTGGCGGGGCACTGGGAAGGAGGGCGGTGCAGTTGTGCTCTGGGCTGGGCCGGGCGGGCCCTTTGGTATGCCTGGCCTAGTAAATGCTGGCAGCAACGCTTCCTGCCCACTCGTTGCGCCGCCACAAGTTCCCACATGTTTCTAATCATCCCCCGTGGTGCTCAAAAATTAATGAATGGCACAGCCACAGTCTTGGCTGCTTTACGTTTTACAGCAAATGTACCTTCAGTATGAAATCTGCTAAAAAGATAATTCATACAGTGCTTTTATCCACAATATTTTTATGTTAATAACCTTTTAGCCTTTGTGCCTTGCAAGCTAATTCTGGAACACATTAAGTGTGTTAAGTGAGGCATAGATGTTCAGGATTCTATACCTACTGAGTAGAATTAGAGAGAGGGTTCCTTTGACGAGCAGTTTGGAGACAAAGTGCCACACCAATGTCCAGCATTATCATTACTGCAGTGGAGGCTCTGACCCTCTTTCGGCTTGCTTATAAGAGTGCACGTGGCATTAGGGGATCCCTACGCTTTTGAGAGGAAAGTTAGGAAGTCAAGTAAATAATTTCCCTCACAAGGACTGGGACGAAGTTATCCTGGTGATGTTACCCTTTGGAGAGACACTGTGAGAGACCCAGTGCGGTAAGGAGCTGCCGAAATGGCCTCCAGTGACTCCTGATTCCCGGTCTCACGCTCTCGGTAATCCCCTCTCCTTGTGTACGGGTTGGACCTGTGACTGCCTCCTAATGAAGAGAACATGGGGAAAATGACAGAACATCGCCTCAAGATTCAGTTAAAAAGCTGTGACTTCTGTCTTGCCCTTGCTCTCTCTGGCTTTTCTCAGCGTGCCTGCTCTCCTGAGGCAGGCTGCCACGCTGTGAGCTCTCTGTGGAAAGGCCCATGTGGCAAGGAACCAAGGGCACCCGACAGCTGTTAGAGCTGCAACCCCGGATCCAACAGCCAATGAAGAACCCTGCTGCCAGCCACATGAGTGAGCTTCGAAAACGAATCCCTGGTCAACACCACATCACAGCCCATGAGGGAGCCTGTGGAAGAAGACCCAGCTGAACCATGCCTGGATTCCTGACTCACAGAAACCATGAGATGATAAACACTTGTTGTTTTAAGTCACTAAGTTTTGGAGTAATTTGTTTCACATCTTTAGATAACTAATGTATCCCAGTCTGCTCTGAACTACAGAAAGTACGCACCTGTAGTCTGATTCATGCTTTATGATTGTCAAAAATGAAAAGCACTTAGATTCGTTTATTTGAATAAGGACAGGGCACAGTGCAACCTCTCTGAACATGTTTGGCAAAAATAATGCTAATAAAACACAGCCACAAAACATTATTTTTGGTAGGATAGCACAAAAGTGAGAACATCTATAGGCATAAGTTGTGCATTCAGATCACTAAATATTTGTATACACAAATTTGAACAAGTTCTATAATTTCTCTGGGGCTCCGTGTTTTCATGAAAAAGATGGTGATGGAATTGAGCTAGACTGTAAAAACTGCTGACATTCTGTGGCACTCATCTGAGGAACTCAGGAAGACTCCACCCAAAATTATTTTTCTCATCAGTTGGAAACACCATCCTTAGGAATTGTTCCTTAGTGCTTCTAGGAACTGTCCCTGAAATTACTACTCAAGGGGGGAAATTCTGACGGTGAGCTGTTGAGGAAATCCTATATTATACCTTGAAGAACAGTGAAGGAAGCTCGGGTCTCGTGCTACTATGATGCAGTTGAAGGGTAGCTGAGGCAACAACAAAGATAAGTATGGCTGAATTCACAGTGTTGAGGACCTCGTTGGCTTCCTCCTTTCTGATGTATGCGATAAAGACAATTAGTCACATTTCCCCTCTTACCTTGGGCACAAGGAAGCCTAGAGCAAACTCAAGTCCAGTCACAGCCACTGTGTTAAATTTTACAGTTTCCATATTTATTTATATTCTTTTCTCCCTTCTTAAATTTTCTACTTCTGGCTTATCACATGTCTTTTGTTACAAGCCAGCTCAAACCTTTTATGACAAAATGAGGAGGTATAAATAAATATAACCAACACAAATATATGTTTGAATTTTTTCTCTATTTGTGATGATATAAGAGAGGTAGCAAATCTGGAGATACACTTCTATGATGATTACTTATTTTCAAAATTGAAGGTTAATTTGACTTTGGTGGGGGGAATAAAGGTATAAATTAGCAGGATAATTGGTAAAATGAGCATAAATTGAAAAAATTAAAGAGCAGAAATTGCAACAATATTTGTACCGTTTTTATTTGTAAAAATAACCACCTGAATGCATTTCCATAGTATATTACAGTTAAGTACTTCATTACATTATTAGCATTCAGTAGTTGAAAAAGTATTAAACTGTGCTTGAGGAGATTCAGATTGGTTCAAAGTCATTCACTGAACTAAAAGTCATTTTCCTCATTTTTACAGTCATGACATTAACCAGAGTCATTCAACTCCAATTTACATAAGAAAACATTACAGACAAAATCCCACTGAAATCATCAAACAATATTTTATGCTGTTACAAATATGTTATGCAAAATATAACACTGGCACCAGATTTGTATCATCGTGCTTTGCAAAGATATATTGCACATGCTAAAGCATAAAATATGTAGACAAACTACCAAACAAAAGGTATTTGCATTGAGTTTTTAGATCACTGCATAAGAAACGCATAGAATTATACTTTGTACACACACTCAGATTGTCACTATCTTAAAACGCTTTTCCCCGATAACACTGACCTATGGTTTACAGTTTTGTAAGAAGAAAGCATTTTAGCACTGCAAAATCAAACATAACTCCTAGAGGAAACTTCAGCATTTTCATTTTCATTTCAAAGCAGGTAAAAGGGGAAACAGGAAAAAAGACACTTTATACATTCAAAGAAAGGCTGAAATGAAAACTCACTGGTATTATATTGCTCTGGTAACACTCAAATGAAAAAAATACAAAACATTTCACAGAACATTTTCAGAATATACAAATATAAAAAGGCACTCTAACTTCATATTACAAGACAAAAAAAGGGATGAGTTCTTCAACCAACGCAACAGATAAGCAAACCAAGTTGCTCAACAGTACAAAGAATAACTAGTGCAGCAAATCCATTTGATGTTCTTGTTCTAATTTAATAATAAAATAATAAAACAAGCAGCTGTTTACTGACTAAAGTACCAAAACATACTATGGTGCCCTTTTAGTAGTGATAAATAGAAATCCCCTGAGCTATTTACTGTAGAATCATAGCAGATTTTAGGCAATTTGGAGATAGTAACGTATTTACCAAGGATAGGCAGACACTGGCGAACAGGTTAAGTGCAATGAAACATGATCCCTGTGGCTGTGGTTAAAATACAGTCCAAAAATAACACATTTAGGTAAAAGCACTAAACAACTAAGGCTCAATGAAAAGCACAATGTTTTCTGTTTTTGTTTTCCTTAGAAAGCCATGTTGCAAATCTAATTCTATTTCTAAGACATGTACTTGAAAAATACAGAACTCAAGAGTTTTTAAAGTCATTTCTTAAAGGAAAAAATTGGTCTTGTGGGGAGGGAGAAAGAGGAGAGATTGATTCAACAAACAGTTCGCAACAAGCAGGATTTCATTTCGCTCCTTTGTCCTCCTTTCTATCAGTAAGAGGTGGCGGGGTGGGGGGGCAGGGGCGGTTGTTGCTTCAAAACGCAGCTCCGTGGAGATAAAGTCGCACGGCACCGCTTTGCCGCGACGTTCCTTGTTCTCTGCGAGGCTCTACGGGAAAATGTTAACGCCGCTTCACCATTAAAGCAGCCATTTCTTTTCCTGCTTTCAACAAGATTTCCATTCACTTCTAGAAAAAGACACCGCAGTATATCGTGCTTCTCAGCGTTGGATCTCTCTTATTTTCCGTGTTTAGGTAATGACAAGGTCATTATTATTCATTAGCAATTTATTGACTTTAAAAAAATTCATCCTCTCTAAACAAACAAAAAGGACAGAGGAAGGAGGGGAATTAAAAATACAATGTTGGTGGTGCTGAAAATTTTCAGTAAAAGTAATACTAATTCTCTAAGTCCTCTGAACCAGTTTGCATTTGTGAAGAACCCAGCATGAGTTTCTAATTAAATCCAGGATATTAAAAGAGTAAGATTAAAGTCTTTTACAGTTAGATGAAAAATATAATACAGTATCTGTATTTGATCCAGATATGATAGAACACTGTTTTAAAAATATCTCACATACACTATGAAGCAGAAATTTCCAGGCTGAAAAAGGAACCAATTATAAAATGGTCAGCGAGCACTGCCCTAACGCAATGTTTTCTTCCAGTCTCTTCCTCACGTGGAAAATAGCACTTGAGCTGGTGATTTTTGTTTCTCCTCTTGGTGCCCGTGTCCACACACTGACAGAGTTTCTCGTTAGGTTTCTGGGACCATGTGGGATTTCAGTGTTTTTAGGATAATTTCTGTACCTTCCTTTTGGCCACCTTTGTGCATATGGTCCACTGCACACTTCAGTTTTTACCTGGCAGAAGAGCATAAGGACTCCAATGTCTTCTGAGCTCTAAGCTGGCCACAGACGGGGGCTGAGTGATGGGTGTTGTACCCTCTCCAGTCAACACAAGAGGTCCTGAGGATGGGCTGGCCACCTTAGCAGTGGAAATGCTGGGCTGGCCTCCAGGACTGCTGGCTAGCCCACGGAGGGCCCTGTGTTTTTCTGCTTTTTTTTGTTATTCCAAGTGAGACACATAGCAATGAAATGAGAGAACAAACAAGGGATGTTTCCTCGGCATTCGTTTCATTTCAAATAAATATAAACACGCTCACATCAAAAGTGTATGAACATTTTTTTTCTAGACTGGCAAAAAAAAAAAAGCCGTGGTCAACACATTATCAGTTACAAATGTTAAGCCATCAACTAGAAATCTCTGTCATAAGAAATATAAAATACAACAAAGACTATTACGCAAAAAAGATTACATTTTAACTACATAGAAAAGCTACTTCAGTTCTCACTTTCACTTTGAAGAAAAACAATTTAAATCTTCCATTTTAGACAGAAGCATTTTGGTCCTCGTAGATAGCTGGTCGATGAAATACAGACATATATATACATATGTGTGCGCATGTGTATGTGCATAATTTTTAAAGAGTCTCATTCTTCTTTTTGTACAGCTATTCCAGGTGCGGAACGGGGTCCATTTGACCTAGAAGCTTTGGCAGAGGGAGCAGACACAGTATTCACTATGTTGATTTCATCATCAGGCAACTATCAATTGGCTTTAATTTCCACATCACCCATTTCTACCACCTGCTTTTACTTCCTTTGTTCCCTTTTGCAATCACACTTTCACTCACTTGGCATGACCTTGACTGAGAAGCTTACTGAATATTTTACTACTGATGAACAATGCTGATGGTCCTGATATGTTTTTAGAAGAGTTACTATTTTGATTTAAGGTCAAATCCATAAAGGGTAGTTTTATGTTAAACTTGCATATATCTCAAAGTTTCACTACAACATAATTTTCACTTGGAAGGTTATTAGACAGATTTGGATTCAATCAACAGGTGAAAATAAGTCACAGGCTTGCTATGGGGAGCAGTGGGTGCCCTATTTGTGTTCCATGAGAAAAAGCAAGTTCAGTTTTCCATGAATTTCCCCCCTTCACCTGGCAACTTGAACAATATCCTCAGAAAGAAGTTCTGGATATTTAAGTGCTGACTATAGAGAGGACATGAATAATTGCACTCCCTTGAAAATATTATTACAGGCATTATTTCTGAAGATAAACACTTTTACCTTTGGCTTCTAGTGAGGAAGTAAACATCAAAGTGAGAAGAGGTTTGAGGCATTTCCTGTCTACCCCTTCCTTTCCCTCCCTGGGGACATAAATGTCACATTGATATACTTCTGAGAACTCACTGCCAAGTGAGATCTTAAAAAAAAACAAAAACAAAGAAAAACCCACTTCAAGAGAACAACAGTTCCCTCTCATCCCCAAAGAAAAAGAATTAAATGCATTTCTTTATTCCTTACTTAAAACGAGAGGTAGACTTTCACAGAAGTATCTGAGATCTAAAGAAAACATGAAACAAATCAAAACTGGGGCCCATCTGTGTGAGTGCTTTATCCTACCGCCTAGCTGCCCTCTCAGTTTAATTCCTTCTCTACTGGCTTCTGGTAGCTTGGGCCCGTCATAATACTTGAACACAACATAAACCTGGAATTCAAGCTTCTTTCCCTTTCTTCAACATGGTTGATCAAGGAAAACTTCTACAGTCCACAGTCAAAACGTTTCCGAGTCAGAATCATTTTCATTGTACCCATCCTCCGAGCCTACGTTGTTACTGCACAGGCTAACCATGCTACCCAGATTGGAGAGGGTCGTCCTGTTCAAATTGTCTTTTTTAAAACACACGAAGTTGACGGCCGTCATTGTACCGGAAGGAGAAAAAGGCATCATGGTAGCCAGAATGAGGGCCAGGCAGTCAGCCACGTCTTTGTTAGGAGCACAAGCCAGGGCCGGGGTGTGACCTGGGCGTAAATGCAGACAAGGCAGTGGTTAGGCGGGGAAGTCCAGGGGCGGCGTGGGCCTTCCACAGTACATCTCGAACGACCTCACACGTGGAGATGTATGTTGCGTTAGAAATCATGCCAGGCAAAGGGAATTGCTTCCCGCAGGTCATGCTAGGGGTGAGGCTAGAGGGGATGGGAAGGGGAGACATTTTATGGAGGGCTTGGGTTTTTTTTCTTTTTCAGTTTACAGGACAGCAACAAGCACTAGATTATCTAAAGTTAGGCAGAATTCCAGTCTTTGTCTAGTGAACAGAAACACGAGGGTGTAGGGGTGGGGTACAGTTCCACAAAAAACAGCAAAAGGACAACCAGGAAGGTGTTTCCACTGTGGAGACCACACACAGCATGCACCTTAGGCTGGGGCCAGAGCCCTCTCATTCTGAGAACAATGACTTTCCATGGTAGGTAATCGTGTGTGAGGTTAGAAAAGATACTAAAAATCGGATGTCTGTAAAAGTGAGTCATGCAGCTTTGTCGCTATATATATATATATATATATATATATATAATTACTAATTAATATATCTAATATAAAATGTATTTATATTAATATATAGTAATTAATATATAATATCAATATAAACTATTTATATTAATATTATATTTTCAATTAATGATATATTAACATAAAATATACATTTTATACTAATATTATATATTAATTGATAATATAGTGATATATATTTTATATATAAAGTGTGTATTCATATGCATACTTCATATAAAGAATAAAACAATTAACTTGTTCTAGAAAAATGGAATCGTTTGAGTAGATCAGACACAGGCAGGCACTGGTTGTTGGTAATTAAAAATGTACTATCATTTAAAAGAAACAATAGATTTAAAAAAAAATAGCAACACTGCCAACTGAAATCAGAAAATTGCTGTGCTTGACATGGTGTCCTATCATTCTCTACCGTTTAGACTTCATGGGTCCAGAAGGGAATATTATCTCAACGCATGGAACAGCTGTGTGGAGAAACAGATACATCCTGTGATGTAATTATTACTACCCTAGTCCACCTCGAGTCTCCTGGCCTGACAGGGTTACCCCATCCTCTCTGCTGGCCAAAGTTCCTATTGCTACTCACTCATGTATGGAATGGCTTACAAAACTTAACTTTTTGTTGTTTTGTTTATCAGCACTTGACCTCCTTTCTGCTCCCCATTAACCCTCCTTAACAGATTATTCCTTCTCTGGTATAAAAACAAACAAGAATGAACAGGTATCTTAACATCCCATTCCACAAAGGTCTGTGATGATGGAAGGAGTTATGACTGTAGTGCTGTACAAAGTTGCTCCAAATGTCCCCAGGTCTTTGGGAGAAAGCTAAGCTCTGAGACAGGCAAGTCACAGGTCCATGGCCCAAGGTTGTTATGGGCTGGGTGAGGCTTAGTTGTATCAGACTTACACCAGAGAAGTGAAACTAATGTATTCTAGTCTCTTCGGTCATTTTGGAGAAAAACTGTGGGCCTCTGCATGCCGACCCTAAGGTATTTAATGGTGAGTAGAGGGGAAGGGAAGGTGCGGCAGGAAAACCAAAGAGATGAAGTAACAGAGAACTTTCTGTGCCTCCTAGATGAGTCAGGTTGGGGATGGAGCAGGGAACATGCTAGGGTAAACGGGGCTGCAAAACCAAAACTAACAGGAGTTAGCTAATGACGTCATACGGCTGCTTACTTCTGAGAAATAGGCATGAGCTGCTAATTCCAACACCTGTAATAAGCAGTTAATTGAGTTACATTAATGCATTTTATTATACTTTAATTGAATGCCACAAATTAATGCCACATTAAAAAAATTTTTACTTCATAAATATCCAGAAATCCCTTTTTTGCTCCCCACGGTTCACAGGTATTGGGCTTAAAATGGTGGTTTAATACAATTCTAGTGTTCATTAGCTTTCAGAATTTCTTAGGAAGCAGAGTAGAAAGCTTCTGTTAAGGGTTAATTCATTTAGAAAAGGACGTTATATGGATAAAGAGAAGTTTCAGGCCTAGACATTAATTTAAAATTTTTATTCATGTTCCTCAAATATCCATACTGAGAATATGACTTCCGATCTGTTCTCAAAAAAAAAGGTTTGATCTCAGAATGAACTGAAATACAGTGACCTGGTGTTTCATGTGAGACCTTGAGCATGCACTAATGATGGGTAATCCTTAACTCTTCAGCGTATGCAGTCAGAATTACGGATACCAAGTTGAAAGCGTTTTAGTGTGTCTAAAATATTTTAACCACACGCTGAGGAGTTAGAGACCAGCTGCTGACATTACATGCAAAATGAAAGGCAGTGGTGGGCTACAGCAAAGACAGACAGGACAAATTATCCTTGTTTGATTTCTCACACACAGAGAACTTCCAAAGGGGAGAGAATTCTTACTGCCTTTTTAACTAGCTCCTACATTTCTCTTTTCCTCTGGCTTCACAGCATAGGGAGGGTACCTGGGGTAATTGTTTACTTTTTCCCCTTACCATTTTCATCGACAGCACGGACGCAGGCTCCCTTGGCCAGCAGCTCTTTAACCACAACCTTCAAGCCGTTGCGTGCTGCAACATGGAGAGGTCTGAAAACAGAACACTGAGCATCAACTGTGATACATATTTGTGTGAGAATGTGTCATTTGGGTAGCCTCACTGTTTAAAGGAAGAAAGCACTTGAGAATCCATAAATAGTATATGAACATTTTTACTTTAAAAAAAAAAAAGAGATTTGTTGGCCAGATCTTTTCCAGGTCCTAATGACCCAACAGTTCTTCCATGGTGGTCCAGATTTCTCTAGAGATATTACAAATACTCCGCATCTCAAACAGCCTCAGTGACAGTAAATAGGAAAACAGAAGAAGTACTCAAGCTCTAGTGTGTTTTCTAGAAGATTCCTTACTCCTTGATTTCTAGCATTTGAATCAGTTTCACAAAGTTCATCAATATGACTTTACTGTCACCTCTGTATATAATTTCAAACCTCCTTGTTATTACTAAATGATATTTTACTGAATTTAGAATACCTTAAAGAATAATGTCAAACCCAGTATGTTCTGCCCTGGCCAGTGTGGCTCAGTTGGTTGAGCATCGTCCCACAAAGGGAAAGGTCACTGGTTCGGTTCCCTGTCAGGGCACATGCCTGGGTTGCAGGCCAGGGTCCCCTACTGGGGCGCATGCGAGAGGCAGCTGATCAACATTTCTCTTACACATCGATGTTTCCCCTTTGTTCTCTCCCTTCCCTTCTCTCTAAAAATAAAGTGTTTAAAGAAAAAGAACCCAATACATTCTGCTATATATTCCTTAAGAATTTTAATGAAGAAAAATCCTAATATTGCTTTGCCCTTAAAATAAATATGTAATTTCCTAAAATAGAAAATGAAGCAGCTTTGAGATCTTTCACACCGAGGATGACACTGAATTACATTAAAGTATAATTAAGGCAAATAGCTTAGAAACTCTTCCAATATATTCTGGGAACCTGATTTATAAAACTGTCATTTCCGGTAAGAACACAATGCTAATACATTTATACAAATATTTCCCCAAATACACCAGCCCATAAGATTTTCTGACCACCCACAAAATTTATAATATTACCATAGAAATATCAGCAAAGAAAACCAGAGACTTCAGAAATTTCTATGAAAGCATATCAAAATAAATATTCCAACGAAAGAAGTCTTGCTTGGTCTGCATTTGCAGGCATGTGTGGCTAAGCTTCATGGAGGAAAAGCCAGGTCTCTGTCTTTCACAGCCATGTTCCCCAGCTCTAGCCTGGCACAGAGCAGGCTCTCAATATTTATTAAATAGCTAGCTATGAATTTGGGTCTGAGTCAAACTTCAGTCGTCACACTTACGTCTGCAGTGCACTATTTTTTGCATTAATAAGGCTCTCGTCTTGTATCTTGTCAAGTATTAACAAGGCACATTTTTCATGACCCTAATAAAGAAAAAAAATGATAAGAAACACAGGACAGAGACATCGAAAAGTTCTGGAACAATCACTTCATTATACTTCAAACTTAAAATGAACATCCCCTGCCTATATACATTTTGCAAGGCTATCTATCATTTTGAGTAATTCTTTTTTTCTACTGAAAAGCAAAATAGTCAAAGGGCCCTAGATTCTTCAAGATTCTGAATGAGGTCCACTAGGACTTGGTTAACATAAATCCTACATGAAACACTAATATTTTTGGATAGCTTTTAGAATTAATGTCCAGAGAGCTGAAACAAGTAATAGTTCAGCTAGGTCAGCTGGTTAACAGAGTAGAATTAGAAGTGTCTTCCGACATGAAATTTAAGTCAAGTCCCATCTCCTTCCCCAAGTCTTCAATTACCAACCACTTCAGTGACCCGCCTATCCTCGGAATTCCCATTACACCTCCTAGCTGTTATCACTCACCATTTACTGCCATCTGTTGTGAAAGGCATCTTTTTCAAGAAAGTTTATTCATTTCTCCCTCAACTAGGGAAAATTGTCTCTGCATCTTATGACAACAGACAGTTGATAATTTTAAAAAATCAATCGACCAATCAGAGATGCTCTCACGGTTTCGGACCTACACTCTGTTAAGGGGTCATGGCTCCCTAAGCCCTTGTGACTGGCAGCATCGGCGGCACCTGGGATAGAAATGTTGACACTCAGGTCCCACTCCAGACCTACTACATCAGAATCTGAATTTTAACAATATCGCCAAGTGATTCAATGGCACAGTGACATTTGAAAAGCATTGTACTTATGTTCATGAAAATTATACCTTGAAATAAACTTCATGCAACTGAGCACTTTTTGTGTTTTCCATGGGCCTCCCAGAGCGTGAAGTGAGAAAATGCAACCAATGAAAGGGACAGGTGAGACTTCTGGTACCAGTGGGTACAGACAACACCTTTAACACTGTAACTATGTTGAAATAAACTACCATCGCTAGTGTCAACTGGCATCATACTATAATGCCTTAGAAGGGAGACTCTTAAATATAATTTTAGAAATTTCCATGGAGGTTTCATTCTTTTAAAAAAATTTTTAAATTGATTTTAGAGAGAGAGAGAGAAAGGGAGGGAGGTAGAGAGAGAAAGAGAGAGAGAAGGAGAGAGAGAGACAGGAACATTGATTTGTTGTTCCACTCGTTTATGCATTCATTTGTTAATTCTGACTGGGGATTGAACCCACAACGTTGGTGTGTTGGGATGACGCCCTAACCTGGTCAGGGCTGCAGGTTTCATTTTGATGTACTATTGCTGGAGAGTAAACGGTTGTGACTTCATTACAAGGTAATTTGGTCTTTAAAATGTTCATAGCCTCGGGCTCAATAATGTCACATTTAGGAATTTATTTTAAAGGAACAAGGATTCCTAAAAAATATTTCTCCACAATTAGTATTATTTATAGTAGCTTATATTTGAAAATAAGCAAATGTCTAACAGTAGGGGATGGGTTGATTAAAGGATGACACATTTCTGGAGGGAGAAGAATACTACACATCTTCTGAAACATTATAAAATGTCTAAAAGGAAGACATTTATAATATATGATTCAGTAACAAAAGCAGGTCGTAAACAGTATGATCCCGCTTTTGTAAAATCATATATTTATATGTACCATTTATCTTTTGCTGAAGCAGGGACCCTGAACTACATGTGAACACAGTGCTATTTTTTATTTAAAAAAAAAACCCAATGCATTCTTTACATTGAACTATGCACCAGAAAAAAGGGAGAGGGTAGAAATGAATCCATTTATTTGCTTTAACAAGAGTATTTTTTGGTTGTGTTATTACAATGCCTTCAAACAAAACAAAATGAAAACGGCGGAACTGCTTATATTTTAGAAACCATATATCTAAGGTCCTAACTTGTGTTTAAAACCAAAATATGGTACCACAGCCATGGAAAGTGGTATAGTGGCAGCATGAAGACAGGCTGCGGCAAGCACACAAGTGGCGAACGCCATGAAAAACATATCATCTCTGTCACCCCTGTGTGGGCCCGCCCTTTGCTTTCCCTCCTTTGATTCCATTCTTACAGTTGCCAACACCCTGGGGAAAGGTACATCTTAATTAAGAGCCGTCATACACACTTCTGAGATAGAATTTAAGTGGTATTATTATTGTTATTACACTAAATAAGTGTTTCAAATTCATTTACATACTTTACAACAAGCCAAATGTAAGGGTGTGTTCAAGTCCTTATCCTTTACAGACAGATCTGCCTGGGCAATGTTCACCAGAATATCTATAGAAAAAAACAAAACAAAGTTTCTCAGACTATGTGCATTTTGAAAATGTTACTATAGAAACAGCAACATTTAAATTAGTACAGCTTACATAATCATGTTTAATGTTTTTAACAAAAAGGAACAATTTATTGCCACATTTGTTTTATCCAAAACCAAGGCCAATAGGCATTAATTTTAATGGTCTTTTCAGTTTTATTTCCCGGTTAAATGATTATGTTGTCACATTTAGTTTTTAAATGTCAAGAGATTTTGCTGCGGAAAGGTTGGCTCACGGTGATAAGGTCCATCAACAATCCAGTAATGGGATCGTAGGCAATTAGCAAGTAGAGGCAGGTGGCCCAAGTAAAATGTCCATCTTTCTATAAGTATATACTAAGAGAATAACTGGTTTCTTGGTTTTGCCTTACTTTGGTTTTGGATAGGCATAAATGAGAAGTCCACACGTCAAGCACATACCCACGGCGCCTGCCTGCCCGTTCGCGGCCGCCATCATCAGTGCTGTTTTCCCTGAATTGTCTGCTGCGTTCACTTGAGCGCTGTGTCTCAGAAGAAGCTGCAGGCACTCCACGTGGTCAGCAAATGCTGCTGCATGAAGCGGTGTCCTAACAATTTGAAACAAGTCTGATTTTAGCTGCCTTTACACTTAACACACTCTCTTACTGTAAATGCCAGGGAAACGTGTGCAGGGTTTTGTCTTAGGGATTTAAAACTTCTCAGTTTGCAAAGGTAATGATCGCGCCCCCTCTGAAGGACATGCAGGGTGGACACTGAAGTGTCACCTGTGTGGGCGGTAGAGGTGGTGGCCCTGATAATGAAATTAATATCTTTATTGACCGCTTTCATCTTGAGTTCCAGTGACTTTTCTCTCCCCTTTGATAAAGATATTTTCAAAATTACACCTTAAATTTGTAGATAATTGGCTATTTATTTTTTAAAGCCCACATCATCTAATGTGGATGACTGATTTTGGGCAGGGGGGACAACTTGGCATGATTTGTCAAAATTAAAAACTATTAGCTTTTTAACTAAGTAATTCCATGTCTAAGATTTTATCTCCTAGATACACTTGGATCATATGCACAGACACATATGAACTGCACCATTCTTTGAAATAGCAAAATGCTGGAAACAATCTAAATATTCTTCAATAGAGGGCAAGCTGATTAAATTATAACACCCATTCAAATAAATAATATGCAGCTTTAAAAAGAATATGGTAAGTCTCCCCGTCTGGTGTGGCTCAGTGGATTGAGTGCCAGCCTGTGAACCAATGGGTCACCAGTTCGATTCCCTGTCACGGCACATGTCTGGGTTGCGGGCCAGATCCCTAGTAGGGGGCATGCAAGAGGCAACCACACATTGATGTTTCCCTCTCTTGCTCCCTCCCTTCCCCTCTCTCTAGAAAATAAACAAATAAAATCTAAAAATAAAAAAATAAAAAGAATATGATAAATCTAAATGTTTTAGCATGGGAAGATCTCCAAGATATACTAAAAGCAGAACACTGATGTAGAATGTTCCACTTGCATATAAAGAATATAAGCATATATATTTTTATATGTTTTTGTAGCTATGTATAGAAAATATTTGAGAGAATATGTAAATTTGGAAAGAACAGTTTAAAGTGGTTTCTTCAATGGAAGAGGCTGGGCCTTCTGGGCTAAGAGGAAATTTTCTTTTAATTATATACCCTTTATAATATTTAATTAAAAAAAACATGCTTATATATTACCTTTTTAATTAAAAAAAAAGTAAAAAGATCTCTGGCCACTCTGCAACCACAAAGCAGAGACTGAGGTTCATCGGGAAAAGGGGCATGCCATCGCAGGGCCACTTACCTGCCTTTGTCATCTCTACAATTGACAATACTGGAGTCTATGGCCCCAAGTAGCAATGATGCACAATTCTCATGATCATTTATTCTAAAATGAAAACGGATTTAAAATTTTAAAATCTCACTAAAAAAATTACATATCCCTTCCTACTCCACCTTCCTGTGTACTATATATTTAACAATTTGATGTATTCTTTAAAAAAATTCTGCTGCAAATACCTGTGGTCTATGTTCTGTTGAAATGTTTAAAGAAGGCAATTTAGGTTATACAAACAAACTTTATTTAACACTTCCTGATACAGGCAGTCTCCACTCTCAAGGCTTTGGAGAACTGCCTGCTACAGAAAGTGTTCAAGTTTGTTTATATCACCTATGCCGTCTTCTCTAATCACGTGAACAGTTTCGGTCGTGAGGAGAGGGTCTGAAGCCAACCGCTGCTGGTCCATGGGATGAGAAGCACAGGAAAAGCACCCACTGGTTCACCAAGGGCTGTGGGCAAGTCACTCTTGGATCTGGGCTCCGCTCCCTGTGTGCAGCTCTCAGACCCAAATAAATTTTGTCCAAATTTTTAAAGCAAAGGGGTTTATTAAAGTTTCTACAAAGGTTCTGGGATCCTGGAACAGTTCTGGGACTCTGCAGTGGGTGGCAGCTGCTAATAGACTAATAGAGACTGAGAAATAAACAAAGACAAGAAATTTGTGACCAACAGCATATCAAAATCTAAGTGGGCACAAGCTGGACCCTTAAAAGCCATTAGGGTATCTGCCACTATAAAGAAATCTTCTTGTGAAAGAATAATAGATCTATTGTTAATGGGAGTCTTGGAAGCCAATGCCGAAAAATTGGTGGGCAAGGGTCAAGCACTTAAAAGCCGATAGAGTACTTGCCACTCAAATCTATGAGACCAACATGAGGTCAGCTACCAACCTCAAGAAAATGTCCATGTAATGAGGTACACTATAAAACATCATAAAATCTCTAACCTAGAAGCACATTTCTCTCAGGTATGTATTTGGCTCCAAGAGACTCAAGGTTTATCTTAGAAATGGTGTTCCTAAGTTTCAAAGAATTGAGATTCCCACCTTTCAGCACACCTGCTTATTTCATATCTAAGAACTTTGCTCCTGGAAGCTGTAGATACCTTCAAAAATGGCCAAATCTTACTAAGACAGCCTACAATTACAATGGTCATTGTGGGGGATGTTCCAATAAGAGTGTTCATGTAAGAAGTACACTTGAAATGAAGTGTTCCCAAATTAACAAATAGGATGGGATACCTATTTTATTGGTATGCAGAAGCCTCCAAAAGACTTCAATATTTCAAAATAACCTCACTGAAAGATTCATTGCAAAAGGTTAATAAAATATTAAACATACAAGAGCTGCCTAAAGCAAAAGACTTTAAGACCAAGGTGACTCCTCCTACTCTGCCTCTATCCTCCTTTACCTAAGCACTCACGCTCTACTAATCCTTCATCTGAATTGCCTTTCCATTCTGAAGAGATCACAAGACCATAAACAAAAGTCTTCTCAAAGTTAGTGGCCTCACAGGGGCCACAGCTCCAAGCGCAGAAACCTAAACCAACACCTAGGTCTCCCCTGCAGCTCCCTCCTAGGTGGTCCATCACCAAGACACTGGCCCAGAACTCACTGTCTCACTTGCTCTCAACCAGGACACCAGGAAAAAAAGACTGTCCTTGAAGGTTTTGTGCAAATCTTTTAAACACCCCCATAATCTACCTTGAAAGGAGGAAACCTATATGAACCCCTCCCAGGGTTGATGAGACCTTGAGGAATTCTCTAGTAAACTGCTACCAGTAATTCTGATATAAATGCTATCAGTCATAATTCCAGTTATTATCTTAAAATGTTGAATGTCACATAAATAAATAAATTTCCTTGTCAATTCCACTATAATGAACTCTCAGCAGATCCTTACCCATGGATAGTTTTAAGTCTTTTGTCATTTTCAGACAGTTGTTTTTCTCTGATGCTTTTGCAAAAGTGACATTTGTGGAAAGGACCCTACCAAGTACTCAACCACTGATACACCTGCCAAATTATAAGGTGTCAAACCTGGTGTGCATAGTTCACAACTGAAGAAGACTCCACCCGGTGTCAGGTCCTGTGTATAAATATTGGAGGCCTCAAAAGCAAACTGACTAGGAAGAGAAGTGGCTGACATTGAGGTCCATTGCTTCCGCCCAAAATCAAGAACATTTCTTTCCATTCCTCTTTCCCTCGATGACTGTCCTTTTTCTAACTTTTATACCATAAAGATGTCTATGATTCCTTTGTCTACCTTTTGTCTTGCCCTGGCCTAGAAAGATAGTGCCATTGTTCATATATCTCAGGCCATTGCAAAGGCGGGTAATCAAACGTCAAGTGACTGTTGTAGTTTTGCCTGTCACAAACTTCTCCCTGATCTCTAATGCCTCAGTTTTTCAGGAACAAGCTCACTGGAGAAACACTTCTGGGAGTGTGGAAACAGTAACATGAATACATGAATAGGTCCACTGCCTTAAAGGCCAACTCTTTGAGATCATTTCTTGACTTATTTGATTCAAACTGGTTTGGTTCATGGGGATCCTAGCTCAGGAGTACCCTGCAAACCCAAGGAATTCTTTTACTATTAATAACAGTAATAATCTCCCTGGTCTGTTGTGTGTTCTCCTAAGGGTTTTAGCCATCTGCCAACCCACAGGTGGTTTTCCTCCAACTGCAATGATGACTTTGACTTCGTCTCCTATGAAATATAGACCAAGACCCAAAGAGGAAATGGTAACTGAAAATAACTTGCAACACCATTTTTGATCAAACTTCCTACTTGACCAAAGGTTGATCAAAGGGGAGGAAGGATTGTCGAATTGATCTTACATTAACCTTTCCTTGGCACACCAGCTGCCACTAATCCTGGGAAATCATGTCAGCAAAAAACTTAACTTTTAGGTTTCATGTTCTTGTAAATGTTCCATCTGCCCCCAAATCAGACCATTTTGTAAGCATACATGATCACTCAGTTACATGGGTGATTGCCCCATCCTTACAGTAACTCAAATAAGGCCAGACACATGACCCCGGCCAATCAGACAGTCCTTCCCATCCCTGTTCTTTATTCTTTATCCTGTAAAAGCTTCCTGCCTTCCGCCCACTTTGCAGGTCTCTAAAGTCTTGAGCGTGGACACGGCCTACTTCATAAAGTGTTAAATAAAGTGTGTGTATCACCTAAAAGGTTTTCTTTACCATTTTAGCAGTTCTAATGGCACACACTCATTTCTTCAGAACCCCGACATCCAGGCAGGAGTTTAACTGTGCACCACTTACAAGGCATCATGTTAGGTGTTCGGGGGATACCAAAGTGAAAAAGACATGGTTCTTCTGATTTAAAATCACTTCTTCTCTTTATCCCTTATCACTTCTTTATTTATCCACTTTATGCCTCCAATATCTTTGCAATCATATGACCTGTCTTCATGTGAAGTCCTGAGACAAGGCAAACACAAAGCACTCCCAAGCCTTAGACCCCCAGGCTGGCCATGGTTGCCTAGGTGACATGGTCCCCAGGTAAACACAGGACCCAGGTGACC
Source organism: Mormoops blainvillei (assembly GCA_004026545.1). Classification (NCBI taxonomy): domain Eukaryota; kingdom Metazoa; phylum Chordata; class Mammalia; order Chiroptera; family Mormoopidae; genus Mormoops; species Mormoops blainvillei. The sequence continues at coordinate 41,334 of PVJD01002516.1, read as the reverse complement.
ATGGAAGTCTGACTTAAAGTCACTATATTCTCTGAATAATAATTCACACTATGAGATTGGAGCAAAAATTACATCCCCCCCTCCACCAAAAAAACCTTAGAACATATGAAGAATAGAGAATTACAATATATGAAACTCTTCCTGGTATAAAATGTCTTTCTAATCATTCATAGGGATATTGTTGCTAGCCCCAACTTATTTTTAGAATTTGGCTGACAAATGTGAAGCACATCTGAAGCGCTCTTCATATGGTGTATAATGTGCCTCTCAGTCCATCTCTTCATGCAGTTTCCCCTAAGGTGGTATGTAAGTCCCCTTGGTAACAAGGCATTCCAAAAATATCTCCTGGAAAATCATCAGCATTAGGGACCATGCTTTGCTATCAGACCTATTTGCCTTTAGCAGCAACACGGAATTCATTTGTCTTATCTATAATGTGAAAGCCTTTTCCTTCCCTGAAAGGCGATTTCCCTGTGTCTAGTTAAAGAATTAAAGCAACACCGTTAACTTCCGCACATCTACTTACATTGCACAGTGCAGTGGGGTAAAGGGATTGCCGCTAAATGTGCGAAAACATTTTTGCTCCAGAAGTACCTCTATACAGTTTTCATTACCTGCAAGGGAGCAAAAGAATTTAGGGAGCTTCCAAGAAAGAAATTTTGTTCAACACAATCAATTTTTTGTCATTAAGTACTGAATTCTGGCTTATGAATTTTCCTGAGTTGGCTGAAGTCTCCTTCTCCATGGAGTAAAATTCACAAAATGCCAAAATGTTATTAACTATGCTCGCAGGTGTTCTAGAGATAATGAACAAATAAAACCATGAAGGCCATATGGTCTGGTGTAGAGGAAGAGATAGAAACCACATTTGCAATCAGAATACATTCAATGTTATGCTCAATTCTTGACAGATGCCTAATATACCTCAGTTTGCCCATATTTACAATAGGAAATTTTCCTTTCATCCAAGTGAATAGGTTCACTTATAATTATGTGCCCTAGTGAAGAGGAAAAGATATGGTTGATAGAAAATAGTATCTGAGATAATGCAGGTGAAAAGACTTTTACTATAATACACTATATAAGTGTTCAAAATGGCACCACAGCCATTTCCCGGTAAATAATATGTGCCCAATAATTATTTTTTAAAAAATAAGTAGAAGAATGAAAGTAAAAAATTATTTTCAACAAATCGCAAGTAGTTTCCAAATCAACTGAATTTTAAGTAAGGCCTCAAATCTGTTAGTTTACTTGTTATGTGAACTAAGGCAACTCGCTTGAGATTTGTGAAACTCAATCTCTCATATATAAACAATCAGACTAGCCCTGGCTGGTATGGTTCAGTTGGCTGGGCATCATCCCACAAACCAAAAGGTTGCAGGTTCAATTCCTGGTCAGGGTACATGCCTGGGTTGCGGGTCTGCCCTCAGTCAGACCACATGCAAGAGGCAACTTATCAATGTCTATCACACATGCATGTTTCTCCCCCTCTCTTTCTCCTCCCCTTCCCCTCTCTCTGGAATCAATTTTAAAAACTCAGACTAGGAATACTTTCCCTACCGATGTCACAGGGTGATGGGAGTTTCACTTAATAAAGTACCTGAACAGGACTTGTGAAGTGCTGGACAATTATTAAGGCAAGAAGGCAAAGCTACTTCGCTTTAAAATACAGATTGTTGTCTTGCAGCCTCTTCCTGGTTGAACTCAGTGCTAAATTACTTAGAGTTCTCTTATGTTCTACCTTAGAATGATGTAGATCAGACAATTTTAAGTATTAAAACAAAAATCAAACCTTTCTGTCACCTATAAAGAGAAAAAGTGAGACTGCTTTTACGAGAATTAAAAAATGAAGTAATGAATATAAAAATCCCCTAAATTTATGCTTATATTGTTTAGCTTTCCAACTATATCCAACTCTCACATAAACACTTCAAACACTCAATTAGAATGAATCCCCCTCAGAGGATTTAGCTTAGGGAAGCATCTACACATACCATTTTTTGGAGACTATATGAATCCCAATCTAAGGGTCTCAGTAGATAGGACTGGGGACCCTAGAATGGTTTCCAATATTTCAAAGTGCTCAGTGAAGGGGATTTTGGGAAGAAGACTGCACTGAAATTGCTCAGGAGAGAACTAACTGTTCCTCTTCCCCTGCTGGCACCTGGAAAGGCCTAAGAACAGAGACCCGCCATCTGTCCTTCCCCCCTCACTCCAAAGGTCTGGTGGATTCCATTATAGTCAGTGAGCCTTCCCCTTCCTGCCAGACAGATCTCAGAGCTTGACCCATTAGTAGGTTAAAAATTGCAGTTCTCCAGTGTGTCAGAGAAGGAATAAAACCAAGTTGAGCAAATAGAATATTTGGCTCTTACTAAGATTGGAGCCAATGGAAAAAAAGAGAACTGTAATGAAAATGAAATGAAGTGTCTTACGTTAGAGTACCCCAAAAATCTTCCTGGACCCAGTAATCATAGTTTCTGAGTGAAAACTTTAACATCAGAATTTAAAATGGAAAAATAAAATTACAGAGGCAGAGTAGAAAATACATAGGAAAATACCCATATAACTTAGGGGTGGAAGACCTTAAGCAAGACTGGAAACCAAGATCACATAAAAAATATGACAGATTCAACTACACAATAGTTCAAAATTTCTGCATGGACAAAGACATCATAAACAAGCCACAAAGGTAAAGGACAGGCTGATAGAAAAAATTTACAACACATAACCACACAGAGAGGACTCATATCTCTAAGACGAGGTGCTCCAGCAAACACGTGAGAAAAGATAAACCTCAATTAAAAAAAATAAGCAACTGGTGGAAAAGGTAATTTCCAGAAGAGGGAATACAAATAAATAAATACACTATTAGATAGGGAAACACAAATTACAATAATGAGATAACCTTTTTGTCCTTCAAATTCACAAAAGTGAGAAAGATGATATCATCCTGGGTTGGCAAAAGCTTGGGGAAATATAAGTTTTATACACATGTTTGGTGGAGTAATAAATTACACACTTCCTGCAAAGTAACATAGTATAATGTATTAAAATGAGAAAACATACATGTCTTCTTATCAATAATTTCACTTTGGGAAACTTATCTGACAGAATTTAAGGTATATAATATGAATATACACACTGCAGCATTGTTTATAGTAGGAAAAAACCTGAAAACAATCTGAATGTCTGTCAGTAGGGACCTGATTGAAGAAATAATACATTCTGATATACATATACATCTATATCTATTTATCTGCCATGAAATATGACACTATTAAGAAGATCAATCAATATTGATACATACATAATAGCTTGTAAGGATATCTGCAATAGAATGTATATAGAAGTAGATGTGAACAAAACTAACTCCGCCTCTGCGTCCCCGATTTCTTTTATGCTGTGACCTTTGATCAACCTCGCTCTCCTTAGCAACCATATCAAAGCCTTCCAGTTGGTGATTATCTGTGTTCCATAAAATGTACCGTAAATATTTTTGTTAGTAACAGCCAGGATGACATGACAACCATGATAAATATTAAACTGGTGATAATATCGATTATAAACCACTGTCCATCACAAGACCACCAGGAGGTATGGCCCCTGGTGTGTACTGCATTCTTTGTCCCTCTGCCTGTCAATCTTTAGTACCTGAGTTATAGCATTAAAAAAAGTACTGTAACGGACATCTGTTCATGGAGAATAATCTGCATAAACTGCTGGGCCGTCTGTCCACTCTGCCCCTACATCCCTGTAAGGAAATTACCCTATAATCATTTCTGTTACATTCTATGCAGTTGCCTGTATTGTCCTTCTGTCCGAAGGTGCCTCCTTATTACGGTGGCTAGAATACTTCTGCCCCGCCATTAGACAATACGCTAAGTAAGCAACAGCAAAAAAGGAAGTTAAATAATGATAGTTGTTACATGATTCTAGTTTAAAAACAGATGCACATATATTTGTATTTATTTATATTCCCAAGGGAAAAGTATTAAAGGTATGTGCTAAATTACATCAGAAAGTGAGTTTGGAAACAGAGACTTAATTTTTGAAATGTTATGATCAGCATGCCTTTTTTTTACTCAAATAAGTGAAATAAAAAATTTTAAATCTTCTGAATTACAAGTACAACAAAATAAATGGGAGAAATGAGAAATGAAAAAGAAATGCCAAACGACAAATCACTCATCTAGTAGACTGACTAGCAGTCAATTGTGACAGGTTATTATATCAATTTCTTTTTTATTTTAGCTGTATTATTTAAACATTGCAGGATCCCTGGTTATATCACGTAGATCAGAAACCCTGATTAAAACTTGTTATTTCAGTTCATTGGCAGTTCAGATTAGGAGTTAACAAAAAGGGAGAAGGTGAATGTTTATTCCATTAAGGCACTGTGATAGCCATGAAGGGAAAAATACTAAACAAAAGGTATTTTGGATGTAGAAAGATCGAAAGTCACGGTTTACAACATTATGCTATGTTCTCACCTCCACTGAGATTGCAGAGGTGCTGGGGTAGGAAAACCAAAGAAATCAGTCAAATGACAATCAACTCACCATTATAACAAGCCCAGTGCAGCGGTGTGTAGCCTTGGTTATCTTTGAAAGAACAGTCTTCCTCCGAAAGTGCCATCTGGAGCAGCTCGCTCAGCCACGTGGCGTGGCCACGAGCAGCTGCATAATGCAAGGGTGTCCTTCCTCTGGAATCTTTACAGAGAATCGACACTTCTTGTTCCAGCAGCATTTGCACACATTCCTCATGTCCCGTCATAATCTGATACAGTGCAATTAAAACACAAAACAAATTTCAGAAGGGCAGAAGACTCAGGAAGTGAAGCAGTCGGTTAGGTGAGGCTGGGTTCAGAGAAAGAGGACATAAATGCCTGGGCCTTAAGGGAGGTAAACTCTGCCCTGCTTCAGAGGGGAGAGGCAGGACAGCCCAGCAAGATTCATATCAGAAAAGTCCAAGTGAACATCGGTATTTTGGAAACATCTCTTGACCCTCTAAACATAACCATGAAAGGCATCATGATATAGTGAAAAACATCAGCTTTAGAATCAGGAAGATGATTCTAAATCCTGGTTTCCCCTGGTAAAACTTGGACAAGTCAGTTCACCTCTCTGTGTCTTCTCATTCCACTTACCTGTAAATGGGGAGAGTAATAATGACCCTACAAGTTGTTGTAAGGACTAAAGAGGTGAGATATGCAGAGCCCCCAGCCTGTTGCACGGCCCACAGGAAGTACCCAAGAAATAAGAAGTATGATTATGACTCTGACCACTTGAGAGTTCCTCTTCTTTTCATTGACCATGGTGTTCCACACCAGACCCAAATAGTACTTTTATTTCTGCTTTTGTTTGATTTAGTTTCCTTGATATGCTTAAAAAACATTCAGCAGAATATGTACAGAGAATTGTCCACAGGATACATGTTTGAGCAGGATACATACTTCAGGTGGGGAATGGGCCAACATTTTTAATAAAGAGCAATTAGAAATAGCATGACTACTCAAAACTACATAATCGATGGAATAAATTATGACACCTGAACACAATGGGCCATTAAATATAATGGAGCAGGAAAATATTTACTCACATGGAAAAAGGTTCTTGATATTTTAAAAGAAAAACAGTAGGTTCCAAAGAGTATCTTCAGTGTTCTCTTTTTTAAAAAAATTAAAATGAATCTATATACTGAAAAAAAAAAGATTGGTTATATAAACCAGAAAACGGTTGTTATCTCCAGGAGGTAGGATTACTGCTGATTGTGATTTTCTTCTCTGTGCTTAAAAAATTTTTTGCAAAGTTTCTATGATGTGTAAGTATTTTGTGATCAGAAAGTAGAACCAATTATACCAACAGTAGGAGTTCACGTATCTATTATCACAATCTAATATGAAATTTCAAGAACAGGACCTAAAAATACCTGTCATTATCTTACTTTTGCATAAGATTTTATCATTTCTTTTAGTCTGACTGAGGTTAATTGGTTATCTTAGGAAACAATCATTTTACTAAAAATTCCTATAGGGAAGAAAAGAGAAAACATGCTAACTACAAAGCTGCTAATAGACTGAAGCTGAGGGAGATGTACATACCCCTCTGTGTAAAGCTGTACATCCCATGATGTCAACAGCATCCACATTTGCTTCCTTTTCAAGTAACAATGAAACAGCATCAATGTGTCCATATGCTACCGCAAGCATCAGTGGGGTTCTAGGGAGAGAGAAGAATTAAGCTTTTCAGAAGATTAAAAAAACAACAACTCATCACTTCCAGTGAGAGGACCTCCTTCTCTTTGTCTCTCTGTCGCCTTGTCTTTGCCTCTCTCTCTCCTTGAGAGCTGCTTGATATTTTGAGTGCCCCCGATGTGCTACAGGCTATTTGGAATAAGTGATCTGCCTCGTGTTTAACGGCCACGTGGAATGGTGTCCGTGGAATGATTAATATGGGTGGGGCAGGGGAAGGTTCCTTCAAGATGTTCATTTTAATCCCATCACTGTCAAAACTACGTAGCATTTACTAAATATCAACCAAGGAGGGAGAGTATGTATGTAAGGGGCCCTGTTGCTTCCATCAGAACAGTTCTACTTTCATAGTTTTCTATTTTGGTGTTTGCTCAGCCTTTCAGTTGAACAAAGCTTTGTCGCCTTAAAGAAAAGTCTGGCAAATCTAGAAGGAAAAACAGTGCTGGAGTCTAGGAGTGGGGAGGGGACCTAGTTCCGACTCCAACACTAACTCAGTGTATCTGGGGTGAGTCACTAGAGCCCTTTTGCTCTGCGTTTCCTATTCATAAGAGAAGATTTGGTGTAGGAATGCGCTAACAGATGGAAAAGACTGGAAAACAAACCCATGGAAGGATAAAAATATGAAGGATTTTTATGATTGAGATAGCTCCTTGAGTTCATTTCCATTATTAATTTTAAAACAGGAATGTAGCAGCTTCAAAAGCGGGTAAAATGGATAGAAAGAAGGAACAAAGGAGGACTATTTTTAAAAGGCCAGGATACATGGCCACAGACATAAATAGTTGGTTCTTTTTCATTAAGACGCCTACACACATGTGTGCGCGCACGCACACGCCAGCCTACAGATGTTCCTTGGATACATATACTCTATCACAAAGTCACCTCATTATTCTAGGGTTCTCATCCATGAATTTCACCCAAACACACACCCCACCCCTAACCTAAAATTCAGCAGTTGGCCCTCCTAGCTGCTTAACAAATTAACCAATCACCTGCTGTGACTGAAATGTCACCCCCAGGCCAAGTGTGAGAACACTTACTGTCCTTTGGCATCTTTCACGTCAACTGCTTCTGGGTTGTCTGCAATTTCTAGTAAGAGCCGCAAACACAGTGTGTGACCATTAATTACTGAAAAAGAAAATAATGGACATTCTTTGAACAGACCAACATTATCATACATGTCCCTCCAGAGTGAAATTAATGTGGACTTCAAATCACTTGTTTTCATTTGCTGCTGACCGACAGACTCAGGCTTCCAGTTCACACCAGCTGCTGGGCACAGCGTGCTCCACTGTTTATTTTACTGTTCCACCGTCTCCTTTCTTCCTATCAGGGCACGTTGGTCCTTACCTAACTGTTCCCTAGCTCATGTACTAGGGGTTATTTTTCCTTTTTTTAAAAATCTCCTTGAATAAAACTGATAATTCCTCCCCACTTTCCAGTTATCTTTTTTCTTCCTCTGAGTCACCCAATACCATATAATCCCATGTCCAGCTTGCCTTCAGACCTTTTTAAAAAGAAAGAAGAGGGGGTCGGAGAAGGTAGAGGAGGGGGAAGTGGGGAGCAGGAATAGGATGGCATGAGGAGAGAAGAGAGGAGGTGAGGCAGAAGGGGGAAGGGGAGAGGAGAGAAGAGAGGGAGGAACAGAGCGAAGGGGTCCTGCCTTGGTTTCCCTCAGTCACTGTACATTCTGAGGCAGACTTTGGAGTAACAATTCTGACTGATTAGCGGTGACTGAAAGCAAACCCTCAATCCAGGAAGGTGTGCAAGAAGCCATCAACTCATTGTTCATTGACTGACAGGCTAGAGGGGCTGCTTGTCCCATGCAGGCTGCGGGGCGGAGGCAGGGCGGGGGCATGGCGAGGCGGCTCTCCTTTGGCCTCACAGCACTGGATGTCCTCAGTCCCCTGCCCTCCCCACTATTCCCCTGCAGAGCTCTGACTACAGAGGTTCCTCGTGCTTCCCAGGTGCTTCAGGGTCCTCACTCCTAATCACCCAGTGGATATAATGGGGGCTGGCAACGGGCAAGAGATGCAGCCTGAACACAGTTGGTCTTGACCAGCCAGGGCCCAATACATGGATGCGTCCTTGTGCACACCAAGCACGTAGCTCCTTTTAGCAGTGGGTGCTTCGGGCGCTGGGAAGCAAACCTCCTGGGATGAGAATTCCGGAGCAGGGTGCGGGGGTGGGGGGTGGAGGGGTAGCTACCTCCTTCAGTTTGTTTAATGCAACCCACAGCCTTAAAATAGACATTCCAAATGTGACCTTCTCTCCCCTCTGACCAATGAGAACACTATAAAGTCCGTCGTATTTACCTCAGTATGGATGTGGAGAGAGAAGGGAATAGATGCGGCCATGTTAGGCTAATGAAGGCTCTTCTAAGAGCTACATTTTACAGTCCTTTTTATCGCACGCCAGTCATGAGAATGCTAACTTAACGACGACACATTTTCCAGGGACAATACATATTAGAATTATCTCACATTCATCGACACCGCTCGAATTAACTGCAGGAATAATGCCCACATTTTGGAGACCGTTGCATTCAGCTCATTGTCAGCGACACCCCATTTATGTATCTCAGGAGGGAATGTTGGCTACAGGAATACAAGCAAGATACTGTTTTTGCTGGGGTTTTTTTGTTTGTTTGTTTTTTTGTTTGTTTGCTTTAAATAGTACATTAAATCTGTTACCACTGGTAACTACGATATGCAAGTAGTTTAGTGTATGCTTGAAAGGAAATAATTAGCAGCGGACTGACAGCTAAATGCTGCAGACAATGGGGTCATAAAGTGGAGGGAGGTACAAGAGAATTTGATGCCTCTTTCCATGTCAATTTGACATTCGGCATTCTTTATGTGCTCATACTCATAATAGTTCCAAGGATATTTGATTTTTGGCTAAACAGAAAAAAAGGGAAAAAATCATCTAGGGTTATATCACTGACCCACTGTGTTGGAGAGCAATCCAATTTCTACAGTAGTGCTTTTTTTTTTTTTTTTTGGCAAGGTGGTGGTGGGGAGGAAGTGTACTGCAGCTTTCTGAACTGAACCAATAGCCTTCAGATAAATATAGGTCCCACTTATCGTAAAAGTGTAGCCAAACTACAATTCTTGTTGGCTTCCCACACACTACTTTTTTTCCCAGGTGCCTTCTAGCCATGCCCTGCCAAGTCCAGCTTTGTCTTAGACTAGTTCAGCCACCGCTCGCTCTGAGTGACAGCCATTTTTCAGCCTGCTCAAAGACAACAACTGTCATTGCAACTAGCTGTGCCAGAACCTCTAATATCGACACTGGTCCCTGCTCTTCACAGGATTCCCAGGATTTGAAATAACAAAAAAGTTGGCCTTTCAAGTCAGTTGGAAAAGATTCTGGATAAGCAGATTCTCCAAGCACAGGCTAAAGTTTCCATACCGCAGACATTTTGTGGAGAATAGAGTCAAACGATACCCTGTGTTATTAAATGGACCACATAAGGGAAATCCAAAAGGAGTGAGTCTTCTTGACCACTAGGGGGCTCCATTGGACCATAACCTATACAATGGCAAATAAGTAACAATGATTATTTTTCACCGTTTACCTGTCAACAAAAGCGATTTTCCACAATGAAAACAGGCCATTTGTAATTATCAGGAAGTACCTGATAATTAAAACAGGATGCCTGCCCTAATAATAGACAAACAGTATTTTAAAAGGTCTAAATTTGAACTTCATAATAATACAAAGGATATCTAGAATATCAAACTTTATAATACTTTACAATAATACCAAAAAGACTAAATGCATGAGGAAATAAGAATTTATACTTTAACCATACCAACCACTGCTGACCTCATGGCCAGAGTTTTTTTCCAGGAATAATGATTTCCAGGTAATTAGGCAACAGCCATGTTTTTCCTATTTCCATATTGTTTTTCTTCAGTGGTTTGGAAATTCAGGGATGTGGATGGAAATACTACTACAAAGCCTAACATTCTGAGAAAATTTCCCCAAGTAACGAGATCATTAAGACTTCTGAAAAACTGTCTTCACTCCTTTGCTTCCTCAATCTACTAACTTAATGGTGAAAGACAGTTATTTCTCATTAAAGACAATATTTACTATCCTGATCAAAGGTGGATATCATTTAATTCCTGTTCCCAACGAAATTTATGCCTTAGCTGAGAGACTCTCCACATTACCTTTATATCTGTGTATATGTCTAGCAGTGTCTTGATACAGTTTTATTTTATGAATACTAGAGAAAAATTGCAGAAAAGACAAATTACTTTTTGATATATATGAACACTTAAGAGTCTCCATATTTACACGTTATGTACCAAGAATCAGAGCAACAGCTAAGAAGCATCACTTAGACTGGTGGGAGGATATGTTGACCAGATTGCTGTCTGATGACTCCTTTTGTGAAATAGCCATGAAATAGCATGAATTTTATGCTTTAAAATGCTGCGTGATTTTGTTCTATGTAACTTATCTGAAGATCACATTAGACCTTCCCCTGCTTTTCAGAAACTTTTGTGATGGCTCTTGGCCAAATGTTCTAAACTCTCTATTAAGAAGGGAGAGAAGGAGCACAGAACATTGTTTGGAGCTGAATTTATAGTATTTTACTCTGTACAATGCTATAATAGTGTATACATGTCATTATACATTTGTCCAAATTCACAAAACATACAACACCAAGAGCGAACCCTAATGTAAACTGTGGACTTGGGATGATTATGATTGTCAATGTAGTTTCATCGGTTGTAACACAAGTACCACTCTGGTGGAGATGTTGATAATGGGAGATGCTATGCATATGGGGTGGGGGGTGGTCACAGGGTATATGGGAAATCTCTGTACCTTCCTGTCAATTTTCCTGTGAACCTACAACTGCTCTTAAAAAAGATAAAGTCTTTAAAGAAGATGGCCAGAGCCCATCGGGTCAGAGAACACCAATCTTCTCAAAGTGGATAGTAAGCTAAGCATTATGGAAGAGTGTAGGCAAATCTGGTGTAGAAAGAAAATATTTTTAAAATCAGGATAAAAGAAGATGCTGCAATTCTTTCATTGAAACTTAAGTGTGCCGCAAAACTAGGGTAACCAGGCTTGGCAATACCTACCTGAGGCATGAAGTGGTGTTCTTTTGGTTACGTTGTCTTTCACAAAGATGGATGCGCCCTGATTGATAAGTGCTTCCACACATTCTGTGTGTCCCTTAAAGGCAGCTAGATCCAGGGCAGTGCGGCCTTTCTCATCCCTGATGTCCAGGTCCACCAGTGACTGCAGAAGGACTTCCAAGGCTTGATGGTGCCCATTGTATGCCTGCAAAGAAGAAACCGATGACCCAGATGTTTGCTTGCCCCCAACCCCACAGCTGTCCAAACGAGAGGCTAAGCTTCCGTGGTCACAGACAGAGGCCACTCCAAAGAACACATCAGGAAGACATCTGAGGTAATTATGGAAACACAGGAAACCAAAGAGTTGGACTGAAAAATCGTAATACATAAAACTCAGTTATACAAGGTCTGTCCAGAAGATATCCAGCCATGTAATATGAAAGATGGAGACATTTATTGAAGAAGACACAAGAAAAAGAAATATTGTACACAGGACAATGATACCTCAGTGCCATTCAAAGTAGGCACCTTAAGACCTCACACAGTTCTGCCAATCGCCATCAGCTGCCCTGTTGTACATTCCTGAATCACACTGACAGCCTGAAATCTCTTCCCTTTCAAAGGTGATTTTAATTTTGGGAAACGCCAGAAGTTGCAGGGTGCCAGATCTGGACTGTAAGGGGTCTGAATCACCTGGGTGATTTGATGTCTGGCCAAAAAGCTCTATATGAGATGTGATGCATGAGTAGGCGTGTTGTTGTGACGAGGTTGCCAATCACTAGCTGCCCACAGTTGTGGCCTTCTGAATCATCTGAATAGTTTCCACAGAGGAATGTTCAAGCTTAATGCAAAATTTGATGGAGCTTCATTGCTCGACTCGCTCAGTCATTTTGAATGCCATGTCCACACAGTACACACGCTCACTCAGCAGCATCTACCACTCCCATGGACTAGTGCAGTGAAACATCACTGTTCACAAGTGTGCATTCCAATCTACTTTACTTGGCTGCCAGGATACACTGATATTGTACAAAACATTATCGTTATATTAACAATGGCTGGACTTTTTCTGGACTCTGTGTGTGTGTGTGTGTGTGTGTGTGTATGTGTGTGTGTATACATACATACATATATATATAAATTATATACATATTTATATATGTATATAAATATATACATATTTATATATATATAAATTATATATATATATATAAAATTTGCCCCAACGGCACTGCATGTATCACTGTAGTCTTATATTTATATCTATCATCTACTAATTCTAATACAGACTAGTAGCTGAATGAATATATTCTTATATCTATCAGTTCAGTCCTAAACATACTGACATGAGTATTTTTTTCAGGAGACTTTTCTGTTAAGTCTGCAGAAAAAAAGTTACTAAGTACCTGTGGACTTCATAATTTAAGAGAGGAATATAGACCTTGTTACCGCTCAACATTTTAATTTCTAACCAGATGACCCTGGGTGAGTTTCCTAATTTCACTTAGTTTGTTTCCTCATCCATAAAATGAGAGCAATAAAAGTTGTTGCCCAGGGAAGATGAAGGAGAGAGAACTGCACAGGTTTTGCGTAGTATCTTGGACATAGTTGATGCTTCCTCTTCTATCCTTTACTCCTTTCACTGATTATAATAAACACAGAGAACAAAGTATGGAAATATGTGCTCTGTGCCAGTGCCAAGGTCAGGTTTAATCTGAGGTCCTTGCTATGTTAAGTTTAAGAGCCTTCATACTACTAAAAAACCAAAATCAGAAGTCTGAAAGATGATATTTATTAAATCTATCAGGTAAAAAATGTATACACACACATGAGACAAAGGACATTGGAATAAAGAAAAGAAAAGGTTACGAATACGGAGAGAAGGGGCGAGGAGCAGGAAGGGAAGTGAAGAAGGAGGCGGCGGCGAGGCCTGTCCCCAGTGTCTTCAGCAGCCAAGTGCCCTCTTTCGCCCCCTGCACTTCTTGTTTTTCTGTTGCAGCGATGACTCAAGGTACAATTAATTTGAAAAGAGGCTCGGCACGGAGAAAGACTGATTTCCTTAATATACAAAGAGCTCTTAAAAGCCATTAAAAAAACTAGAAAGTTGTGCAAGGGGCATAAAAAGGCAGCCCACAGAGAAAGAACTATAAAAGGTCAATAAACATATGAAAAAATATGTATATTGTTATGGTACTATTTTTTAACCACAGATTGGCAATGATTAAGTTCAGTCATGTCCAATATTACTCAAGAACAGTGAAAAAAGCAATCTTACACTCTGTTGGTGGGAATATAGATCGGTGTGACATTTGTGGAGAGCAACTTGACAAAATCTATTTAAAAAAACCTAAGTTGCAAACAGTACATATAGTATGACCTCATTTATACACAAAGCAAATACATATATACACACACATATATATACACATATACTATCTATACGTATATGTATACTTTGATATTTATAGCAAACTTTAGAAGATTACAAGAGGAACTATTAACTTCTAGAAATGAGAGGTAATGAACAAAAGGACTTTTTTCACCTTCTCTTTTTAAAAATCATTTGCATTTTTCTTCTGTGTATATGTTAATAAGAATAGCAAAGATCAGGGAAATTCAAAGTACTGATAGTTGTTTTAAAACTTTCTCATTACATTATTTTTATGAATGATTATGGTCATTACGTTACGCATTAAATATATATATTAAAAAACATGAACTCCTCTACTGACGAATCCAAAAATTTATCCCGGTTCCAACTCCTCCTTTTACTTCTAGACGTGCCCATTCAACTGCCTATTGATACTTCCACTTAAATATCTAACATGTATCTTAAATCAAGCATATCCCAGACCCTAGTTTTAATTTCACTCCCCAAATCTGTTCCACCTGCAGCCTTCCCCATATCAGTAAACAGCAACTTTATTCTTCTAGTTGCTCGGCTCAAAACTTTGGAGTCACCTTTACCTTCCCTTCTGATTAATCCCAGGGCTGTAGCTCTGCACAAGGGCCCTGGGACACTGTGGCAAGCGGGTGCTGAACAATAGCCTCTCTGTCCCCTTCACTCCCCCTCACCAGTCTTGCCTGGCCCTGGTACGGGGATGTCTTCTGAGAGGAAGGGACACCTTCTGCTGACCACACAAAGATGTCATCAGGTTCTCAAGCTTCTGGCAGGAAAACATCTACCCATATCTCGCTCCTAATTCACACAGCTAGCTCTGTGGTTAGGACCAGCTCTCGGGGCCATGACCGTCCATTTCTACTTGCAAGCCACGGTCATCTCCATTCTTTCTTTAAAATATGTTCAGAAGCTATCCAGTTCTTGCTGGACCACTAGCCTCTTTTTCTAGGATGATGGCAAATGCTCTCCTTTTCATCCTCGCCCCCCTGCAATCTATGATTGACACAGTCATCGGATGAAATTTTCTAATACCCAAGTTGGACACATCACTCCTTGATGGAAACTAGCCTATGGCTTTTTCCCTTATTGATCATAAATTTGAACACTTTCTATGACTATCTGGGCCCTTAGGGTTTGGCTTCCCACTACCCTGATCGTCAGCACAGCCCCCCACTTACCCTGTTCTAGCCACACCATTCCCCACTATGGCTAAATACCCGCCTTCCCTCCTCTGGGCCACTGCATCTGTATGTTGTTTCCTCTGTCTGGAAGGCTTGTCCCCAGGCAGCCACATGGCTTTCCTCGTACTTTTACTTCAAATAGCACCTTATCTGGAGGCTTCCCAGAGCAGCCTCTATAAAAGAGCCTTTCACCCCGCTCCACCTCGACACACCCCCAGACATTCTCCACGGCATTGGTCCTGGTTTACTTTATCTTCATAGCACTTTAAAATTTTAAAAAATATATTAATATTAAAAACAAAGGTAATAAAAAGTTCTCATCACAAGAAAAACATTTGCAGCTATGTATGGTGATGGATATCAACAGACTTATTGTGGTGATCATTTTGCAGAATATACAAACACCAAATCTCTGTGCTCTGCACCTGAAACCAACACAATGCTGTATGTCAATTATAACTCAATAAAAAGCCAAAAGAAAGGTAGCAAGTGCTAAAAACATGTTGCTTCCTAATTATTTTATTAGACTTTACAATTTTCTGTGCACGTGAGACAATTATACATCTCTTGTGTCTGTTTTGTGGAAATACCCTATTACAGTGTGCTAATGCACATCAGTTCATAGCATGCATGAACCTTGCTCTCTGTTATATGTCTATCGGTTTGTTGATTATCTGTGACTGCAGGCACTTTCTGTGTGTTGTTCACTGCTCTATTCTAAAATCATGCCTGGCACATAGTAGACACTGAACAATTATTTGAAGAATAAATGAATGAATATAAATGCTTATTATCATTCATCAGTATTAGAGGTAGGAATATGCTTCTTAAATAGCATCTATTTATTGAGGGCACTGTGCTGAGCATTCTAGCTTTACCATGTGATTTAATCTTTGCAAAAGTCATTTTTATAGATGAAAAAACCAAAACAAGCAATGTTAACTGATTTATCCAAGATCACTTAGCTGGTACATGAGAAAGTCAGGATTTGAAATCCAGAATCTGTGACTACTAAGATCTATGCTTTTAAGCAATGTGTTATAATTTTTCACAGTAATTCCATTGAATGGACCTTTAAATTAAATACTTTTGTCTCTAAGTGATTACAAACATCGAATCAGAAAACCACAAACTCCTTCTCTAGAAGACTTAACATGGAGGTAAAATGAGCTACTAAGCAAGCTTTACTCTGGGCTAACTTTTAGACCATTGACCTTATACTACACACGCTACCTTTCTTGAGACAGAAAAAGAAATTCCTGTACTACCTTTCTAATCTGCACTTGCTGTGCAAACCACAAACCATAACCGCACAGGATCGTAAGTCTTTAACCTAAATTCTGAAGCGATAGTTTTTACTGCACGTTTGCTGCGTCAGACAGTACTAGACACGAAGCACTTTATTTGTCACGGCAACCCATGGTTTGAATATTGTTGCTATCCCTATTTTACCCATGAGGACACAGGAGGGCAGAGACATTACCCAGCCCCCTCCCCTATGGTCACACAGCCTTCCTTGGTGGAGCTGGGATTTGAAGGCAGACCATTCTGACCCCAGAGCCCGAGCTGTGGCCATTTCATGAGCTCCTATGGAAAGGGTGCGACCAGACCAAAAGATATGTTTTTTCTAGCTTTTGGTTGTGGGCATTTCCAAAAGAAGACAGGATAATGTAATGAATTCCCGTGTACTTGTCGCCTAGCCTCAGCCATTATCAACTCAGGCCATGGGTGATCTTTAAGGCAACTCAAGAGCACCTTCCCTCTGTAAAGGGCTGTGGTAACAGGGGCACCAATATCAGGGTGTAAATCAGTAGATCTCACCTGGGCTTCAGTGTATGGCTTACTTGAAAACTGACTTTGCATAACACTTCCTCTCATTTTAAACTGTAGTGATAGTAACTGATTCAGCTTATGCAGAAATCCTGACTCCACACCAAAGGGAAATGACTGCACGTAGATAACAGCAGATTCTAGAGTCTATCTGCAAACAGCAGTTCCTTCAGTGCCAGCTACTGTGATGACAAAAGGAGTAAACATTTTAATTTCTGTCGATATGACAGCCTAGGAAAATAGAATCGGCAACTTATAAATTGCATGCACATCTACAAAGCATGATGGCTAACATATTTAGATTTAATAAAGGGAAGACGCACAGGGGAAAGAGAGACATGCTCAGGAAGGGAGCCGGGGTGGAGGCGTCAGCACCACTCGGCCCAGCAGGGCGACGGCCCAGGGCACGGAAGCTTGGCGCTGACTTAAGCACTTACTTCCTCCAAGCGACCCCTGCCCTTTCTCCTTTCGACCTCCCAACAAAAAGACAATCCACCTATTAAAGTTAAAGAGCCTTCATATCAAAATAAAATGGAGTGAACCCTGCTGGTAATTAGAAAAGCTTCAGAATTCTTATCCATACTTTCTTCTATACTAGGTGCTTGAAAAGTCTCGTAAAGACAGAATGGTTGAAAGTCCAGATTTACCTATAGAATTCTTCTCGTTTCTTCCTTTAGTCTAGTTCAGTGATTTCCAACCAGTGTGCCACAAGAATTTTTAAACACGCAATACGTGACTATTTAGTCAGGGGCACTGACCTTTTTTCCCTTAGATCATCAAATTTTTTAAAAAATGACAACAGCTAACACAACAGTAGCTGTCTGGTGTGAATGAATCAAAATTGTACCTTTTTTTTTTGGTCAGATCAGCATAAAACTTACTTTTGGGTGTGCTGCAGAACTTTAGTAATTAGTTTATATGTGCCATGAGATGAAAAAGGTTGAAAATTGCTGGTCTAGTTTGCGGCTCTTGACTTTTAGGATGAATATACAATACAGAATTGAAGATACACAGTTTTGTACTAAACTTCAAGGGCAATAGAAGGGGAATAATAAAGGTAACTTTGATTATACAAGAAGTTTCATTTACCTTCACACTTCACAGTGGAACCCTATTTAAAGAGCTACCATATAATATGGAATTCTATTTTATGGTTAAGTGCATGATTCTGTCTTTAGACAGTTACATGGCATTTGGAGTATATTTTAAAAGTATACAATAAAGCTCTAAATTTCCTGAAAGAGACTCGCGTAGCCAGGAAAGGAGACCTTCTCATGTCAGCAGTACATGATGAAAATTGTCCTATTTTTCTTTCTATGCCCAACTTAAACCAAATGTTTAGTAGGTAATTCCACAAATAATTTCAAAAATAACTAAAGGAGGGAGTAACACACACACACACACACATACACAATACATATGCTGGTTCAAAAAGCATGTCACATTTTGGCTTTCGATAGACAACTCAGTTTAAGCCTTTGCTGGAGGGAGCAGACATTTTAAATTTGTTTCACAAAATACCTTAAATCTCATTAGGGAACAGATATTTTTAAAAATGTGATTAATTTCTTTGAACTTTTTAGACCGGAACTGAAGGCCAGGAGGAGAAAGAGTTTGGAATCTCACAGAATGCAGGGAACAACGGGTCCACCTGGGAACCTCAACAGCTGGGGTCCTTCCTCGGCACAGCCCTGCTCCTTGGCTTAATATTTTCGAGTGGTTGACAATGCTTATGAAATGCACTGGGCCGATAACCCTGGGGACTTGAATCATTCCGCCAGGGAATGGTAGCTGAAGGCAGGTGAGGAGTCTCTGGCAGTTCAGTTTGAGGGCATCTGGTTCCATGTCATTGCTAGAATGTTTCTACCTAAGAAATAAGGTGCCTTGGGTTTTTACCAACTTA
The DNA here is from genome assembly GCA_004026545.1 of Mormoops blainvillei. Lineage (NCBI taxonomy): Eukaryota > Metazoa > Chordata > Mammalia > Chiroptera > Mormoopidae > Mormoops > Mormoops blainvillei. Next base: position 22,667 of record PVJD01002516.1, on the reverse strand, counting down.
ATTGCTACAGAGGCCCCTGGAGGGGGTGATGGCCATACTTGTGGAGTTCTTGAAGCAAATAAAAAATTTTAAAAAGGGTTAGCCTCTAAAGGGCAAGAATAAAATAGTTTTAGAATTAACCCACTACAATCACCCTGGCCAAAGTCATTGTCACTGCTGTCTCCCTGGCTGTCTTCCTTCTGTTTTTGCTCTTTACAGTTTAAATGCATGGCACTTTTAAAACAAAAGTCTGGCCCTGGCTGGTGTGGCTCAGTGGATTGAGCGGCAGCCTGTAAATCAAAGGGTCTCCGGTTTGATTCCCCAGTCAGGGCACAGGCCTGGGTTGTGGGCCAGGTCCCCAGTAGGGGGCGCACAAGAAGCAACCACACATTGATGTTTCTCTCTCTCGCTTTCTCCCTCCCTTTCTGTCTAAAAAAATAAATAAATAAAATCTAAAGAAACAAACAAACAAACAAAAGTCTTATCATCTGTCTGCTCAAACTTCTCCAAATGGTTTCCTATTTTGCTCAGCGCAAAAGTCAAAGTTCTTACAATGAAGCATGAAGCCCCTGTAGGGCTTCCCCAGCTTCCCACCCTTCCAGGCACGCCAGGACCCGTCCCCACCCACACCCCCTCTCTACTCTTCCCAGATACAGTGGTTTCCTTGCTCTCCTGGGAACACGCCAAGCATGCTCTTACCTTTGCGCTTCTACCCAGAACACTCTTCTGTCAGTTATCAACATGAGTGGCTCTAAGGTTCAAATGCGGGATGCCATGTTATGCCGAATAGCACCCCGTCTGCTGCCTCAATGCTTTTGATCTCACTGATCCCATGCAGCACTTGTCACCAACTGGCATGGTATGTATTTACTTGTCTATTGTTTCTCCTAGGCTGGAAACTCTTCCAGGACAGAGGCTGGGTTTTGTTTATTGCGACATCTCCAGCTCCTGGAACAGTGCTTAGTACATACACCGTCAGCATATGTCAAATGAAAGGATGGTATTCATGTTAATAGCAGTGAAGATGACGCTGGCCGATTGCACAGGCGTGCCACGCACTGTTCTGCTGTACGTGCATTAACGCATGTCGTTCCCCCCATGGCCTTATGCTAGTGGTACTGCCATTCTCCCCACATTGTGGATGAAGGAACTGAGACACTAGAGGTTAGGTACTTCGCCAAGATTGTACAACAAACACTAAGTAAATTAACAAATGGGAAAGGGTTTGGAGATCTTAACTAACTCACTCTTTTTAATTTACAGGTGGGGAAACCCTGTCCGGGTGGGTTGCTAATGACAAGACTGGTGGCCGGAACCTCCTCTCTGTGTGTGCTTTCCGGTCCCAGCGTGCTGCAGGACCACCAAAGCCCAGCTCTTCCCAATGCCGTCTGCCACCCTCTCTTTGTGCGAGTGGAAACTCACAGAGTTTAGCAGAGCACCTGGCTCACAGTAAATACCAAACAATCTTTTTTTTTTTTTTTAATGAATGAGAGATGATAGAACTTTTGGAAACTAAGAAGTCTCTTTTCAGATTAGTAGAGGCTTGGCAATGCAATCAACCCCACTTTCAAAGGGCATCAGAGTTCTGAGATAACCTTTTAACCATGCCTCTGTAGGGGCAGCTAGTGCTGTCTGTGAGCCCTCAGTCTTGGGGTAACTTCCCCAGCACAGCAGATGGGTGGGCAGAGATTCCAGGGAGCAACCAATACTAAAAACCAACTGGTATGATTTTCTTCCCTACATACAAGTGTCCTACTATCCATCCACATTTCCTATTCCAATTCCATCTCCAGGAAAAAAGATTTATATACATTTTAACCTGATTTCACTGGACTCAAAGAGAAATTGTGTGTGTGTGTGTGTGTGTGTGTGTGTGTGTGTAGTGGATATGTTGGTGGTTGTGACAGAAGGTGGTGAGTGGGGTGTTAACAGATGTGCTGGTGCACATGTAGGGAGACAGCAGGGGAGGGAGGGGCTCTGTGCAGTGCAGTGTGACCGGTTCATCCCAGCCTTCGTGGGATGGCCTCAGTCCGCTCACCTTGCCCGAAAGCTAACGTATGCTCACAAATAAAATGTTCCTCTGTGCTCTCCAAAATGTCCATCCCAAATTTTCATCAGAATAACACTGAGTAAGTACTCATGTAGGCCTGGTAATGATAAGTGAAACGTCCTAACAGTTAAACACAGAGTCCCAGCCCCTTTCCACTCTTCTCAGCGCCCTGTCTCTGGGTGCACCCAAACATCTTTGTGGCCCTGGATGGAGAGCTTCCAATTCAGCCGCACCTTGGGCGAGGGAGTGGCTGATGCTGGGTGTGGCTGCCCATGAGAGAGGCTCCTAGAGAACAGCTACTGGTTGTCAGCTGTTAGCCGGGCACTGCCTGGGGCGGAGTTGGGGGTGAGTTGGCCAGGCTCAGTCACCCCCATGGGGAGTTTGGGGATTGGCCATCACTCCGAGCTGTTCTCTTTCGTTACTGGGATGTGGAGGGGAAGCTTTCCTGGTGACAGAATAACTCTTCTTCCCCTCCGTCCCCAGTCTCCGCCAGCCCGAGGCCTCCTCTGAGACCCTGATATCAAGTCCACGCAGAAACAGCAGAGTTGCATTAGGGATGTGCTCCTCTTGCTCTCACAGGTTTGTGCTCACACATCTCACAAGTTCCTAATTTTGGTATTAAAAGTGTGCTATTTAATGGCCTGTAGTTTGAATACTTGTGTATGGTCTATAATCAAATCTCTTAAACAGGAATATTTTCTTTGAATTTCCTCATTTTATTAATTTAGCTACTAGGTGAGAATTTTAAAGATTGTTAAAATGTATAACCTTCATTTGTTAAGTACACTGAGGTAAGGGCTTTATGCACATTATCTCTTTTCCTTCCTTTTACAGTTGGGGAAAGTGAGGCTCAAACAGGCTAAGTCATGTGTCTAAGGTCATCTAAGGTCACCAGTGGGTACAGCAAGGATTGGAACTGGAACTTGAAGCAGTCTTTCTCTTCAGAGCCTGAGCCTTTCCCCATGTCCTGTTTGCGTTGTTCGTTATTTCTGCATTTTTACGCTTGCATTTTAAGAGCAGCCTAGTCTTAGGAATGCTGACATTCTTTTTGTAAAAAGCAAGGTTACCCGCAGCATCTCACTTACGGCTAAGTGGAGCGGACTCTTCGTAGCACCGGAATCTGATTCTTCAAAACCACTGTTGGTGCTTTCCAAAAGCTGTGGAGATGAAAAGAACACAAGAGTACATAAGTGCAATTTGCAAAAGGAATCCTACTTTATGGATACTAGTGTTAGCATAAATGAGGAAGGAGGTGTCAGAAACATAAGAAATTTTGCAACATATCAGCAATATAAACAACCCGATACAGCATATCAAAACAAATATGCTAACTGAGTATTTCAACTTCTAGAACATCTCAGCATTTGCTCTTCAAAAAAAGGCTCTCATACTTCAAAAGATGCTCAGCCTCACCAATCCAGAAAAACGGTTCATGTTAAGTCCACTTTCACCCACCAGATGGTAATAATGAAAAAATCACAATGCCTAGTTTATCCCATTATCAACACACAAATACCGGAGAAAGCGTTGTAAAAGGTATATGAAGCTCCTGTTCGCTTAGCGCTTATACTGTAGAGAAGGGAAGCAAACAAAAAAATAAACAAATACACCAACAAAAATGATCTGGTATTGAGATACGCTGTAGTGAAAATAAAGTAGTATGGTGAGATAGGAGTGATTGGGAAGTAACTTTATAGCTGAGGGTCAGGGAATGCCTGTCTAAGGAGGACACAGTTCAGGTGAGACCTGAATAAAAAGAAGAATTATACCATGTAAAGGTGGGGCAGGAGAGTATTCTGGGGGAAGGGAGTATATGCATCAAGTGGGGATGAACACGTGAGTTCAAGGAACAGAAAGGAGAGTGTGACCAGGGCATAGTGTTGCAAGGGCACCAGGAAAAAGACATTCTCAGGGAGTCTAGGTGGAAAGCAAATTGTTAAGACATTTCCAGGCAATCTGTGCATACCTTCGACCCTAGGAATTAATTTCCAATAAATAATTACACAGTACACAGTGATGCATGCATAAAGACATGTATTCATTCAATGAATATTTCATAAATGATCACCAATATGCCCAGATACCATCCCATGCACTGAGGATTCAATAATGAGTATTTAAAAATCCATTTTTCTCATGGGGGTGGGTAGACAATAAAAGAAAGAAGTTTTTTAGTTAATTAGAAAGTAATAAGTGCTATGGAAAAAACAAAACAGAAAGGAGAGTTTGGAGGGCTGGAGGGAAGGTCAGTTTACAATTTTATATTGGGTGACCCCGAGACAGCATTACTGAGCAGGTGATGGCCCAGCAAAGTCTTGAGGACAATGGGAAAGCCTTGTGAGTACCTGGGAGAGCAGCGTTTCAGAGGGGCCAGCAGTTGCCAAGTCCCTTAGGGATACGTGTGCTAAAGAACATCAAGGAGGTTGAAACAAAGTGAGGAAGAATGAGAACAACAGGAAAAAAAAAATCAGAGAGAGGGTGGAAGTGTCGTAGAGAGGCTTCTGGGTTGTAAGAATTTTGACTTTTATCTTGAGTAAAATGGAATTTTTAAAAAGATTTTATTCATTTATTTTTAGATAGTGGGGAATGGAAGTAGAAAAAGAGAGGGAGAGAGAGACATACACACAGCTATGTGAGAGAGAAGCATCAATCAGTTGCCTCTCATATGCACCCTAACCAGGGACCGAACCCACAACCCAGGCATGTGCTCTGACTGGGAATCAAACCAGCAAACTTTCATTTTGAGGGACGATGCCCAACCAACTGAGCCACACCTGTCAGGGCTATCGTGAGTGAGATGAAATTTCACTGGACTGTTCTGCGCACAGGTGAGGGCACAGAGACCACTGATGAGCTGGAGCAATCGTCCGAGAGTGAAATGACAATGTCTCGGACCAGTGGGGAGCGACAGGGATGGAGAGCAGCAGCTGGATTGCGGATGTTTTGGAGACAGAATACATGGGACTTGCCGATGGATTGAACGTGAATGTAGGAGAAATAAAGAAGCCGGGAATGACTCCTGAAATTTTGTCCTAAGTAAATAGAAGGAGGGGCGTTCCATGAACTGAGATGGAGAAGACTGCGAGTGAAACACGTGCAGTGGGAAAGAGCAGAAGTTCAATTTGGGAAATAAGTGTGAGATGTTTTTAAAGCGTCCAAAGGCCCACGTTAACCAGGTAGCTGGTGGGTACATGGGTGCGGAGTTCAGGGGTACTGAAAGCTATAAAATGGGATGAGATGAGCAAGGGAGTAAGTAAACCGGGGAAAGACTGAGTCCTGGGACCCCAATACCAAGAGCTGGAGAGATGAGGGGAAACAGCAAGGAGACTTAGGCTAAGTGGGTGACCTAGAAGGAACACCGGGAGAACATGAGGCTCTGGAGACCAAGAGGGAAATGAGTTTCAATGAGAGAATGAGTAGGACACGTCAAAAGTCCTGCCAGGTCAAGTAAACTGAGGCCTGAGAATTGGCCACTCGGTTTAACAACATGGAGGCTATTGGCAACTCTGCTGGGAGCAATTTAGCAAAACACTGTGTATATGAAAAAATAGAAAAAATAAATAAATAGCAGTGGGGAATGAATTAAATAAATTGCAGTGCTAGCTGTCACTTCTTATGATAAATTTTCCCTTTTTATGTTGTCTTTAAGTTCTTTGCTTGGTGACGTATCCAAAAGGACCGAACACCCAACACCTACAGCCTCAGTGTGTGGCGATCACGGTCACACACCCACTCCCGCCTTCTGCCTGGCGGGCTTGGGCTGCCTGGTACTGTAGAGGCTGGGCAGCTCAAAACTACAGCTTTCAGGGCTCCCTTGAACCAGGGTTCCAGAAGCGATTAAGTTCTTCCGAGTAGACCCACTAACCTGAAATTTTAATGACATCAGTGAGCAGGGGAATCTCTGTGATTTCCATTGGCAAGGGCAGCCACGGGGACTTTGGTTTGTTTGTCTTGGAGCTTCCTGCGCACCGGCGACTAGCTTAGTGAAAGCAGAGAAACAAGGCACAGGGACACAGGGCACCCGTTCTTTGCCAGGGCAGGGCACGCAGCTGCTGTGTGGCTGTAGGGCCAATAGTAGTGGCAGTGACGAGCCTGTCCCAGTACGTCAGCTAGGATGATGTGTCTACAGGGCAGCCATTCTGGTGGCTGCTTTCCGAGTCCCTGTGTCCTGATCACGGTGAAGGGGCAGCTGCCCTGGCCGTCCAAGTTCATCAGTTCAGACTTATTTTTGGAGGAATGACCTAGAATCCCCTCTTCTAGACAATCTTGTAAACACTGATTTTAAAAAATCAAATCTTTTTCTGCCTAAAACAGCTAGCATGGCGCCTGTTTCCTTCAAACAAATGCTGACTGATTCAAAGAGTAATGTGGGTTATTACAGAAGTTTTCTTCACGGGGGTGGTGAAGGGGAAATGAGACCACTCACTACACTGGAAAGCAAAACTTTCTAAAATTCACTTTACCCATTTTTCTCCTGGAAAACCTCAAAGTTCTCAAAGGGGGGGGGCACATTTTAAAGCCATATCCATGGAATGATAGCATTTTCAATATTTTTAAAAATTGTGTTGACATGACTACATATGCAGAAAAAAGGCCTAGTGATACCTACCCTAAATGTTTAACACAATAACCTAAAAGTGGGGTTTTAGATGATTTTAATTTTCTTTTTTATCAATTGTGATTTTTTTTGCAGTGACTGTGTAGTTTTCATAATCAGAAAAACACTAAAGCTATTTCTGTTTGGAAAAAAGCTATCAACCATCCTTTTCATTTAACAAATGAGGTCCACAGACCCCCAGATCAGTCCAGAACTCTTTCTAATCAATGTGTGTGGAACAAAATGTTTGGATTCTTTGGTAGATCAAATAACAGTGTAGAACTTACCATCTAAAGCACACAATTTCAAGTTTGCAAGTAATATAATAAAAGTGATTATACTGAAGTATGAGACATTTTATGTTTGTTTTTATTAGTGTGAGAGACTATGGAACTTAAACAATCTAGGATATGTTGGAATAATGAGAATAAATTTAATTTTAACTTCAAAGCAAATAACTTTAAAACCAATCTGTCTTACATATTTGAAATAAAAGTAGCTTTAAAAGGCTAAAAAACAGCTGTTCTTTGCTTTGTTTTGCAACATTATCACCTGCAAGACTTCCTGGAATTGATGGTGTGTACCAACTCCAAATCCGGTCCTAGAATGAACTTTCAACCAAAGGAACATAGAAGCATTTCCACCATTATCGCAAATACGATGAACAGAGGCAAGAAGCCAACATGCTGTTTATAGCCACAAATTAGGCATGTTCCCAGAAGATTTGTTATGGAATATAATTTTCCGCACATGTACTTTGATCATACAAATAGCCTGTGATGTTTTATTTCTGTCGCTCACCAAATATTTGCCGAGGATCCTCGGTAGGCATTGCGATTCAACTGTGTAGCCAACATAAATGCTCGCTGAGCCAAAAGAAGAGCCTAGAGGATAGCGGGGGACCCGTAGAAGTTAACAGGCAATGACAACGGTGAGGCAGGAGCTAGGATGCAAGACCATGCGGGAACACAAACAGACACCTGACATAACACGGGGGGTCAGAGAAGAAAGGCTCCCCTGTAAAGGAAGATCTGGCCTGTGACACGGTCAGTTGGAGTCAGCCAAGCAAGGAGACAAGGGGAAAGTCCAGGCAGAAGAGAATGTGAGAGCAGTGAGTACACACATTGGGAATACTTGAACTTCAGTGAGACGAGAGTAGCATGTAGGGGTAAAGAAAGAATGAGGAGCAATGAGGCTGGAAATGTAAGTGAAAGATAGATTAGGTGTAGGGTGATCCTATCATTACTGTGCAATTCGGGACATTTTTAAAAAGGATAATTGTGCTGGGATGGTAGCTGTAGACTGGGACCTTAAATCAGGATGATCAGTCAGAGTCACTGGAGCGCTTTAGCAGGGAAGAGGCATGATCATGATCAGATGCTTGGGATTTATAAAAATCACTCTGGTTGCAGTGTGGGAAATGAACCACAGTGCTGCTGGGGGCGGGGACTGCCACCCTAGAAGCAGGGAGATCAGTTAGGATATTTCAGCTATGGGGTTTCTAAATTGTGGATTACTAAGTCACTGAGCACTGATGGTGGCCTGAACTGCAGAAGAGGCCATGGAAATGAAAGGTAGTGGGTGTATTCAAGAGTAACCTTGTTCCCTCCCTCCCTTCTCCCCTCCCTCCCTCCTTCCCTTCCTTCCTTCCTTCCTTCAACAATTACTTACTGAGCACTCTGCTAGGTGCTGACATTGGCAGTTCTATAATGGTCCGTAACCACATGGAACTTATAATCTAGAAGATGTAACGCAATGGGAGCATTCATTGGGTGAACTGTGGAGGAAGGGGAAAGGGTAGAGTCAAGGTTGACACCCCATTTTCTACCTGTGGTAACAGGGTGAATGGTGATGCCTTCTTTAAAATAAGAAAGAAAGAGAAGATACAAGATAAGGGGAAAGGAAGATGTGTTGAGTTTTGTGGAGCGTTTAAGAGGAGGTGTCCAGTGGATAGATGGATATACCGTTTGAAGCTTAGAACAGAGATGTGGGCTAGAGAAATGGATTTGGGCATCGTCAACAATGCTGATACATGAAGCCCCACTGCGGATGAGCCTGCCCTGGGAGAATGTGTAATGAAGAGAAGGGAAAAGGGTGTCGGGCCCGAGCCTCAGCAACTTCAGTAAGTAAGGGTTTGGAAGAGAAAGAGAATCCGCAACAGAGGATGTGAGGAGGGCCCAGAGAGGCTGGAGGAAAACCAGGAGAGTAAGGAGATGATGACTTTTCGCTGTGGTGGCGGACAGGACACATTAATGGGAATCTGGCTCCTCTGAGCGTGCCTCTTCCTTCAGTGATTCTTTGTTAGTTAAGGAGACAATGTGAAAAAAGTGGGGGGAAATAATTTGCAAGTAACTCAAAACTGACACTTAAATTTTAAAAAAAGTGTTTATTTACTGACTTTTAGAGAGAGAGAACAAGAAAAAGAGAGAAACACTGATTTGTTTTTCCATATATTCATTGGTTGATTCTTGTCTGTGCCCTAATCAGGTATTGAACCTGCAACGTTGGTGCATTGGGACAATGCTCTAACCAACTGAGCTACCTGGCCAGGGCCTGACACTTACATTTAGATTTAGCTTCTCTTTCTAATTTAAAATTTAGATAGGCGGCACTGCTCATATACTCCAGTCTGAACATTTCAGAAAGGAAAACGGGGTCCCGAGGGTTAGAGAGCTCAAACCATGACACATTGTACCAACTCGTAATTCAGCTTGTGGTCTGTAATATTACTGGAAAATAACATTGCTGTACAGAGATCAACCTCAACCTACCTCGTCAAAATCAGAAATGGAATGGCTGTTTGGAAACGGTCTACAGCTAATACATGCCAAGAAGCAGCATTGTAAAAAGCGATGAGTTGTACATATAAGGCTTGTAGTTTTGGGGTTTTTTAAAGTCTTTTTTAAAATTGTTTTTCAATTATGGTTGTCCCCATTTTTCTCCCATTACTCTCCCCTGTCCTACCCACCCCCACCACTGCCCACATTCAGTCCTCTCCTAAAGTTTTAAATTAAAAAAATACACTTTTATATGTATAATCCAAAGCAAACTAACTGTAACTTTCTCCCTTTTAAGACTACTTCCAATTAATATATCCTCAGGCTTATCATCACCATTTACAATCCATGCATTCACACGCTAGTTCTCCCATTGACTCACACTCTCAAATCTAAGGTACACACCAGCATGTCATCATAGGCTTCTATTGGCACAATAAAAAAATTGCGCCCATTCCAAGGACCGACTTGGTCCTCTGCCTCAGCAATCTGTTAAAATGGCTGCTTTAATAAAGCCTTTTTCAGGGCTAATCTTATTCCTTGTCATCTCCAAAATCCCAGAATTGCTTCTGTTCTCAGCGGACCAATCAGTTACGAAGCTCATCTGTTGAGTGTAAGCACTGCTTGACCTACTTTTTCCTTCACCAACTTCTCCTAAAACTTTGCATTTTCTAAGGCATTTTTGGATAAAAAACTGGAAGGTTTGGCATTATTGCCATTTCCAACCTACAGTGACAAGTAAAGGTAGGCGCCCAAAGTGGCAGTTGAGGGAAAGAAGCTAGGATGAGAGAAGCAGGCTTTTTAACTGTCTTATTTGTGAAAAATGAACTCTCTGGTTCAACGGAGTGGGGGGTGCTGGGATGCTTTAGCTTTATAACTCTGGGGGTCTGAGAAAATGATTGTATTTGAGATTATAACAATTTATAGGACATTTTCCGAAATTGAATACAGGATTAGTGGACTCACACAAACAACATCTCAAGGTCTTTGGATTTAAAAGCAGCGAAGGTAAAAAAAGGCCAAGTTTACGGCTTTCTTTACAAAATGAATCTGTGACAACAAAATCAAGGATAAATATAAACTCAGTGGTAATCCAACTGGCCACTGGGTTTAAAAAAACAGTCATCTTATCCAAAACTGTGAGGAAACATAAACATTACACTTGAACTAGGAACCCACACTTTACAAATAGTGTAGATTGACTGGCTATTTGAAAACATGGTAACAAAAAATTCAGGGATCCCAAGAGACGTAGAGCTGATCTAAACTGGTTTTTAAATGTGCTATTTCAGAAAACAGAAAGCAAGTATGGCTCAGACTATAATAACAAAAACATGTAGCTAGTGGGTCTCTCTTGTTGGTTACGGTTAGACTCTGACTATACACTCGTTTCCACAAGTTAGAAGGGGGAGGAGGAGCTAGGGAACCAATCAGAAAATACCCACGGGGACCACTGAAAGGAGGTGCTCTGAGAAAAGGTTTAAAAAGGGATCTATTTGTCTTTTAGCAGTGAGGACTAAGAGGACATTTATAAGGCTTTAAGTCTGTGAAGGCCTGGAAGCAGGCCAAGGCCGCTGGAAAGTTGGCACCTCTGTACGAAATTCTATTTCACATTCCACTTGTCTGTGCCTGAGAATGAAACGCTATTTGGACAACCTCAAGGCCGCTCTGGAGTCAACCGCGCTGAGCCCTGGCTCTGGCTCGGTACAGCAGGGGGTGCTGTGTCTGCGGACGTTTCAGACCACCCGGCCTTGTCAAAGTGCTCGGTTCGGACGATCCCAAGGGCCTGGGATACAGTGCTGGGGATCCTACATGTCCTCCAGTCACAGAACTGCTGAGATGGTCCCAGCCACAGTGGACCTCAGTGGACCCCAGGCCTTTGGGCCTAGCCCAACGTGAACTAGCTTCGCCAGGATGGTACGTCCGCCACAGCAGTGACTATCTGTCATTGCCCACGATTCTGTTCATATCTCTTCACAGCTATTAGAAAAAGCTGTCCTGCTTGAAATTGTTATTAACAATAATTACCCGAAACTCAGTGGTTTCTAGAAATGTAGGAACCCAATCTAATTTCTGCCTCCCTCCACAACCCCACAAGTAAGGAACCATTAACTTTCCACGCTTGTGTAAGTCAAGGTCTACGCAACTTTAAAAGGAGATAACACGAATTAAGGAGGGTGCTACTAGAAGCTCAGGGAGATTAAGTTTCCATTTCTTCTTGGGAGCTGATTTTGATTGCTCTGCTTATCTCCTCCCTCCAGTGTGTATTCAGTTCCTGGTAATTTCCTTGCCAATTAAAAGGCAGAAGAGCCTGTAGTATGTGTAAGGGTGGCTAATGAAACCTGCTGTGATGATAAAGCCAAATGCAAGATACAAAATGCATCGTGTTCAAAACTATCTTGCAAGAGCCTTAAAACTGTTCATTTACTTTGACCTATAAACCTACTTCAGAGACTCTGTCCTGAGAAAGTTTTAAGCCCAAAGCCATTTAATAGTAAAATAGTATAAACAGCCTAAGTAGTGGAAGAATGTCTAAGTTATTATGGTTGATTCAATAATTGAACATTATTTAAATTAAATAATTTATTTAATTTAGTTGTTATTTAGTTTAATTATGTTATAATTAAATATAATAAATAATATGTTTATCAAGAGTTCTTAATTTTCATAATACTTTATGGAAAAAAATCAATGTACAAAATTGCATATTTAATATTATCTTATACATGTGAAAAATAAAATAGGCGAGGAGATGGGAAGGAAATATACCAAAAGGCATTAATCATGATTACTTTGGGGTGGCAGGTTTTGGTGTTTGATTTCTTGTTTCCACTTTTCTACATATTCTACACTTTCTAGAGCAAATATAGATTACTCTAGTAAAGAATATGATAAATTTCTGTTTAAAAGTGAGAGGCTTGAGCCAGATGATTTCCAAGGTCCCGTCAGCTATGTTCTGTACGTGGTATCCAGCCAAGCTTAAGGGGTCGATGTGTTCAGGGCCGTGACCAGCATATCTTCTTTATAACAATAATAGCATTCTGGTCAGTGCTCCTGTTGGCTGAGTGTATTTCTCATGGCCATTAATCTGCAGATTCTTAGGGGCAGGGACTACCTATACCACATAGTAGGCATTCAATAAATGTTTGTTGAATTTAACTTAAATCTGAGTGAGAGAACATCCATGGAATTAATCACAGAGTGATAATATATTTACTTACCTGTTTTGACAATGCAGAACTATCAAAAACATTACTAGTATCTTACATTTTAGGTGGATTTTTCCTTTACAACAATCTGAAAACATATTCATTGGTACATTAAAAAACCAACCAACCAATAACACATCAAATAAACAAACCTGACCTTTCACAGAACATGGTCATGTAACTGAAAAATGCGCTAGGATACGTGTCTTTCTAAGCCATGTCAGTTTACAGTTATGAGTCACATAACTCATCATGAGGGGACGCTCTGTTCCTCTGCCATAAGGTACTAAAGAAAACAAATAGCAGATTAAATTTTTATATGATTGATGGACCAATACTACGAAGAAGGTGAGATACTAGTAAAAGAATTCCAAACACCTTTTCTGGTTGTAAATACCTCAATCAGTACAGTAAAAGCCAGGCTATATGTTTCTGAAATAACAGAATATTATGATTCCTTTCATCTTGCCATAGACATTCCAGGTAAGGAAGAGTATTAAGGTTAACTCGGAGGAAATAAGTCACTATGTTTGGGGCTCAGGCACCACAGTTACTGAAAACACGACGACTGATCAGGGTTAGAGGAAGCCAAAACAGATTATGGCGGTTACACTGAGTTTGGTTTCATTCTTTTGTATAGGTGAGGAGCCAGAAGAGGGAAGGCATGCTTTTTGTCTTGGGGACAGAATGAAAAAGAGAGATAGCTGGAAAGGGTCCCTGTGAAAATCTCTGCAGGAACACAGTAGGCTGTAGCCATCAGCAGATTCCAGATACAGAGTGTATGCCTTGGTTGCTGATACCAACAAAGTATGCCCTGGGGGCCCTTAATATATCCACTAGGGTTGTGATTATGAGTGCAGCAGGTCCTCTTGGATCTGGCAACAATTGTTGCAAGGAAATTTCAGCACAACAACACAAAAAGCTTTGGCCATTTCCTTGATGTTCGTGGTAAAGAAATTATTAGCCTTGACCATGCCTACTTACGCCCTGAATTTTGCAGAGTAATTCAAGGGTTAAGCTCCCTTCTATATCAGCAGTGAGTTCAACACATTGGTGGATTCTACCAGTGGAAGGGTCACCTGATGCTCTTTTATTCTGTTCTTCTCTCTTGCTCCCTGCCAATACGTGTGTGTATATGAGTGTGTGTGTCGCGGTGATTATGGGCTATGAGTGTGTGTGTGTGTGTGTGTGTGTGTGAAGGGGCAAGGGAGAAGACAAAGGTCCATGTTAATCAATCATTAGCATATGTTACATGGGTAACGGAAGTTTAGGGAAAAGAGCAAGAGGGGTTAGTATCAAGAGGTATTTGATATTCATGGTTGTCTATTGTTATGAAAAATTATCCAAAACTTGTAAATAAGGCAACAGGGATAATTCTGTGTCCTTTTAAAATCACACTAAGGCATTGTTTTAATAGCTCCACCCAAGGATTAACTCTCCAGTATAATGTTAATTAAGGACTTAGTCTCTATGAATTTACATGTTAACTTGTAGATTTGTTTCCAGCAGAGGCACACATTCTTTCTGTGTGGTAGAAAACCGAAGTCCAGAGGTTATGGCGCAGGGCCCTTCAGGATGTTAACCAGTTTTGTATCTCACCTAGCAATCTTACTTGAATATTACTTCATTAAAATGCCTATAAATGCTCTGTTCCTCAAATGCTCTTTGAATAAAGTTTAGCATATTGTGAATTCTGTCAGTGCTTAAAGTAATCTTTAACACACGTTTCTCTTCTCTTTGTATGAGAGTCTTGTTTAAATTTTTTGAGAAATATGTCCTTTGACATCACCCAACAGCTCCAATGAATGTAAGCTCTCAAAAGTCTTAATATCCTTTGGAAATGCCTGTAACGGCCTCCTACCCCATTGGTGTTCCACAATTGACTCTTTTTGTGGGAACATTGAGAGAACTTGAGAAGGTGCCTTCCTCCTTGTGCAGATTTAGGGCACAGAGTCAAGCAACCCCAGGATCAGAAGATCGGTCCCACTGGGTTTCCAATGAACTCTTCTCAGGCTCTCGGACTGAGGGATCATGGGCCCCCCTTCCTTTTTCAAGTGCATCATGGTAATGGCCATGAACTTTTCATATGGGTTGAAGGCCTTATGGTCCGCACTTGCTCATTTTTCTCCCAGGAATCAAGGGAGCTGCCAGGTACCAACTTGGCTTCTCTTTCTGCCTCCATTCTGAGAGAGGAGGTTTGCCTTGAAGAGCTACGTTCATTCGGCACACTTCAGGGGGAATCTCACAGTGTACCACTTTTTTCTCCCTTTCTGGCTTCCCTCCCTATTTTGAATCCCTAGCAGAACCAAAGGGAACCTCTACCCAGCTAGATGCTTAAAGGACTTACATCTCAGGTCACCTACAGCTCAAGAGCAGACCCCTCTTCCCTACTGCATCTCGTCTTACTTGAAAAATAAATTTCATTGCAGGAGAAAATGAAATACACAATGAAGCACAGATCATTTATGACGGAAAGCAAGAGCACAGTAATTTCATTTAAGCTAAATAAAGATAATTCAAAGAATTGTTTCTCTCAAAGCTCATAAAATTTCATTCCGTTAAATCATGTTTTCATTTATCTAAGATGACTGTTATGCCACAGTTATTTTATTGATACAGGCAAATATAAGAAAAATGTTTTGAGATTTTGAAAAAATAAAACATACAAAATAATGTCATGCAACTATGATACTCCAAAGACTGGTGTGTGTGTGTATGTGTGTCAGTTTAAAAAATGGTTTCTTCTAAGGGTCTTTCCACTGTAAATCTACCTAACCCACACTCTACCCGGATAATTTGTAGCTCCTTAATTGAAGGGGTTGCTGGGAGCCAGTTTGCAGGTGGCATTTTGGCAAATCTGGCCCTCCTGGATTCACTTTCTAAGAGGTGTTAGGCCATCCACCCATTCCAGGCAGTTTCCTGCTCTTTTTCTTTTATCGTTATTGAACAGAAAATATCAACTCCTTCCTTCCAGAGCAGCCAGCCTTCTTGGAAAAGAAGGATACTGTCCATAGGACTTAATTACCATTTCTTCCAGTCTCGTCCTCCCATTCCACAGCTTCCCCCTCCACTTCTAAAACAAACAAACAAAAACATGAACAAAAACACTTTCCAGCCTCCATGGCACATATGTAAATGACTCCCATTCTCCTGGGGGAACACACGCACCCTGCTTCCTGCCCCCACCGCAGTACAAAATATCACTTGCTGTCACAAGCCCAGAGAGCCCATGGATAACTCATGAATTTTAATTAGTTTGAAAATCAGGTCCTAAGCCATTGCATCTCCCTTTTGGTTTCCCAGATGCAGCAAATCTGTAAGTCAGTCACATTTAGCTGACGGCAGGGATGAAGCATCTTCTGCAAAAAGTGTCCGCCATTTGAAACACATGACATTTTGTGAGTGTAGGCCACCAGGACACAAATGGAGCCATTTCACTCTTGGTATTCAGAGGCTCTCTTGCCAGTTTGGGGGTGTCTGTGCCTTCTTTCCCATCTGGTGTTTGTCTTTTCTTTCCAGCTGTTAATTAGCTCTTTGAACAGAAAGTGGGGAGTGGGGTGGTATCTAGCTT
Organism: Mormoops blainvillei; assembly: GCA_004026545.1. NCBI lineage: Eukaryota > Metazoa > Chordata > Mammalia > Chiroptera > Mormoopidae > Mormoops > Mormoops blainvillei. The sequence goes on along the minus strand of PVJD01002516.1, from coordinate 6,484 downwards.
ACTAAAGCTTATCACGAAGGTTCTCAGAGTTCTCCCAGTGACCAGTCTCCCTGCTTGCTGGTAGCTTCAGTTAAGAGTTTGAGAAGAACTCTTTAGGCAATGTTCTTGCCTAAAATTAGGTTTTGTATTACCCATGTATTTGTGCTACTACCTCATTCCTATTAATGAAAGAAAACCTTAAAATATTGTGTAACTGTACTTCACTCAGAAGGGCAGCTGAATAGAAATCTATACTCCTGTAAAGTTTTCTTTGTTGCTTCCAATGATCTATCAGAATGACTTTGCTCTGGTTTCAATAAGGCTTTATTCAAAAAAGGGTCACGTTTAAAAATATTTTTAATGCACTCTCTAAAAACTATGGGAAAGCTAATTTAAATGAAGCTCTAATTTTTTTAAATGTAGGACTTCAAATACATCAATGTGCAGCTGAAAAAATTCAAGGATTCCATTTGGAAAATGAGTCCTGACGCTGTTAGCTTGAAACCGATGGGTCCAAGCTACCTGCATTTGCTGCGGGAGAGTGCGGTCGTCAACTCTGGACTGTTTTCTCCCTTTGAGGATGCACGCTGTATCATTTATTCTCTAATTTAGTAATATGAATTAGTTAGAACTATATGAGAAACTAAAAGCCCTAATTTCAAGATAAATTAGATTGCTGAAAGTTAGCTAAGAATGATCTGTTTACAGACCCTAATGCCGAAAAGAAAAGTAATTGTAATAAAAGTGTCATTTCAGTTTTTTATTTTTTTAAGTCAAGGGATCAGTGATCAAAAGATTGAAATCAAGAAAGCATGTCTGAACAAAACAATATCAAAACTTGCAGGATAGTTTCTTTTTTGTTTACTCATTTAGCTTTTGGGGTTTTACTTATTAACTAATGAAAATGGTAACAAATATAACTGCATAAAAATTTTGGGAGACTTCTCTATATGTTATCACAGTAGAAAGATGTGGGTTTGTTTTTCAGAATTTCTCCTAAATACCAGATTATTCTGAAAATGCCTAAACAGTTGACAAACACAGTAAGTGCCGAACTGCACACTGACTCCTGCAGCTTCCAACTGCATATTCCAGTTTTAAAGCCTGACCCATAGTGAATGTTTTCTTTAGGGGGGGCGCTTTGCATTTATTTATGATGATCAATTTTTAACTCTGTGCCTGAAAAGTGACATGATCCTGATAAACGCCCAAACACCCCAAAGTATAGGCTGAGATTTCACCTGGCTTTAAAATATTAAAGTAAGCCATCAATTTGTAAATAATTTCTACAAATTCCTAGCTATGCTATAAAAAAGGTATAAAAAAGAAGTTTTACGTCTAAGCAAAAAAAAAATTTTTAATATAGTTTAATTTCAGCATGCATTTACGGAAACAGCTTTGAAAAAAAGTCCCCAAGTTTGTGCTCAGGGAGAGGGTTGGATTGGAAAGACTAACTCAAAATTATTAAAATTAAATATTAATGGTGGATTTTATTAAAATGCCAAAAGAATTATCAAAGGTTCTGATAATTTCACAAATAGTTGCCCAGCTTAAATAATAATGTGGATTTTTTTCTATTTCCTTTTTGTTTTCTGCTTTTCCACTGAGGCGATAGGAAGGCCCAGCAACTTTGTCAGCACAGTTATACCAGCTGATCGTGTGCTGTTTTCACAGCCATCTTCTCTGTTCCCTGCTGAATAGTCAAGTGGTCTTCTTGTTGTCCTTTCTACATGCTGATAATTCTGTCTTCCTTATACCTTCCTTCCTCAGTTGCCGTACAGAGCTTGGGTTGTTGTGTTTTTTCTGCTACAATAATGAGGTCAGATTACTGCAATCTAAATCCTCCTCCATAATTCTGAGATAATCCTGCCTGCAGCACTGTGTTTATCTCCACCACCTGTGCACTTTCTCTGGCAGGCAGCCTAGACAGTCCTCAGCAAGGAGAAGGGAGAGAGGTGGAAGTTCAGGCGCTTGGTGTTTCTCCGTCCAAAGACAGGCTTAGAAGCTTACTCTTCTCAACTCTGCTGGTCACTCCGATGAGCTTGACTTTCCTTTAAAATGAACTTTGAAGTTTTGACAACTTTTTCCCCCTTGACTTTTAAAATACAACTCCTAAATAAGATATATTCAGGAAGGCATGCATTATTTAACATAATGCCTGACTAGAACTGTATCTGCCCAGAGAAGTTTTTCAATAAATTTGTTTTTATGCATAATTTTTAAAAAATTAAATAACTATACATTACTGTTTAAAATACAGGGAGAAGAAGGAAGGAAGGAAGGAAGGAAGGAAGGAAGGAAGGAAGGAAGGAAGGAAGGAAGGAAGGAAGGAAGGGAAAGAGAAGAAGGAAACATGGAGCACAACCCACAACGGGGACAGCCAGAGACAACCTGTTAACAATTGAGCGTGTGCCCTCTTAGGCAAATAACAGTCCAGAAACACACAGAAATCACGATGTATTATATTATAACTTTTCTTTTCATGCTTAATATGCAGTGAATATTTTTACATGCATTATTTGTCTTTTATTTATTTTTATTGATTTTAGAGAGATAGAGGAAGGGAGGGGGATAGTGAGAGTCAGAGTGAGAGAGAGAGAGAGAGAAATATTGATTTGTTTTTCCACTTGTTTAGGCATTTGTTGGTTGATTCTTATATGTGCCCTGACCAGGAATCAAACCCCTGACCTTGGCATATCGGGATGATGCTCTAACCAACTAAGCTACTTAACCAGGGCTGAATATTCCTTTGCAATGTCATTTTAATGACTAAATAGCATTCCAGTAAATCAGTGCGTTAATGTCTCAATAATTTTACTTTCTCCCCTATTTTTGAACTTTTAGGTTATCCCTTTCTAGCTATTATTATTATTGGTATTAACAACAACGAACGTTTGTGGTAGCTGAATCTTTATGAATATTCATGATGACATCCTGATAATAAAATGTAAAAAGTAGAATATTAAAGTTTTTCATTAATAATTGGCAAAATCTTTTTGGTAATTTAAATACATTTGGGGGGTAGCTTGAGGTAGGGTGCCTCAAGATACACTTTGCTGGATCTTAGTTCATCATTTCCAACACAATTCACCCCTACCTCTGATTTTATATTTGCAAGGCTCATCAAAGCAGTTTTTCTCCAAGGAGCTGATTACTGAACTGACAAAGGGAGAAAGAAACTTGTTCCTCCTTCGCTAAAAATAGCACCATGGGTATCTCCAGCTGTTCTTTCATGCCCAGCTGCAGCAGTGTTCATGCCTTTAAATTCTTTTTCTAGTAAGAAGCATATTTTATAAAATGAATCGTGCATTGTTACAACTTTTCAAAGCTTTACTGTGCTCATCCTTAATAAGTGAAGTAAAATATAAATTGATTCATGTTTAAACTAAAATAAACAAACAAAATCTGGTCTTTTCCACTAGTTTAATAAAAATGAATTTCAACTTACAAGAAAAAATGAATAAAAAGTTAGACTTTCTTTTAAAAAAGTATTTACAGCTACTTATGAATAACTATCTCTAGAAGACTACTAAAACTTTCTTTCAACATTTATCGCCAGTTGATAAGTAAATTATCTAAATTGCTATTTTAAGATAATAACCAAAATGCGATCCTCTACAAACATGAATGAACACAAAACATTATGGCATCTGTCTCCTCAGATTTTTAGATTTAACCTTAACTGTTCTTGGAAAATACACACATTGGTCTCAGTGTGATCAGTTGAGTAATTCAATGGTTTGTTCTTTTGATAATAACCACTACAAATTAATGAAGAAAGAATTTCTCATCTTATAAGACTAGTGCCACAATGTGTATAGTAATGAGAGATACTCAGCAATCTTTATAAGATGTATAAGAGAAGGATCTTTTCCAAAAGGAACCCTGAAGGGAGGGTAAGGGGGTAAAAGGTAAGACTTTAAGAGTGATTTCAGTGAATTTTTTTTAATTTTGTTTTTCAGTTATAGTTGACATTTAATAAATGAATTTTTAAAATGTCTATAACATATGTCCTCTGGAACTAAAAATATCTGAATCTCAGAGAAAATACAAACCCACACATTCACAATTTCTCTGTTGAAATAGTTTTTGCCAGACCTTTAAGAACTGAAATCTTAAACCTTACTTTTAACCATCTGAATGAATATTTTTATAGATTTCCTAAAAATTGTGAAATAATTTATTTTTTTATATTTTGCTTTTCTAAACAGACCTACTTCAAATCAACAACAACAAGTGCAAAGATGTGGAGAAAAGGGAACCCATGTGCACTGTTGGTGAAAATGCAGACTGGTGCAGACACTGTGGAAAGCAGTATGGAGATACCTCAAAAAATTAAAAATGGAACTGCCTTTTGACCCAGTGATCCTACTTCTGGGAAACACTAATTTGAAAGAATATATGCACCCCTATGTTCATTGCAACATTATTTACAATAGCCAGGATTTGGAAGCAGGCCAAGTGTCCCTCAGCAGATGAGTGGATAAAAAAGCTGTGCTACATTTATACAATGGGATACTCCTCGGCTGTGAAAAAGAAGGAAACCTTACCCTTTGTGACAGCGTGGATGGACCTGAAGAGTATTACACTAAATGAAATAAGCCAGTCAGAGAAAGACAAATACTATATGATTTCACTCATATGTGGAATCTAATGAACACAATGAACGAACAAGCAAAACAGAGACAGGCTCATAGATAGAGAGCAGGCTGACAGCTGTTGGGGGGCTGGGGACTGGATGAGGAGGGGATTGAGCAAAGAAAGAAAAAAAAATGCATGGACACGGACAACAGTGTGGCGATGGCAGGGGAGAAGGGTATGGGGAGATAAATTGTGATGGATAGAGACTTGACTTGGGATGGTGAACACACAAATCAGTGTACGGATGATGTATTGTAGAATTGTGCACCTGAAACCTATACAATTTTGTAAGCAGGTGTCACCCCAATAAATTCAATAAAAAGGAAAAAAATGAACCTATTTTCATGTGTCTAATCATTAAAGATTTGTCATCATCTAATAATTTATGGGCAAAGTATTTCCCCAAAACCTTTACAAGTTCATGGGATGTCACTATGGAGGGTAAATGGGGATTTCTAAATATGCACATGGTAGCAAGAAGTTCTTGTCTAACCCTCCCATAACATCCACACAACCAGACTCTAGTATTTAAATGTTGTGCTGTTAAGGGAAGATTTCATTGCTTAACTGTCATATTTTTATGTCAAATGTGCCTGAAATGTTTCATGCCTTACGTATGCCTTAGGATAAGCATGTGCTTTTCTGATTTGTCACCTTAAGAATTTGATCTAAGCAGTGATTTTAATCAGAGAAAGAAAGAAAATTCCTGTGGTACTTGTATGGTAATACACACTGCTCTTCCTTCTTAACTAATCCAAGGGCCTCTCTTTCTTGGCCAGGATACTCCTTGACTGACAGCAACAAAGCGACAAAGCGTTCTACATCCCCCTCATCCCACATTTGCAACTTTTTTTTTTTGCAATTATAACCTTTCTCTCTAAATAATTATGTTACTTTGGGTCAATTAAATTTGAGCCTCCTTGTGTTGGCAAGCCACCGGTTTATTTTTTGAAACCTCTTGCCTGATGAAAGCTGTATAAATAAACCTTCGTTATTCCTAGCTGTGCTTGGGCTCTGGGAGAGCACTGTCCTCTCAGAAGCAGAAATGAGCCCCTGGGGTGAATAACTCCATGTGTGAAGTTACTCATACTCTTTCTTTTCTTATCTTTAAAGTGCTGATGACTCACACACAGTTCAGACCCAGCCTTTTCAAAACTATAAGCTTCTACCAAATCCAGCTACTACTAGGAGGTAACAGCTTGGTTAAATCAGAATGTGTGTTCAATCAACTGCTCTTTGCTTGTGCCTTCTGAGTTATTTAATAGTAACTTTGTGGATGAGATAAACAAACAGTACTAGCTTCAATCCCATTACATCTCACCATAAATACAGGTTTCCTTTACTTTATATTGTCCCAAGTGAGATGTGAACGCTATTCTGCAGGCCAGAGGCTCTCAACAAGGGTGCTTATAGCCCAAAGTGGGTACCTGGCAATGTGGAGACATTTTTGATTGTCAAAACTTGGGGTGGGGGGATTGGTTGCTGCTGGCCCCCGGTGGTTGGAGACCGGCCACGCTGCTCGGCATCGCACAGTGCACGAGATAGCCCTCGCAGCAGAGCATTATCTAGTTGAAAACGTCGATAGTGCCAAGGCTGAAAAATTCTGCTTTAAGGAAATGAAATAAAAGTTGATAAAAGGAAAGTCTTCCCTTTAACCTCGGGAAAGGGTTATCACCCAGGCAATGTAGAGCTCTGACCTTGACTTTCATTAGTAGTCGGACAAGCTACCAAAGAGAAGCCCTATGATACAAATGACCCAATATATTCTTATAAAACACTAAACATGATTTCATTGGTATATTGACCAAATTCCAGAGAAAAGGGTAATCATAATTTGATAGTATTCACAGCTAGTGAGAAACCC
>PVJD01002515.1:0-199450 GCA_004026545.1 Mormoops blainvillei | reverse complement strand
CCGCTGCCATGGTTTATTCTGTGTTCCCATGCGTCGTGCTGCTCGTCTGTAAAAGTAAGGACTTCCGTCCGTGACGGTCACGTGGTTTTGTTGCCAGCGTTGTTTCTCATTCAATGGCAAGTACTCACTGGAGTATCTTTTCACATCAGTAAACTGATTGACCCATCATCATTTTTAATGGCTGCATACTGTTTATTCGTGTGCCATAATTTATTTAACCAATCCCTTGCAGTTAATTATAACTTAAAAACATAGCATACATGTTAATATGTGACTTAAAATTATATCAGTGCACGAAGGAGGTAGGAAGTGGCAGACGGGTTGGTCGATAATTTCCTTTTTCTCAGGGTTCCCTTTGCGAAGGTGTTAGATGGGTGTTTTCTGGCTGTCAACCACCGAGATCCAACAGTAGCCAAGGTACTTCATGTATTTGTAAAGTCTTTAACATCTTAGCCTGAAACAGTCATTATCAGTTCAAGCCCTGAAGTTCTACTGGAATAGGGATGAAAATGATCTCAGACAGTTGACTGAAGTACAAAATTTGTTTTTAGAAGGAGGCATGTCCAAGAAGAACATGGGGGTGAGAGTTGCGAGGGGTGGGGAGGAGGAAATATGACTTTTAGTTCTAATAGCCTATAATTATTGTGGATTTTATGTTTTTTAATTGGGGATTTTCAAGGTAGAGATGATCTTTGAGTCATCTGAAGTCTTTTTCTTTTCATGTGGTTGAGGCCCCACTTGCACGTGTGGATTGTGTACGATAGAGCAGCGATTTTCAACCTTTTCCATCTCATGGCACACATAAGCTATTACTAAAAATCTGTGGCACACCGAAAAACATATTTTTTGCCAGTCTGACAAAAATAGGTACAATTTTGATTCATCCACACTGGACGGCTGTTGTTGTGTTGGCTGTTGTTATTTTTTATTTGACAATCTAAGGGAAGAGAGGTCAGGTATTGTATGGCTTAAAAATTCTCACGGCACGCTGGTTAACAATCACTGGGATAGAGTGACATCATATTCCTGGCTTTTCAACGTACGTGAGTTGTTGGACAAGGCACATGTTTGGAATGAGATTTTTAAAGGCAGGGCAAGGTGCTAACACATCAGACATGTCCAGGACTTCCTGCAGGGTAAACCTGTTTCAAAAAGGATGCTGGCTAAAAAAAAAAAAAAAGGAGCTCTCAAGCAAATTTAGGTATAAATGGGTTCAAACGATTTGCATCTATTTCCAGGAACCTCTTAAACCACCCTGTGCTTCCTTCGCTATCCCATTGGTAACACTGCTTCACTTTTCTCTTTCTTTTTTTTTAAGGGAAAAGATTTATGTGATCTGAAGAGAAGCCAGAGTACCTTTTTTAAAGATTTTATTGTTTTATTTTTAGAGAGGGGATAAGGGAGGGAGAAAGAGAGAGAGAGAAGCATCAGTGTGTGGTTGCCTCTCGTACATCCCCTACTGGGGACCTGGCCCACAACCTAGGCACATGCCCTGACTGGGGAGTCGAACTGGTGACCCTTTGGTTCACAGGCCGGCGCTCAGTCCACCGAGGCACACCAGCCAGAGTTCTTTTTTCTTTCTTTTTAATTTTTAAAAAATGAAATTAGTAATAATTCTCTAAAACATTATACCTGGTAATGACTTTACCAGGTATTGTGACTTTTATTTTAAGGACTTAATGGAATTGGAAATATAAGCCAAAAAATTTCTCTTTGGCCGGTTCACTGGTGGTTCGGTGAGCCCGGTTTTCAGCTGCCAGAGGAAAGCGTGCACACTGTGCCCGAACATTGCGACCCCCGGGGTGCTGTCTGGGGAGCCTGTCTCCCCTGTGTCTTGGTCTGTGCTGGGGGTTGCGATTGTCTTGATTGGGCGCTTACTTCCTCCTGCGGCCTCTGCTGTCCCCAGTGGTGTCACCAAACTAAATGGCTTTGTTCGCCTGTGCACATCAGAGCCCCACCGAACACTAACAGGAGTTTGCAGCCAAGAATGTAAAGGTTTATTTAAGGAAATGGCACCAAACCCAGAAGCACAGGTGAGCCGGTGTGCTGAAACCTGGCTCCCTGATGGCTTCCGGGGGGGGCCCATTCAGGGCCCTGGTCTTGGCTGGTTGGTAGGCACCAGGGTAGGGGTTGTGGATCGCCATGACTCTGGCTGGACCCCCACGGGTGTAGTCCGTGGGGTCGGTCTGCTTTCCTCGGTCTGGAGCTGACACACAGCGTAGGCCTAGATGGTTTGTCGAGTTTGATCAAAACGCTGTCTCTGGTCAACAAACCTGAGGCTTTGTTCTGAGGGCAGTCTGCTGCCGACCACCGTTGGACGTCCTCAGCGCCCAAGGGTGAAGGGAGGGGGTGGACGGACGGTGAAGAAATGGCATTTCTGTGCAGTCACAGTTGGGACGTTTGGAACTCTGTCACTGGGTTATTCCTGCACCTCCAAGTGTGTCCTTCACCTTCTCTTTCTTCTGTACATGCAGAAACCACTGTGACCCCAAAGTCCTTTAACTCAAGTCTTAGAAATGAAGAGAAACTGGGGAATTTCAGGAAGCGTTTTCCCAGGTCCTCCTTTCTGTTGTTGCCGCATGCCACTCTGCCTGGGCAGCGCCATCCTTAGAGAGACGGCCTCGGCGGGTGGCCCATTAGTCTGTGGGACAAGTCCGATTTTCGGTGGCTGCAGACGCCGACCTTCAGACGGCCTGGGAGGGCTGGGCCTGCATGTTCTGACCGGCGCGTCTCACAGCCTGCTCCTGCGTCTGACTTTGTTTAACTTTTATCCCCGCAGCGTACCTGGTGCAGGAGATTGGCAAAGCTGACATTCCCCTCCCCGAGGGAGAGGCCAGTCCTCCTGCGCCGCCCCTGAAGCAGGTCCTAGAAATGCAGGTAACTTGTGCCCACAGATACCGTCTTAGGGCTCTGTCTTCAGAACCTGCTCATTCACTCACTTTATGTTGCCTGGTGCTTTTCTGCTTTTCTTTTCAAAACTGTGGAATGAAAATGAAAGAGCCCTGTGATGGTTAACCCTCCGTGACAGATCACCCATGATACATTTTCCCTGGAACCCAGTTTTCTTTTTCTTTTTTAAAAAAATATTTTATTTATTTTTAGAGAGAGAGGAAAGGAGGAAGAAAGAGAGGGAGAGAGAACCATCAATGTGTGGTTGCCTCTTGACCTCACCCCTCCTGGGGACCTGGCCCGCAACCCAGGCCTGTGCCCTGACTGGGAATCGAAGAAGCAACCCCTTGGTTCTCAGGCCAGCGCTCAGTCCACTGAGCCACATCAGCCAGGGCTGATGAGAGCCAGCCCGTGAGGCCTGGGTCCTCGTCACATGGCGTTTCTAAGCTGTCGGCCTGCACTTCTCCAGGCCTCTGCACTCCTGTCCCCTGGCAAGCTGTCGAGGCTTTGGCCCTGTCCCCGCCTCACTGAGCCTCCCCGCTAATTTTCAGAAGCTAGTGGAAGGCAAGAGGTTGTTCCAGGTGGGCAGCCAAGGGAATTCCTTCTCCCTGAGCTGAATGTCTCAGATGTTGGGGACACAGTGTCCCCCCTGTGAGTACATCTGCACCCACCCCATGAATTATACCCTGAGCTTTCAGCCCAATCACCTGATCGACTGTCACACAGGCCAAACTGAGAGCTCCTGACATCCCCTCTCAGATGGGTGTTACTGTGTAACTCGGGCCCCCCACTGCTGGCTGCCCCCTGGGTTCACCTGAAGGAAGCCTGCGCATACTTGGTGTGTGACTGGGGTCTAGGGAGAGTCACGTGGCCAGACGAACGGAGAGCACTCATCCAGCTTGGCCTGGGCGAAGGGTTGGTCGGGCCGAGATGCCACGTACAGCGATTACTGACTCTGTAGCCCCATGGGGCTACATGTGTCGAGGCGTTTGTTTGAATACAGGTCCACAGGCTTCTGCTCCTGTGTGTTCATACTTAAACGTTAGGAAAGCTGTGCCATACCGCATGATTTAGGAGGAACTTTTATGCGCAATTCATTGTGAATGCGGCTGTATAGAAGCTCTTAAGCTAGAGACAGGACTACGTATGTTTTTACGGGATTATCTAAACATGTTTTCTAAATTGCAAATGAAAGGACATGTAGCCCTGAAAGCGGAAGACTCCGGGTGTGAGAGGAGGAGCTGACGCGAAGGGCAAACCAAAGTCAGGGGCGCCTGTGTCCACGCCCCTGTGGCCTGAGGGGACCTCGCCCTGTTGCTCGTCGCAGTGTGCACCCCCCCAGTCCCGCATGTTCACACGGCACCGCGAACGAGGGCCTTAGAAACCATTGCGTGTTTCCTGTCCCAACCGCCGTAAAGTCTGACCTCCTCAGGGCTCCGCTGGGCCGGGCGTCCTGTAGAGACCGTCCGACTGAGCACTGGCTCCAGGAGCTGCCATTTTGTTTCAGGAGCAGCTGCAGAAGCTCGAGGTGGAGCTGAGAGAAGTCACAAAAAACAAGGAGAAGCTGAGGAAGAACCTGCTTGAACTGGTTGAGTACACCCACATGCTGAGAGTGACGAGGACCTTCGTTAGACGGAATGTGGAGGTACCGGCAGCCCGCCTGCGGGAGCGTGTCCCTTTTACCAAAGCCTCCTTCCCATCAGGCCTTGGCTTTGTCACAGGTTCTTGTAGACACGTTGCTTTTGCCAAGAGATAGCTGGATCTTAGCTTTATTTTCGACCGGATGATCCGACATGAGAGAAAGCTTTAAGTCTTTTCCTGTGTCGATTTTAGCAGTAACAACACTTCTGTTTGTAAAATGCTTTAGTTTGCAATTGAAGAAAATCTTTTTATGGTCTTGAGAAAAATACTGAACAGAGGAAATTCAATTCTAAAATTTAGTTTTTATTTCCAAATTGTTAAGAGTAAAGGAGGTGAAAAAAAGTGTAATTTATAAGAATAAAGAACAGCCTGTGTAGTATTCCCACACTCACTTGAGCGTAAGAGAGAAATACGTCCCTTCCGAACTTAGCGTCACGTCAGAAAGTGACTTTACCTTGATTAAGGGGATGACGAAAATTTTGACTCTACTTTTATGTAAATGTCTGCAAGTAGCTCACAGGTAAGGGATGGGGAAGTGACCCTCTTTCTTCATCAGAGCTGAGGGACATGTCCGAGTCACTGAGGGACCCTAGCACCCAGGTCTGAGTAGGCGTGACGAGGCCTCCCACTGTTGTTTGCAAACGTGACATGAGTGCTCACCTTTCACGGGACACACTTGGTTTCCTCTCTTGTTGTAGTTCGAGCCTACTTATGAAGAATTCCCCCCCTTGGACAGCGATTCCTTGTTGGACTACAGCTCTATGCAGAGGCTGGGAGCAAAGCTGGGGTAGGTGATGTGTGGGCACCAGGGGAAGGCGCGCTCTGCAGGGGGGTGTGAGGACATCTTTGAGAGCCTGGGATCGAATGGGGGGACGTGGTTGCTTGTTGAAGGAAACGCCATGCACCTGGGTTTGCTGCAGTGAATGACTCCGCCGAGTTGAAGTGTTAGCCGTTGGTAGATGGGTGCTGCTGCTTTGGGCACAGTAAACTGGGAAGAAGGACACTTGTGCCAGTGTGACTCCAGTCACCCTAAACTAACTGGTCCCTGCAGTGCCGGGGCCTGCTCTGGGCGGCGGGAACACGGGCCAAGCTGAGTTGGTTAGCGCGGGAACCAGATCTGAAGGGTCTCTTTCTGCCGTTTGTTCCCTTGATGGTGACCGTTTGCTCGTGGGATTTCTTTTCATCTTGAACTTAACGTTCCTTAGTTCGCGCATCATCTGTAGGAGTTCGGTGGTTGCTCTGAGGATGTCTTCCCCCAGAGAGAGTTTATTTTTATATTTGTTGGGTACCTGGGAGCCCACTACCAGCCCAGAGTCATCTAACATTAATTTCTCAGCCTGGCTTTTTTTGTTTTGTTTTTGTCTGTTTTTTTCACTCTGCGTTTAATGAGAATTTAAGCCGCAAGCCTGAGAGAATTCTGAGCTGTGGTGATAAATTCTCCACGAAGATCTCCTCCCCCATCCAGAATGGAGACGAACAGGTGTACTTGTAGGCTCCTTTGCAAGATGTTTCTCTCATCCTTCCATTCACTGAAGGTGTAGCCCTTTGTGGGGGTCCCAGCTGCAGACAGGGAGTTCAGGGGGTCAGTTTCTTCCCCTTGCCGATGCAGGCCCAGTGCCCGTCCCCCGTGGCCTGCGCCGGCGCGGGAACCCGGGGCCGTGGGGTGCACCAGGGTGGCTGCGGGATCTGGTTGCTTTGATTCCTTAGAATTCCTCTAACCTGAGGCTCAGCTCTGCATTGGAAAGGATGTTTCAAAAGCTTTTTATCCAGCGTTTTAGATATGTGGCAATTGGAAGGCTTTCCGTGTTTCTTTGCCGTTTTTTTGCCGTTTTTTCAGAAATGAAAGCCTCCATCCTTTTTTAATGCATTTGGTAAGAATTCATTGCTTTCAGCCGACTCCAGCCTATCTGCGTTGTCTCGTAGATTTGTATCCGGCCTAATTAACCAAGGAAAAGTCGAAGCGTTTGAACGAATGCTGTGGAGGGCCTGCAAAGGGTACACCATCGTGACCTGCGCCGAGCTGGACGAGCCCCTCGAAGACCCCGAGACGGTAAGTGTCCCGTCACTGCGCACAGTGGCCGACCCGCAGCAGAGCTGCGGGCGCCGCGTGGGGCCAGCCGGGTGAGTGCTCTCCTGGCACCTTGCCCTCTGTGCCCCCCATGTGGCTCCGAAGACCAGGGCCCCTCCTGTGCTGCCACAGCACGACCAGGAGGCCGCCGTGGACCTGTCGCCACCCGCCGGGCCTCAGCTCCCGTCCAGCTTTCGCTGGCCGTCCCGATACCGTCTTTCCTAACAAAGGGTCCAGGTTAGACTCACTCACCCTGTGGACTTAGCGGCCCCAGCTCCTTGCTCTCCCTCATTCCGGGGCAGTTTCTCCGTCTTTCCTTGACTTTCATGACCGTGACATTTCAAACTAGCACAGGCCAATTGTTTTGGAAGCCTTCCCGTCACTGTTTGGGTTTGTCCGATGTGTTCTCATGATCAGATTTAGGGCACACGTCTTTGGCAGGAAGTGGTCACAGAAGTGCTGCGCCGTCCCCGCTGCACCCCTTCATTTGGTTTTATCCATGTTTCCCACTCCCGTCTGACAGGGCAGCCTGGCTCCTGCGACCTCAGTCGATTTCAGGAATGGCTCAGCTAATTATTTATTCAGTGTCACCAGCCTTGTAACCGCATCAGCCACGCCCTCTGCCTGCCACGGCTCTGGCCCCCCTCCCCCCGCCACCCGTGTCCCTGCCTTCGGGACCTCCTGCCTGCTTCACTGAGGCCCCCCACCTGTTCCCGCTGCGGGGCGCGTCGCACCGGGGGCTGGCAGTGTTTGCTGGGGGGCGAACGAAAACGATGACAGCGTTTGTACTGCCGGCAGAGCCGTTGCCGCCGTGGACAGAGATGTGATCTTGCTCACTCCGCAGGGAGAAGTCATGAAATGGTACGTGTTTCTAATATCGTTCTGGGGAGAGCAGATTGGCCACAAGGTTAAGAAGATATGTGATTGGTAAGAAAAAGAAACATTCGTTTCATCTCATTTCTTTATATTCTGCAACCTCTAGCGTCCTTCCATGTCCCTATGTTGGAAGAGAAACACACTGGGTTCGAAGGCTGCTGGGTTTTGTCATGTGGCACTTTTGCTGTGATCCCATGGTTTAAACATGTAGTTTGTTCTTTCGCTTGCCAGGGCGAGACTTAGAACAATTTTTCTTTAAGATTTTATTTATTTATTTTTAGAGAGGGAGGGAGAAAGAGAGGGAGAGAAACATCAGTGTGTGGCTGCCTCTCACATGCCCCCCACTGGGGACCTGGCCTGCAGCCCAGGCCTGTGTCCTGATGGGGGAACGAACTGGTGACCTTTTGATCGCAGGCCGGCGCTCAGTCCACTGAGCCGCACCGGCCGGGGCAATTCTTAAAATAACTTAAAAGTAGAGAGCATGTTAATAACATTGCCAGATTTGGGGTTTAAACATTTTTTTTTTTAATCAAGACTTAAGATCAGTTGGGAAGAGAATCAAGTTGCAGTATTTCGGGCCTTCCTGTGGCTTTTAGCTGCACGTAGAGCCGGCGGCGCCACGGTGCCGTCCAGCACTGCGCAGGCATCTCCTGTGCTCCGGGGACAGGGGCGTGGCACGGGGCGGGGCACGTGGGCTCCGAGCCTGGGCAGCCCCAGGCGAGTCACCAAGTCAGGGCACCCTCGTCTGTGGGAACGGGGGCGGGGGCTCACGACAGGGACACGGGCGAAGCCCTGCAGCAGGTGCGGAGGCTGTCACAGCCAAGAACCTGCCTGGGACTTACTCTTGTCGAGAAATGGGAAGACAAGCAAAGCCAAACAAACACGCGGAAGACCCTTCGATTTCTCATCCTCAGGGACAGTTTAGGCGGCCTTGTCTCCTGGGGGCGAGGTGGGGCCTGGGGGTGCTTTCGATCCATGTTCCGGAGTTTGATGCGCAGTCACCGGTGCTGTGGAGAGTCATTTGGGGGGTCCCATGCACGAACCGGTTGTTTTATCGATGGCTGTTTGTTTTAATGCACGTTAGAGAGACCGCCCCAGCTCAGCAGACCCATGATGTCACAGCTGTCACTGCTGAGGGTCAGGCTGAGTACGGACCCAATTTTAAGAGTCAGAACCTAAAGGAAAGCATTAAGGCACCGGCAGTGGCTGCAGTGTGGGCAGTGGGCTCAGCCCTGCAGGCCCCCGTGTGCCCTGGCGTCCTGCGGCCCCTGAGACGCGCGGCGCTGTGAAGTGGGGGAGAGGCTTACTACAGCACGTGACCCAGGCGGTGCCGGCGAACCAGGGCTTTTGCCTCTCTTTTCTTTGCTTTTCTGTATCGCATTTGTGTAACGACTGCCACCCCAAGGAGGGCGGTGCATCTCTGGAGTCTGGAACGGGACATGAGTTTCGGGAGTCAGCCCGGCCAGGAAGGGAATTTGGATCCAAGAGAGAGTTTGCTGAATTTGTTGACTTCAGCGGAGGAATGCAGGGCGGGCACCCCTCTGGACCGTGTTCTCCCAGAGGCTGCTTTCATTCCACTGCGAAGAAGCTGTGCCCGGGGAGGGGGCTGGGTGTGGTTCTGGCGGTCCATCTAAGCTCTCCTGGTCCCGCCGGACGTGTGACCGTTGACCTCTGTCTTCCAGCTACCACTGCCACGTCTACCCCTACCCAAGCACAGCCGAGGAGCGCAGAGAGATCCAAGAGGGGCTGAACACTCGGATCCAGGACCTTTACACTGTGAGTGGACCACTGCCGCCTTGGCCAGGGCTGTCCCACGCGCACATCCATTTACTTTGTGGTTTAATATGGTGCATTTTGGCTGTGACAGATCAGGTATCTTAGGGAGACTGGAAGGTCACTTACCCTCCTCCTCTTCGTGGCAGTTCTCATTTTAGCGGCCTGTTAGAAACCTGGGTAGTGACAGACTTCAAAATGAAAGCTCCCCTTGGCTGCGTCGGAGTGTGGCTCTCTATCAGCAGACAGACAGGCCCATTTCAGGCGCGGCTCTTGCCTTACGTGTCCGCTTCTGGCAGGCGGGCTCTTGGTGGCAGGGAGCCAGCGGGGACCTGCTGAAGCCAGAGGGGACCCTTGGCAGGATGGGGCAGGAGGCGGTGGCTCACAGGGTTGGCGAGGAGCTGGGCCGAGGTTGGGAGTGGCAGGAGCCCGGGAGCTCTCTGGACCCAGCCAGGCCATCGTGCTGCCATAGTGACCGTGCCCCCCGCCATTTCCTGCGGCCCCGGGATCATGTTCTGAGGAGGCAGCACCAGGAGGCTTCTGATTGGCTGAGTTTAGGCTTCCCTCCTGCCCTCCCCGGTGCTGCGCCCCGAGGGGAGGGAGGACCCGTGCCCTCAGCTGTCTCTAGGGTGGGCGGGCGCCTGGTGGACAGACACCGACCGTTGCCCGCTCGGCCGGGAGCCGCCTCTGCCCTTGCCCAGGTGCTTCACAAGACAGAGGACTATTTAAGGCAAGTGCTGTGTAAGGCCGCCGAGTCGGTCTACGCCCGCGTCGTCCAGGTGAAGAAGATGAAAGCCATTTACCACATGCTGAACATGTGCAGCTTCGACGTGACGAACAAGTGCCTCATCGCCGAGGTCTGGTGTCCTGAGGCCGACCTGCAGGGCCTGCGCCGCGCGCTCGAGGATGGGTCGGTAAGGCCACCCTGCCCGGCGCCACTGTGCTCCGGGGCGATCAGAACCCCTGAGTGTGGAGAAATAAAGGGAGCAGCACTTCATGGAGCCACGGGGGCACCCCGCGCCTCTGCCTTGAGCCGAGCTTATGGAGCGCCAGTCGCCCAAGGGTGTGTGTGCGGGTGCTCCAGCCTCGCTCTGCTGAGTTAAGGAGCCCAGTCCCGTTGCTGGGGAGTCGGAAACGCCAAAGCCACAGCACAGTTGCGTCGCCCCGTCCCCCGCTCCAAGATAGCCGCCGTTTTAGGGCCAGTGTGTCTCCGAGGTTCTTAGTCACGGGAAAGCAGACACGGATGGGTATTTTTTCCTCTCCTTTTCTCACAACAGGCGGCATGCTGTTCGTACTGTTCTTTTCACCTAATGAAACTTTCCTATTTTTAAGTAGATTTTCTTTCTTTATTTTTAGAGAGAGGGGAAGGGAGGGAGAAAGAGAGGGAGAGAAACACGTGAGAAAGAAGCATCCATTGGTTGCCTCTTGTATGCGCCCTGTTCAGGGACTGAACCTGCAACCCAGGCCCCTGACCCAGGAATCGAGTTGGCGACCTTTCGCTTTGTGGGATGATGCCCAACCAGCTGTGCCACACTGTTCAGGGCAGACTTTTCTGTTTTTAAAAATAACTCCTAACGTTCCACTATATGAGTCTGTTCCCATGGAGCCCCACCCAGAGCCTTGCCGTAGCAGGAAACGGGGTTTGTTGAAAGGGCTCTTGGGTAGTAATTTTTTCCTTCTCTTTTTCTTTTTTATGTGAAAGAGAGAGAGCGGTGCTACAATCCCCTCATTTATGAACACAATCCCGACGAAAGAAACGCCGCCAACGCTAATCCGCACCAACAAATTCACCGAGGGCTTTCAGAACATCGTGGATGCCTACGGAGTGGGCAGCTACCGGGAGGTGAACCCAGGTTGGCGTCTGAGTGCGCAGACCCGGGAGTGGAACAGCTGCCTGGCAAACGGGCTCGCTGCCACTGCTTTGTTACGTTGTTTCGTATAAAGAATGGCCTTGGGCCTGCTGGGTCTCTGCTGAGCGCTGCGCGGGTGGGTGGCCGGGAATGCCCTGCCCCTGCCCTGAGTCAGCAACCCTTGCTCCCCCGCAGCGCTGTTCACCATCATTACGTTCCCCTTTCTCTTCGCCGTGATGTTCGGAGACCTTGGACATGGCTTTGTGATGTTCTTATTTGCCCTCCTGTTGGTGTTGAATGAAAACCATCCCAGACTGACTCAGTCACAAGAGGTAAAAATGCAAAGGCTACAGCTCCTCCTGTCGGCGTGGGGGGTGTTCGTGGTGACTCTTCCGCTGGCCCGAAGAAGAGCCGTCTCTTAAATGCTGCGTAGCCTTTGGCAGTGACCGGGACCCGCCTGACCCAGAAGCCAGAGGGGAGAGCAGGCCCGTGGCCTTGCCCTTGAGAACCCCGAGGGGAGTGGCGGAGGATGGCCCGACCCAGCCTAGGTCCAGGGAGCGCACCCCCTCCCACGGGCTGTCCGCTCAGCACATGCTGCTTCTCACAGATCACGCGCATGTTTTTCAACGGCCGCTACATCCTCCTGCTGATGGGCTTGTTCTCGGTGTACACGGGCCTCATCTACAACGACTGCTTCTCCAAGTCCATCAACCTCTTTGGCTCCGGGTGGAACGTGTCCGCCATGTACAGCTCCAGCCACGCGGCCCCCGAGCGCAGCAGGATGGCGCTTTGGAAGTACGTGTCCCCCAGCCACCTGGCAGTCCCGCAGCCACCTGGGGGCCCCGCAACCACCCCAGGGATTGGGTAGGAGACGCGTTGGTCCGGGATTCCATCCTCCTTCTCACTTGCTGTCTGTTCCAGTGACAGTGTGGTCAAGCACAACAGGGTCTTGCAGTTGGATCCCAGTGTCCCCGGAGTGTTCCAAGGCCCTTACCCCCTCGGCATCGACCCAGTGAGTACATGCTTCCCCGCCATCGCCTCGGGCCCCCGGCGGTGTGGCCCAGTGCCCACTGTCTCACTGGTTTCTCAGACTGTTCAGCAAGGTTCATGGGCTCTGTCTTTTTTTAAATTTTATTTTTCAATTACAGTTCACACGCAGTGTTACTTTGCACTGGTTTCAGGTGCACAGTGGTTAGACAGTCATCTGCTTTACAGAACGGCCCTCCCAACGTTTCTCTACCCGCCTGGTGCCACCTGTGCTTTACCTGAATTGCAAAATGGGCGTTGTGCCCATACGGTGCGGCGGTGGGTCTGCGCGGGTGCTTTCCGTGCGCAGAAGGCCTAGGTCTGGTGAAAGGCCTCCTCCCGCCCTGCCCTTACGGGCCCCGGCTGTGCCCGGCCTCCTCCGGACCCTGGGCCCCGGGGCTTGTTACGTGCGTCTCCTTCCAGAGCGTCCCTGTGGGTGTGCAGATGGACACAATAGATGTGCTCACTCTCCTCGCTGACCCAAAAGAGAGTTCCACACCCAACTTTAAAGTTTTGTTTCAAAAAGATTTTATTTATTAATTTTTAGAGGGAAGGGAAGGGAGGGAGAAAGAGAAACATTCATGTGTGGTTGCCTCTCGGATGCCCCCTGCTGGGGACCTGGCCCGCAACCCAGACCTGTGCCCTGAGCGGGGAATCAGACCGGTGACCCTTTGGTT
This sequence comes from Mormoops blainvillei, assembly GCA_004026545.1. Lineage (NCBI taxonomy): Eukaryota > Metazoa > Chordata > Mammalia > Chiroptera > Mormoopidae > Mormoops > Mormoops blainvillei. The sequence goes on along the minus strand of PVJD01002515.1, from coordinate 186,650 downwards.
TGCAGGCTGGCACTCAATCCACTGAACTATACCAGGCGGGGCCTGATTTTAAAATTTTAACGTCATACTTATAGGTAGAGTTTCACGCTGTACATCTCTGTGCATTGAACCCTCGGTGGTTCCCATTGGATGCGTTGCTTTCTTTCCTCTCCCCACTTCCACCCACGTGGCCCTGGACTGAGCACTGGAAGCAGGCCGTGCCCCCGTTCGGATCAGCCAGGCAGGCTGGCCTCCCTCTCACCCAGTTCCCAGCCCCAAGCACCGCACTCTAAAATCCTGTTCTTTCTTAGAAAGAATGAACCTGTCTGTCCTTTTTAAATTTTTTTTGCAGTTAAGCTTTATTATAAAATAAAGTTATAAGACAGTATATCAGATGTGTCTGTGAAGTTGTAACACATATGTCCCCATCTCGGGTCAGGGACCCCAGGATCTGCGCCCCCCAAGACCCCCCCGCTCCCTTTTCCCTGGGAGCCCTCCCGTTCCCTGAGCTCCCGTGCTTATCCTCTTGCTTTTCGCCTCGGGGTCCCTTTCTAGGCATGTTCCCTAAATGTGGCCCTGGTTCCTTGGCATTCTTGGGACTTTATGTTAAAGGTGGAATTGCTTTGTAACTGCCGGTGGCCCTGGTTTAAGAAAATAGTGACTCTCAGATTGGAGGCGTCAAGAAGGGCATCCGAACATCCCTTTCCGGTGAAAGTCAGAGCCGCCTTCCGCTGTCAGAGAGGAGCCTTCTCCCCGTCACCCGCTCACCCCAAGGCAGTGGAAGGATGTTAAAGTTTTCTTTTTTCTTTTGTCTTTAGATTTGGAACTTGGCCACAAATCGTCTCACTTTCCTAAACTCTTTCAAAATGAAAATGTCCGTGATTTTGGGAATTATTCACATGACTTTTGGAGTCATTCTGGGAATATTTAACCACTTGTAAGTACAGATTTTTTAAAAACAATATTTCTAAGCCTAGTTTGGTAGTTATTGTTTTGTCTCAGTGGAAGACTGTGGCTGGTCCGAGGCAGCCGATAATGATACTGTATTGCGTGATTCTGTTTTGCTGATACAGCTTTTTGGCAGTTTCATTGGTTCATTCATTCAGCAGATATTCACTGAGCACACAGTAGGTGCCCGGCAGTGTGTTGGCGCCAGGGACTGAGCAGTGAGGAGGCTGGGAAGCGAGGTAATGACACGTTCAAGTGAGGGAGGCAGGCAATGCGTATTCCTGTTCGTTTTGAGAATTGATTTTCCTCTTCTTTATTTTTTTTTGAATTAGAAAGCTTCTGTTTGTGAGAGCTAGTGTAGTAAGAGTAAGAGGTCATATCTTTTTTCTCTGAGTGGACCTGGTGCTGTCCGCACGTTTCTCTCTTTGATGTCCCCGGGGCACTAACGTGAGCCCTAAGGCGGATGTCGGGGGGCTGAGGTAGGCTTCCTCACGAAGAATTTGTTTTATCTCAGTCTGACCTTTCTTACAGGTTGATGGATCCCTTTTTTTTCTAGGCATTTTAGGAAGAAGTTCAATATTTACCTGGTTTCCATCCCAGAACTCCTTTTCTTGCTCTGCATCTTCGGGTACCTCATAGTCTTGATCTTCTACAAGTGGCTGGCCTACTCCGCGGGGACCTCCAGAGCCGCGCCCAGCATCCTGATCGAGTTCATCAACATGTTTTTGTTCCCGGGAAGTGAAACGAGCGGCCTTTACTCGGGCCAGGTGAGTCCCCCTGCCCGCCTCCCTGAGTTCGCGGCCAGTCTTCCCAGCAGCCTTCTGTGTGAGCTGCGGGGCAGTGTCCGAGGGATGCAGGAGTCCTCCTCCGTCGCCACCGTCACAGCCTGTGTGCTCCTGAGCCCGGTGGTAGTTTGCGTTTTTGAATCTGGCTGGCCCGGGACACAGGGCTTGCTTCGCGTGCCCACGGCCTGCCTGTGGCTTTGAGTCCACCGTGAAGGCCTGCGCCTCTGGCCATGGGCGTCGTCAGGGCGCCGCAGATGGGCATCCTTTTCGAACGGTTTGATTTTTTCCTCTTTCTCCTTGTATTTCTCTTGTTGATGTTTTTAAAATCGCATTTTATTGATATTTTTGGAGCCTTTGTAGAGCGACACAGGGTAGGCAGATACAGCAGGAGCTCAGCAGGGCACGGCGCGGGGGTCAGAGAGGTCAGTGAGGGGCTACGTCTCTCGCCTCCACTGCGCGCCTGAGGCCAGCTTTCCTCTCCAACTCCTTCCGGACACCCTCTTCGCCCCAAGGTGGGTGGCGTCTTTTGGGCCCTGTGCCTGATCCCACGGCCCATGATGTAGCTCTGCCCGCGGCCCCCGCTCCCGTCGGCGTTTCAGGGCCAAGGGTGCTGCTCGTGCCCAGTGAGGGCTCCCACGCGGGTGCTGCCACCTGTGGCTGAGCGGGGCGCGCGGCCCTGGGATCCGCGTTCATCACGGGGAGGGCCGCACTCAGGCCGAGCAGGGGACAGTGCTCTCCTGGGTGCCTGTTTAAAACCCACCTCCCGACCCTGTAAACCCGCCCCTCCGTGGCCTCTGTGTCAGCACACGTCTGCTTAGCTCCTGCTTTGTTTTTAAATGACTGCAAAACCTCTTTTGTTTTAAGGAAGTGTTTTTAGTTTTGTTCCGAATGCTCTTTCCGTATTTTTCATGTGCATGAGTAAGTTCACATTCCTCAAATAGTCGTTAAAATTAAAAAAAGAAAACCAGCACCAAGGATACAAAAAAGCACGAAGCTCCTATTCGCATTTTTCCATTGACAGCGTTTTAAGAAGTAATAGCTGGAGTTAATACCTGGAGTTTGACTTTTTAGAATTTTCCTGCAGATTTCTTACTGGTCTAAACAGAACGGTATTTTGCCTTTCTCATCCGCGTTGGTCCTCGTTCTAGAATTCCGCTGTGGGTGTGAGGAAAAGGCCTGTTGGCACGTGCAGTTTGGCACGCATTGGTGTGTGTCCCTTGTTAATAAATAAAGGGACGTTGGGTTTGTTTTCCGCTGCTTTAAGTAAGTACGCACCGCGGCTCGCGTGCGCGTTGCCATTGACCCCCCCTCTGCGCCCCCAGGAGCATGTCCAGAGGCTGCTGCTGGCCGTCACTGCCTTGTCGGTGCCCGTCCTCTTCCTGGGGAAACCCCTCTTCCTGTTATGGCTGCACAGCGGGCGCAGCTGCTTCGGGGTCAGCAGGGTAAGTGTGAGTTTGTGCCGCCTGTGTAAATGGGCACAAAGTCTCTCTTGGCTGTGAAAGGTTTGAACACCTTTCAGAGGCCCGGTTACTTGCTTAGAAGCCAAAGCCTTCCTGGCTGAGACTTTTGCCCGTCCCGCGGGAGCGGGGCGCCTGGAACCCGCCGCATCTGGGTGCGGGGACAGGCCCGCCGCCTGGGGCAAGCCCCCCGCGGCGCAACCCGAGTCCTATCACAGTCAAAACGCTTTGTTTCTCATTCTTGCCTCTTGGTTATATTTTTCTTGAGGGTATTTTTTAAAATATAAATAATATAATTTAACTATAGAAACTGTGGAAAATATAGAAAATAATGCCCTTAGGTTTTACTGCTCAGTTATAACCCATGTGAAATTTGTTTCTAGACTGTTTTCTTGTGTGTTTAGTTTCTCATTCTGTTTCTTTTTAAAAAAATTATGGTGAAATATCCATAACCTAAATTTTCTTTCTCAAGCACGTCGAGGCGCATGGCTCAGTGGCATTGGGCACAGTCACACAGTTGTACAGCCATCACCGCCATCCTCCGTCTCCAGAACCTTCATCCTCCCAAACATAAACTCTGTCCCCATGAAACACTCCTCCGCAGCCCCCTTACCCAGCCCCTGGCGACCACCTGTGTGCTTTCTAGCTCTGAGTTTCTGAATTCGACAGCTCTCAGCGCCTCGCGAAAGATGTACCACACACTGTCCGTCCTTTGTGACCGGCCTGCCTCCTCCCTCGGCGGAGCGTCCTCCAGGCTACCCCACGCTGCGGGCTGCCCCGGGGCCTCCGGCCTTCTGCAGGCTGTTAAAACTCCACTCTGTGCACAGACTGCACTTGGCTGACGAGTTGGTCCGGCACGGACACTCAGGTGGTTTCCACCTTTTGGCTGTTGTGAGAGGTGCTGCTGTGAACACGGGCGTTCAAGTGCCTCTTTGAGGTCCGGCTTTCAGCTCGCTGGGGCCCATGCCCACAGGCTGGACTGCTGGGTCAGGCGGCGACTGTGCCCACTGTGTGAGGGGCCGCCACCTGGGCTCCCCCAGTAACCGCCCCATTTTACTTCCCTGCCCATGGGGCCCAGGGCCCAGTTTCTATGCCCTAACCAACACGTGGTCTTTAAAAATATTTTTTTTGCATTTTTTTCCTTTCTTTGTGATTTTTTTTACTAGTAGTTATCCCCTAATGGGTATGAGGTACTCAGTTTCTCATAAAGAACTTTTTACTCCTGAAAGGGCTAAAAGTCATTAAGAGAAATGAAGGGGCTCTAACTTTGCCACAACCGTTGCTTTTAAAGGCACCAACTGTGTCTCTGTGTTTGTTCTCAGAGTGGTTATACGCTCGTGCGGAAAGACAGCGAGGAGGAGGTGTCTTTGCTGGGAAGCCAAGACAGAGAAGAGGCGGATAACCGGATGGAAGACGGGTGCAGGGAGGTGACCAGTGAGGAGGTAAGGTTTCCAGTGACTAGTGAGAAACATACATCAGCACAAAGCAAAGGCTTCAGGTGTTGCCTAATGGTGGGGCACAGGTGTGCCAGCTGCCATCCGAGAAGGCATCTTCCGACCAGAAATGAACAGGTGCTCCATGGACTGTAATGGAGTTTATTACGGGGCAGTTTACTTACCGGAAGGTTGGGTGGGAGCACACCGGTGATCTAGCTGTCTGCGCGGATGGTGCTCCGCTCCCAGACCCCTACTGCAGTACCACTTAGTGATATAACTCAGGTGCTAACAGTGATGAGACAGAGGGACAAAGAGTGCCGTCCACACTGTGGACCACACCCCCAGTGGCCTGTGATAGTGGTTGCTTGTAGTCGATACTGCCACCAGTTGGTCATGCCATTCTAGGCGTGACTGACAAAAATATTTTTGGCTGCACTGTATGGAACACAGGTGACCATCAGCCAGGAGGCCCTGATGGACTTTCTCAGGAGAATGAGGTTGGACACAGCATGACACTTAGAAATGAAATGGAACCCGAACACAGAGGTGGAGTTAGTTTTGTTCATGTCGACCTCTGTCCAGGCGGTAAACAGGAGACAGAGCGTACAAATTGCACGTTGTCCACCAGAAACTTACATAATGTTATTAACCAGTGTCACCGCAATAAACTTAAATAAGTAAATAAAAGAGGCAAAGGAGCCGTTACTCACAGCTTTCCAGATATTGTTTTGATCTTACAGTTGTCGTCATAATGTCAGGGTTTTGGTTTAACATTTCGTTGTTCCAGTTTTATAATGGGATTTACGGTGTTAACATCGTAAACTGTGCTATTGAATGACTTCAAGTGCGATGAACATTACTTTCAAAAGACTCTCATCTAGGTCAGAACTTTCCTGTGGCTGCGAGAAAGAGACCAGTTAACGCTGGCGTCAGGGACAGCCTGCCGGCCCCCGTCAGGGTAGCAGTCGAGCTGGCCTCCGGGTGGCGGTTTTCTGGTCCCCAATTCTCAGAAGCCCGGGTTGGTTTTCCTTTGCAAGTTCACTTCATGTCCTCAAGCCAGGTGGCCCTGTGACGTTGGAACCTGGCACAGCCAGCCCTGGGCTGCTTTTCTTTGTTTTTTTTTTAAGTCATGTGACCTACATTTTTCTTTTCTATCTCTTTTTAAATTAAATATTTTATTTATTTATTTTTAGATAGAGGGGAAGGGAGATAAAAAGATAGGGAGAGAAACACCGATAGGGGGAGAGAGAGAGAGAGACAGACAGACAGACAGACAGACATCTTGTAGGCATCCTGACCAGGGACTGAACCCACAACCCAGGCAGAAGCCCCGACCGGGAATCGAATTGGCGACCCTTCGGTTTGTGGGACGATACCCAACCCACTGAGCCACACCAGCCAGGTCTGAGTTGGGCTTATTTTCTTCAGTCTTTCACTCGGAGAGAAAAGCACTCTTAACCACTCACGCCTGTTAGGGAAGCTTTCGGGGAAGCTGTGATTGGCCTGGCCAGGGTCCCCGCGGCAGCAGAGATTAATGTCTCACAGTTCTGGAGGCTGGAAGTCCAAGATCAAGGGGTTGGCAGGGTTGGCTTCTCCTGAGGCCATTCTCCTCAGCCTGCAGATGGCTGTTTTCCCCTGTCTCCCCACATGGTCTTTCTCTGCACACACCTATCCCTGGGGTCTCTTCCTCTCCTTTAAAGGCCCCAGTCCTTTTGATTAGGGCCCCAGCCATATAACCTCATTTAACCTTAATTTAATCCCTTAAAGGCCCAGTTCTCCAAAGACAGTCACATTGGGAGTTAGGGCTTCAACCTCTGAATTTCGGGGGAGCACAGTTCAGCCTGTAGCACCTGTGGCTGGGGGCACAGGGTCTCACGGGGAAGAAGCAGTTCCCCGCAGAGGACAGAGGCGCAGGTCTGGGCGGGCAGAGCACAGCATTGCCTGCCACTCTGGTTGGCTTTATTTTCTTGGAAATTCCTTTGGCTCTCCAGCAAAGACTGAACCAAATTTCTTGTAATGAACATTTTGTAATTACTCCGTAATGTAATGTTTTGATTTGGGGCAGTGGATAATTCCGAGGAACACCACAAACAGAAGCAGCGCCGGAGATACCGTGAACGTCCTTGTGCTCAGCGTTCCGCAGCCTCTTCACGCCCAGGGGCCCCATGTCATTTCCTTCTTGGGACTTGTGGTTAGCGTGCTCTCATCTGGTTACCACGAGCACTTACCCTGCGGCTGGGAACTGTCGACGTTCTGTGGCGGGTTTTGGGGTCGTTGAGACTCAGGAATCTCAGGGCTGTATGGCACCCTGGTTCTAGTCCAGTCCCTCTGATTCCACACGAGAAACTAGGGTTTGGGGCGGAAGGGCTGGTGGGTAGAACGCCCATCTTGTGGTTCCCCGTTCTCACACCCGAGCATCTTCTCAGCAGTGTTCCAGAAGCCAGTTCTTGTGTGGTAATTTTGAAAGTGGAGCCGACTTGTAACCCGTGGAAGCATGTGTGTGACACACTGACTCTAACCATGTTGTGTCATGTCTCCCGCAGTTTAATTTTGGAGAAATATTAATGACCCAGGTGATCCATTCCATCGAGTACTGTCTGGGCTGCATCTCCAACACCGCGTCCTACCTGAGGCTCTGGGCCCTCAGTCTGGCTCACGCACGTAAGTGTCACCCACAGCACTGTGGCCGACTCGTGGGGACATTTTAAATTTGCGAGGGAAGCCCGGCACCATCTTTTAGATCTGCTCCACAGTTGTTGGGACTTACCTACTAACCACGCGGAGCCCTAGGGTGGCTGTTTGGCTTCAGGCTTGTGAAAACCCTGGAGCCAGGGGGGCCTTTGGCACCGACAGTCGTGCTGTCTGCTGCCACCATGATTGTTTCTGTCGTTACTGTTACTTCATTCAGTCCCGCCTTCCCAAGTTGGAGCATGCATTTCTCTCAAGTCCTAATGCCATGCTGGCCAGTAGTTTTGATGGGAGGCAGTCCTCCCTTGCACGGTCCTGATGACACTCAGCTACGTAACACGCATGCCCCACGATGTGTAGTTTCTGCAGCAGAGTACCAGCTTCACCACCAGATCACCGTGTAGACGACACGCGTGTGCTTCATGATCACGGGCCAGTCACTCACCCCTGGCAGAGTCTGCTGGGCACTGATAGGTCCCTGTGCCTCTGTCCCATTGACACACAGGCAGCAAAGCATGTGGTGGCCGCCCCGTGCACTAGCGATGAGCCCAGGTGACCTTTTACAAAATGGGGGACCGCATGAGGGAGGTGGCCAGCAAAGGGCAAAGTGTGGCCAGGAGGCAGACATTGGGGACGCCGGAGGCGCCATGCAGCCTGAGCGGGCCCGGGAGTGAGGACGCAGCTGCCGTTCGGGGACTGGCTGCAGCCCGAGGACCCGGGGAAGCCCGTCCATCCGTCAGTGCCCAGGGAGGAGGGGAGTGGTTGTGACGAAAAAGATGCAGACGTCCCAGAAGATGTGATGCCCGGGAACTCGGGAGGCCTCGAAGACATTGGAGCTGCGGGGGCTCCCGTGCTGGAAGCCAAGCCAGACTTGGAGACGTGTGTGACGACCGGCTGTGTCGGCAAAGATGCCGGCACCGTGTCCAGGGACCCTGCTCGCCCATGTTACATGAAAAGAAGGCACAGTGTTCAAACTACTGTTGATACTTTTTTCTTTTTCTTTTTTAAAAAGACAATACTCAATGTTTCTGATGTTTTAAAAATAGATTTACTATTTTTTCATTTTTTATGCCTTTGTAAACCAGCAATAAAAACGTTTTTAACATTTTGACAAAAATTGTTCAAGGTGCGAGAACAACGGTCATTTTTCCCATTGCTCGCTTAGCAGCCTCTGGACGGTTTCAGCCGTGCGGCCGTCCTTGTACCCCCGCCCTGCTGGCGGTGACTGCCGTGCCTGTGAGACCCGGATGATGGAGACAGAGTGTTTTAAATTTATTTCTCATCACACCGATGTTTTTATAAACATAGCTGAAAGTTTGGAATTTCGTGACTGGAAGGTGTCCTGTCTGTCATCCTCATTTTGCAGAGCAGGAGACCAGAGCCCAGGGAGTGTGGGTGCTGATGCAGGGACACCCAGTCGGTCACTGAGGCCACAGCTGGGGCCAGACACCCAGCTTCCTGCCTCCTGGCCCAGAGCCGCGTTGGTTCAGAGCCACCCCGACCCCAGCGTGGCTCAAGATCTCTCGCCGGGAGGCAGGCCGCTGGCTGCGCTGGCCTACCCCTTCTTCCTCGGCGTTTAAGACAGTTCACACGGGAAGCAGATTCCCTGTGTGCTAGAGTGAAGGCGGGTGCATTAGCGTACAGCAGCAGTTTGGCGTCATCAGAGGAAGCCCAGAGGAAGCTAGCTAATTAAGTGCCCCACCGAACGTGAACAGAGGCTGACTCTGCAAAATGGTTCTTCCGCAGAGCTTTCTGACGTCCTGTGGGCCATGCTGATGCGCGTGGGCCTCCGGGTGGACACGACCTTCGGGGTCTTGCTGCTGCTCCCGGTCATCGCGCTCTTCGCAGTTTTGACTGTTTTCATCCTTTTGATCATGGAAGGGCTTTCCGCGTTCCTTCACGCCATACGTCTCCACTGGTGAGTGGGGAATTTAGCTTTGGAACTATTATCCTGAAAACCCAACCCCTCCCTCTCAACATGTGTCTGTAAAACCCACACAAACATCTGGTGCTTCATTTAGGCTAACTCTTCCTAACGTTGGGATCAGTGTTCAGATCCCCCGAGTTATCATTGTGTTTTTTTCTGAACTGTTATCACCGACTAGTTAAAGCAAGTTTATATTTGCCAAATAATTATGTATATTTCATATTTTCAGTTCACTTTGGGCCTGACAGTTTGCTTTATCTTGTAAAAGACTTCACACATATTTCTTAATGTTTTACAGTACATGTCTGATTTCTGATCTGTGTGTCCAGTCACCAGGGTGGGGGGAGAGGTCCTGGATGCTGGGGCGTGTGGCAGTGCATGAGGTAGCGTGACGTGTTAGCGCTTCTGTGATACCCTGAGAAAGCCGACGTAGCGCGGGTATGCGTGTGGATTGTATCTACGGACAAATAATTTCTGCCAGGAGCATGTACTGAATGAAGCAACTTCAGCACAGGAACTGTTTTTTTAACTTATAAAGTTGTTTTAAGAAATATAGGAAATGCTATTTGCAACCTTTCTTTAATACATGGAATTTTTTTTTCTTTCAGGGTAGAATTTCAGAACAAATTCTACGTTGGTGCAGGCACCAAATTTGTTCCTTTTTCCTTCAGACGTCTGTCGTGGAAGTTCACTGATGACACGGTGTGACCACACTCCCGTGTCCAGCCAGCTTGCAGAATGACGGAGATTATCATGTTGTAGAAACTCACCTCTTGTCAAATTTGCAAGGGGAAAATTCTGTCTTCATTGATTGCCTTATGATATAGCCAAATAATTCTGTAAGATATACCTCTTCCTCCTGTTAAATACTTTGTAAAGTTTGTCAATTTAAGATATATAAATTTATTTCAGTTTTTATGATGAGCAAATATAAGTTAATGCCAAAAGTTATGTTAAAGTTATTTTTTAAAATATAGACTTGGGAGAGAGAAATCCATTTCAAATGGCTAATTGAAAATGGTCTTAGATACTTAATTCCTTTTCACCTTATTACAAAAAAAACAGAGTTATTCTGTCACCTGAAGTCAGATAATATTTTCCAAGAGTTGAAGTTTAGTTTTTTAAAAACTTTAATGATGGATAATCAAGACATTATTCTGCTTGACTAAAAGTATGTGGACATTTTTTATTGTATGCTATCTAGAATTACGAGTAGGAGGCAGTTTCTACAATTTTTGTCTTGTTTTATAATTGGGGAAAATGGGATAATATAACCTGCACCAAGTGGTTATCCTACTTGTATATTTTTTTAAAGACTTCTCACCCTGTTATCCCTGCACAAAACCAATTATGATCATTATACCTGGAAAGAAGCTATATACTGAGCCTTCAAATGCAGTGTGACTGTCGAAGATGCAATACAGACATGGTTTGAACTTAAGTGACCAGCTTGGCTGATGAAACTGAACCAGGAGGGGTTTATACTGAGTGAAGGAAAGGTAAAAAGTAGCCTTTTGTGAACTTTTTATAACAAAATATAAATTAGGATATTTTATCATGAAGAGATTGAACCTACCCTCGAGAATAGTACGTTGATAGTTTTTTTACTTTCAGACTAAGTCTAAATAAAGGTCTGATAGAGGCATGTAGAGTTAATTTAAACTTTAAACACTATTTAGATCAGTTAAGAACTAATTCTTAGCCATTAATTTATGATCTTTAAATTCCTCTGCTCACTTGACATTTAGTTTTGAACAAATGTCAGTCCTAGTGAACATTTTGCTCTGTCTTCTTATAAGTTATGTTCATTTTTCATATTTTACTGTAACTGATTTTAGATAATTATTTTCAAAAAGAAATCTGCAGTATTTTCACTTTCTCACGTTCTCCGTATCTTGGGCAAAGGCTCGTTTGCCACCATCCCCCTTGGCCCCGGCTGGTGGGGGAGCTTGAAATCGCCTTCACAAGCTAAGATGATGCTACCGCTGAATTCAAGCATTTCCCCTCAGGTGGTTGCAAGGCCTGTGTGTTGAGGGGCGTGACCCGAACATCATGACAGAAACTTTTTTAAATGTAGTAAAGATCCCATGCTGCTCCTCCACGAGATATCACCCGAAACCAGCCTGGAATTCCTGGGTTCTGTCCCTGGTATTAAAATAGCAGACAGAAAAGGGTGCTGATGCAACTCCTGAAAGTGATTCTGTCCCCCGATTCCCCAGAAAGCTGGACTCTTTTAAGGGGTGAGCACAAAATCTGAATAGTGCCGTCCAGGTTTCAAACTTGTCCCTCTCAGGTTGTCATTTTTGATTACTTTACTCCAAGGGTCTGTTGTAATAAAATGGCAGCTAATTCATCCCTAGGAAAGCCATGACTTCCGGGCACGATTAACTGACTAGTAAACAAGAGACGCACAGTATCTACTGGAATTCTTTATCACCCCCACTGCTAATCGTCTTGGGGGCCAGTTTTAAATTCTAATGAATACCTGTCTGTTATCAAGGGATGGAATGGAGAGTGAAGGGTCTTTTCTTCCTATTGAAACTGTAGAATGTAATTATATAAAAAATTAATACTTATAACAGAACCCTTTAGAAATAGTTTGATGGTGTCTTGTAGGCACCAGTGGAAATTTTACTTCTTTCTAAAGCTATTGGTTCCCATGTGTTACTAGCGCAGTTGCTTTGTTTGGCTTTTAAGCCTTTGGTAGAACTATTATGTATACAATATTTAAGGCAGACCTTCTCTCTTGATAGCAAGTGTCAAGAAGAAAAATGGTCAGCTGTCTGGATGATGCTAAATGTGTTTACTTTCTGAAAGAGAAATGTCAGGATGACCACATTTTCCAGTTTCCGTTCTGTGTGTTAATGGAGTCCTAAAATAAAAACCCAAGGGATTTCTTCAGTGAAATAGAATTTGGTTTTGTCCTGCAAGGTGACATAATCATGGTCCGTTAAGAAGTGCAAAGGTGTCTGATTGGGTCACGGTGAGCCCTGTGGACTTTCAGTTCATTGTGGGTGTGCCTTTGAAAAGACTCACCTTTCATGGAATGCCCCTCTGTCCTCATTTATGGAATGGGTATTTTAAAACAACATTCTGGTCTGTTTCCAATCCATAATAGTTTAATAAGTCATCGGATATAGCATAGATAGCTCTTCTGGACATTTTAGGACCTTGCTCATTTTGGAAAACGAAAGCAGAAAATAACCTCAACAACCGTTCTGCAGTCTGCATTTAAAAAACAATACATTTCTTGATTAAAATTTTAAAGCCAGGTTTGCTTGCATGTCCTCTGATATATTTCCAGCAAGATTATTGAGAAATCTTAATGCAAGATAATGAAAATAAGGCAGTTCTGAGTGATAGTTTCCCAACAGCCAGGCCACTGATGCTGAGCTTTGGTTTAAAATGTTAAGAAATACTTAGAACTTGCCACTTATTTCTCATGGGGAAAATGGAAATCTAGGGGCGTGACTGTGTCAGGAGTAACAACAGTGAACAAGTCCAAGCTCCCTAAATGCATGAAAGGACAAACTTGCATCTTCCGATCAGTACTGAACTTCTTTTTACTGGTGAACAATAAATATATCTATATTTTTAAAACATGAGTGTTTTTGCATTATTCCGCCCTGGCTTGGCTAGGAAGCCAAAACCCTCGGCCCCTCCTGTGACTCTGAACCCTCCCAGGAACTTGTTCCTTCTCGGACCCCTCTTTGCAAGGTGCCTGCTCTTCTGACGCCCTTTAATCCATAGCAAGTGGGGGCTCAGACAAATCCTTCCTGGGCTCCGACTTTGCCTCTGCCACCTCTGAGATACTGTGACTTTGTCTGGTCACCAATCTTGCCGCGGTTTCCTTACAGCAACGTGGGCAGTACGCTGGCACAGGACAGCACACCGCGAGGGCCGCAGTCAGCTGCCCTTAGTCACAGCGGCCTGAGAGTGGCTCGCGGCGTCCGAGGGGCGTGCGTGCTTCCCGGCAGCTGGGCTCGGAGAAACGGTGGACCCACGCCCCTGGGGAAGGTCCCCTGGCCCCACGGCGCGCAGGCTTGGGAGGCGCCGGTCCTTCCCTAGCGCCCGGCGTCACCCTCTCTCCGGCATTTGGGTTCGCTCCTCTGCTAGCATCGGGCCGGGTGCGGGCGTGTCCCGGGACTGTCCGCGTGGCGGCCGTTTCCGGGGCGCCCGTTGCTAAGGCTCCGTTGCCGAGGACGCCCGCCAGCTAGTGCTGGGCTCCCTGGGCGCGCCCCTGCTCCGCGCCATGGACGACCTGCGGGTGCTGTGGATGCGCGACCGCTTGTACACAGCCTTCGGCCTCACAGACCCCCGGCTCTTCGAGGAGCTGATGACCCGCGACGACGGCGAGGCCGAGGACCTCATCCTGCACTTTCTCAACCAGGCCAGTGACGAGGAGGCCGCCGCCGCGCTCTTCTTCTACCGCACAGTGGTGCCCGAGGAGGTGGAGGCTGAGACCGGTGAGCCCGTGGCGGCCGCTCACCTGCACCTGCCGACCTGGCCTCGGTGCAGGTCGCAGACGGTTAGGGTCTCCCGCCCCGTCCAGGGAGAGTCCGGGCTCCGGACTCCCCCAGCGCCCTTGGAACAGCAGCTCTGGAATGGATAGTCACAGCAAACGCTTACTTAGTGCTTATGCTGTCCCAGGTGCAGCTCCAAACGCTTGCATCAGCTCATTAATGCCATGACGTGGGATTTAGAGATGAGCAAGCTGTGGCCCAGAGAGGTTCAAATGACTCACCCACATAGGTCACACAGGCCATCAAGATTCAAGAGTAGGAGCCACTGCCCAGTGACAGGCCACAGATGTGAAACAAGTGGCCCTGGGTTGGGAGCTACGCTTTACCCTCCCTCTTACTGACAGTGGCAGGGGTTGCAGAGGTGGGGAAGAGCAGTCCTTTCTATCTCCTGAGGTTCCCGACATGCAACTGTAAAGTAATGCCCGAACGAGATTTAAAAAAAACTACAGTGGATTGGTCCTGGCTGGTAGCCCAGAGGGTTGGATGTTTAGGGGCTGGGGGCTCCCTCCGGTCCAGGCCCCTGCGGGAATCAACCAATTAATGCACTTAATCCTGTAGGTAACCACTATCAGTTTGGTCTCTGTCCTGCCAGATCTTTTCCAAATCACTCTAGTTACCTTTGTATCTTTCTCTGTATAACAATATATGTATAATGGTAATATATAAATATATAGAAAATTCCTAAACTTGTAAATAAGGTCATTATATACAGGGTCTGGCACAAATATCGCCCCTTTTTTGTTACAAAATCTTTTATTACAAAATCATAAACATGAAATTCTGTATCATGATGTCCCACTCAAACACACCATATGACATTTTAGGTGAAATGTTCAAATGTAAAACTATAAATTATTACACCCATATTATTACCCTACCAACCACACTCAAGCAGGTGTTACTTCTGTCGGACCCTGTGTACGTACATATATGGACCCTTTCTGTATTGCTGTGGGATGGGTGTATAAAAGAAGGGTTGTTGCTTTAGGGGGTGTGCACCTTTGCAGTGTGGGCGGGTCCTGCCAATCTGCTCTGCAGAAAGGTCCCCGCCAACCCACACCCAACGCGGAGGGGCGCCTGTGTGCCGGAAGCCTGGCCACCACAGGATGATGTCGATCTTTGTATTTTCTTCCTACAGATCTTTGAAAGGCGCATGCACTTTCTTATTCTAATTGACACTTCGGTCATTAGTGGAGCTGAGAGTTTAATGCGTTTTGGTCTTTTATGTTTCCCCTGGGCTGGTTGTCACTATGTGATCATTCCGTGTCCTTCGTCTTGGGAGAATTTGCGCAAGTCTTCCTCCCTTCGAGTCCATTAAGGCTGCCCCGGGTATCTGGAATATTTCTGTATGACCGTGTTGGTTTACAGACTGGCCTCTGTACGAGGGGAGGAAGGAGAGGGGGAGGAAGGAGAGGCAGAGAAGGGCAGATGGGTGGGCGAGAGGCTTAATAAGCAAGAGGGCTTCCACCTGAGGCTTGTTTTGCTCCCCCCACCCCCACGCGCCCCCAACGAGGACGTCTCCGCCCGCCCTTCAGGATCTTAATTTACAGAGAGGCCTCCGCTGGGTTCAGTCACTGCCACCGGCGGGAGGGTCTCAGCCCCACGTAGCTCTCGGGCTGCGTCCTTGAAAACGCCTCCCGCCGTGGGACTGTGGGCGGAACGTAACGCTCCGAGGGCTGGGAGGGCGAGGGGCCGCCTGCGGCCCGCGGGCCAACTTCCGGGTCAACCGGGGTCACTTCCGCTCGGAGGCCTGGAGCCCGCTTATTTGCGCGGCTCACGCAGGAGACCCGTGATCCCAGGGCTCTGACGTAGTGACAGTTACGACTGACAGGTTCGTTTTTCTCTTTCCATGTACGTGGCTGGGAAGACGGCGACGTTCCGGCCACGTCTGAGGAGGAAAATGAGGAAGAAGAGGCCGAGTCTCAGAAAGTCGGGTCCGCGGATAAAACGTCAGGTGTGGTCTAAGGGGCCGCGCTCGGCGGGCGGCACGGAGGAGGGGTCCTTGCTGGGACCGGAGTTCCTGCCTCTCACCGTTAGGAAAGCGGTGGTAGGACACACGGAGGGAGGATGCTGGGTGTCAGTAGGCACATTGTTAGTGTCCCCGGGCCGCCATAACAAGTGACCACAAATGGGCGCCTCCCGGCCCTGGAGGCCGCAAGGCCCAAGTCGAGCGGCCAGTCCTCAGCGCAGCCCCCGAAGGCTCTGGGGGACCCTGCCCTCTCGCTCCCGGCTGAGGTGGCGGCTGTCGGCCCGTGGCTGGTCGGCACCTCCCTCCCATGCCCGCCCCTGGCCACGTCGCCGTCTTCCTGCCGCATGTCCACCCGAGTCCCTCCCTCTCTTCTCGTGCGGGCGCAAGAACCGTCCGGACCTGGAGAACGTTTTTTATAAGAGCTTGTTTGAGCCAAACCGACGACAGATGCCAGGGAGCAAGACCTCAGGTGCTCCTGAGAATAACTCTTTGCAGCTGCTTCTCTGCCTGTGGGAGGCAGGAGGGAACAGAAGGCAGGTTGCAGGGAGGTGGGAGGACGGCGGGGATTGGACTGAGAGGGTAGGCGAGGTTCGACGCTCTCTTGAGGGGGGTCCGCGTTAGGAGGAGGGCCTGAAAGAGGCATGTCAGTGGCGTGTTAACCTAGATGCACAGACACACGGACGGGGCTTGCAGCAGAGATGCCCCTTCACTACCCCTTATGTGCCTGGGGCCTGACTGCCCACGACCCCTTGCCCAGTTAGCGATTTAGGATCAGATCAGCCTGTGAGGTTACTTTTCATAGAACCCCTCATTTCATCCACACTCTTAGGCCGGCAGCAGTCACTGGATTTAGGGCCCGCCCTGCTCCGGCTTGACCTCGTCTTAACTAATTGCACCTGTGAAGACCCTCGTTTCCAAAATGCTCATGTTCTGAGCTTCTGGGTGGACGTGAATGTGGGGGTGGGGGCACTGTTCTAGCCAGCAGTACAGTTCGTGAAACACTCATTCTTATCCAGGCAGAGTCACATACATCGCATAAAGGTCACCATTTTAACCACTTCCACGTGCACAGCTCAGTGACAGGGAGTACTTTCAAGTGCACTTTTGACTGCAGGCTGTCACCTGTGCTCTGATGATGTTAGTACTGCCGGCAATAAAGTTTTCTTCTGCCAGCCAGCGTGCCAGGCCCTGAGCTACGCTGTCATTCTGTTCTCCAGAGTCTCATCAATGGATGTCGTTGTCTGATTTTATGGATGAGAAAACCAAGAAAATAGTAGGGAGGAGTCACACCCCACACATTGATTTGATTCCAAAGCTGCCCTGACTGCGCACAAAGCCTTTCAAAGTAAGAGCTGAACTATCCAGGGGACAGTCTCCCTTCCCTGTAGGTACTGGACTCGTCTGAAACTCTCAGGGCTATACCCGGTGCCCCTAGGGTTTCTGGATCTTCAGCGATAACAGTGGACTCGAGAGATACACGATCATTTTTATTTTCACCCCTCCACAAGTTTCGAGTTTTCACAGTGAAAAAGGAGTAAATGTTAACATGTTAGCTGTGATTCTCATCCTGATGATAAATCTCCTTTTTTAAGTAAAACTCTGGGAAGACACTCAGTGGACACTGTAGTAGAAGATACACACACACATTAAATTTCTGATTGAAGACCCATCAAAAATGCAATTCAAAACTCCTAGTTAGAGTGTAAGTCCAGGTTACGACAGGATCCATTTCTAAATGTAAGTATGGCTTTTCGGGACCATGCCCGTTGAATGAAATATGTTGCACAAAATGCATGTCTGACCGTGATGGGAGGGAACCGAATTTTCTGATTATTTTATCTTGCTCATTGAATGTTTTGCAGTTAAGAATTTGCTGTTGGTAAACAGTTCCACATATCAGCCTTTAGTTGGCTCAGAGGATGGAGAACTGGACAAAGAGAATTTAGAAGACTTGCCTGCCAAGGTATGCGTGGCTTTCTTCTCCATGGAAGGTAGTGGGGTTTTCGTGCCTTCTGATGCATCTGAGTAACTGACACTGTACAAGGGTCACACCATACTGGAGTGGAGATGACAGACTTCTTTGTTGGGAGTCTTAGAGCCCACTCGCAGCTGGAAGACTTCACTGCAGTGACTCAACTCATGGTTATAGCTTATTTCAGTGAAAGGATGCAGACTAGAATCAACGAGGAAAAAGGCAGATGGGGCACAGTCCAGCGGAAAACAGGCATGAGCTCCTGGGGTGAGGACGTGGACAGAGCGTGTTCTCCCAGCACTCATGTGTCAACGTGTATGAAGTTTCACCAATCAGGGAAGCTTACCTGAGCCCCGATGTTCAGGGTTTTCACGGGGGTCTGTCACATAGGCATGAAGTGGCCTCAGGTATGACCTTGGTTAATCTGTCTCCAGCACCCCAGAGGTCAAACTGCTACAGTGTGACCCAGGTGCCCCAGGCAGACAGAAAGAGGCATTCCCCATAAATCACTTGGTTAGTGTCAACCATCCAGCACGAGGGACTCAGGTCCCTGGGTGTCCGAAGACCCTCAAGTCAGGCAGGATATTGCAGAAGCTGAGAGGTTATCGCCCAGGGGCTTGGTTAAGGGCCAGACTGAAAGCTTTGGCACCTGCAGGGCCTGGGCAGCCCAGGCCTGCTGCCCGCTCCTAGACAGGTCCCGGGGGTGGAGCTTAAAGCTGGGATGTAAGCGCCTAGGGGGACTCAGTCTAAAGGAGGTTACACTTAACTGCCCTGGGAATAGGCCCCACCCCCAAAACTGAGCCCAGCCTGGTTGGTTGCCACATGTAGCCTAGGAAACTGACTAACTCAGCTTGTCTAAGTGTGGCTGGGAAGCTAGTACAAGGTCCAGGTGCGTTTTAGCTCACGTGTGACCGACTAGCGCCCGCTGTGCAGTGCAGCTGTGTCTGCGTTGTGGGGAAGTGACATCAGAATGTGGCACTGAGGGGACGGCTCAGTGGAATGTTAGGTAGTTTGGGTGGATGGATAAATCTCAGTGTGACAGGTGGTTTTCCTCACGTTTCAGAAAATTGTTAAACACATTGTGGAAAAGACGTATCTCCACGTGCTTTGCACTCCTGTTCCTGAGGAGTTTCTGGACCAGAATGTGGTGTTTTTCCTGAGAAATACAAAAGGTATATTTCCGGTGTGTGTATGTGGTTGCGGGTGGGCACACACGTGCCTGTGTGTATGTGAGAGTCTAAACTTTTACACTTTCCTGAGAGTATGTCTTTTCATTAGTATAGTCCTCCTTTTTCATGGGCTTCGTATTTGCGAATTTAGCTAACTCAGATATCCTTGTAATGCCTAAGTCGATACCTGCAATGCTTTCAAGGTCATTCAAGGACATGTGCCGAGGAGGAGGCATAGGAGTCACCCAGCGTGCGCGTTCCCCACTGAGGTGGATGGAGCGAGGCAATGCTCTGCTTTCTTGTTTCAGCCTCACTGTAAACAGGCGCCCTTACGGCGGTCTGTTTAGGGCCATGGTTTTCACATTTCTGTGCTTCTTGTTGGTGATTTCACTCTTTAAAATGTCCCCAAGCATAGGGCTCAGGCGCTGTTTAGTGTCCCTGAGTGCAGGGAGGCTGAGGAATGCCTTAGGGAGAAAACGCACAAGTTAAGCTTCTTCGGCTGTGAGTGCGAGATAGCGCTGTGGGTCATGATTCGGTAACATGCTAAATGGGGAGTCTTCACACTGAGACACGCACAAGCAAGGTTAGGGACCTGAGGGGAAGGAAGGCGCTGTGATCAGAGGCTCACAGGAACCTAACCCCGCATTTCTCCTGGGAACAGTGGCTCAGTAGTCGCTGATTCAGTGTTCCTGGCACTTTATGACCCAGAGCTGCTGTAAATAGTGAGAAGTGACTGTTTTAATCTCTTCTTTGTTCTATTTATAACTGTTAGTTGGAGATTCAGAATGATGTGACCCTGAGTTACAAGATGAGCTTTGGTGGGCTCTCTCTGCATGGCTTCTCAGGCCCTGTGCACCCTGCAGGGCAACTTTGAGGCGAGATGTTCCCACTGTGTGTTCTTGCTGCACTCAGCCATGCTGGGGGCCGCCTGGGTGTTTTTTTTAGTGACTCTCCCAGTGACTGTTGCTCTCTGGTCTCTTCTAACCCCGGCTCCTCCTTGTGCTGCATCCATTCAGGCTGACCCCCACAACCTGTACTGTCCTCCGTTTCTTCTGCCGTGGCCTCCGCCTCTTGACCTGCGGAGGCCTCTCAACTTAGGGCCATGCATAGCTACATTTTAGGACACACTCTAACTTTTAGGACAACTCTTATATTTCTTTTCCTTTTTCTGAACTTTGATCATGCTTTGGGCAAGGACCTCACAGCCGAGCGCTGAGCTTCTGTAATTTGCGCTCCCCTGTGGGTGGAAGCAAGCAGGAGGGAAGGGGACGTGTGGAGGCTCGACAGTGAGCAGCCTGGCGCCGCCTCCTAAGCTTGCCGTCCCGTTGTCGCGCCGGTCCTGGGGAGCGGGTCTCAACTGGTGCTCTCCTGCGTGACGTCGGGGCTCACAGCACACAGGCCTCGCTGGGCGGGGCACCCAAGCGTGGCCCCGACAGTATTCCTGCTCATCCACGTCTGTCTTGTTTCTTTATGGCCGTCTGTCACTGATGTCACGCTCTCTTTCTTTTTCACACTGGGTTTCACACAGTTTCCCTTTAAAGTAAATTTAGGTAACGAAGCATTTGATCCAAAGAAATGTGTGCACAACGAATAGTGCACATCTTCACAGACGCGGGGAAATGCGCAAAGACTGAAGCTTGTGAAATCGTTGCTTCCTTTGGTGCGTTTGTTGTGTTTCTGTTTTGTTTGTGAATGAGATTGGGGGACGTGTCCAAGTGACATTTGAATGTCTGTCGTGCTGATTTGTTTTTTGGTCGGGTGAGATAAATACATATCCAGTCAAACCTAGTCAGAAGGGTGGACTATTATGAAAAATATCTTTAAAAAAACCCTGTAACTCAGAAAGTACTTTGCCAGTGAACTGGGGAGGCATTGATGGGGAGGCGGAGACAGGCAAAGCAGGGAACCCAGCAAGCGTTTCAAGGAAACCCCAGTTGTTCCTGTTCTTGGCCGGCTTTCGACACTCCACCAGATTGGCTCGTCTGCGTGGTTCCCAGGTGCTGCTTGTACTGACCCCAGGACCACTGTGCATCCGTCTGTGTTTCAGTTTCTCAGAGGCCAGGGGCTTTTTTTCACTAGAAACTAGCACGTACTCTGCGTCTGCGGCCGGGACGTTCCCTTGCACTTGGGAATGGTAACTGCTTGCCACTTTCCCCCTCGTCTCACCCTCTGAACCTGTCCCCTCAGAGGCAATCTCGGAAGCTGGTGACATGAAGGAAGCAATGGAGACCATGCCTGAAACGCTGGAGTACGGGGTGATCAACGCAAATGTGCTTCCTCTCCTGAGAGATGTCATATGCCAGGTAAGGATGACAGAGGAGGAAGTCTTGGCATTTTTGATATCAAGGCCACCTGATTCAGTTGTCCCGCAAGTAGGCCGTCAGCCACTCTTACCTTCCAGGCACCATTGTAGGCTCTGTCGTTAGCATCTGTACCTCCTGTTACAGATACTCAAAGCCAGAGGCGATTTAAGAGCATGAATCTGTGGATGTGATGTTGTGTGACGGTTTGTTTGATGAACTTGGTATTTCAGGTGTTCTTGCCAGCTTTGGCCTTCAATCAGCACAAGGATGCAGCCGTGGGATTCACACCGGGAGAAATCTCTGACCGCCTTGAGCATGAAATTGACCTGCCTAACGTGCCGGGGGAAGCAGTAGAATATCACAGCATTCAATTAATACGGGATGAATTTTTAATGAACATCCAGAAATTTGCAAATAGTATACAAAGAACAGTGCAGCAACTTGAAGGTAAGCTTTTATTTTTCCTCTCTTTAGTTAAGCACGATGAATTTACTTTCACAAGGCAATTTAAGGGTCCAGGAGCCTTTTTGTTTTAATTTATGATGATTCTCATTTAGATTTTCTTTACATTATCTCGATTTCCTCTAAGGTCATTGTTTCTGATTTATCTTGGACCGTGTTTCATGATGAGGGTTTTCTCAAATATCTGTTGAGTTCTGGCTGGTTCAATTTTTAAATCAGAGTTACTAGGTTGTAACTTCAGGAATATCTTAAATAACTAAATCATTTTGATTGAGGTTAACACTGGGACAATGATCACATTCTCTAAAATGTTTTAGTTTCAGTCTAATGAAAAAGACGAAATGTAGACAGATTAGGCAGGGGACGTATCAGACCTTATCAGACTGATGTGTGGAGAGAAGAGCCAGCGGGCTAATTTGAACATTATCACCTGTAATCACTTTTTCCAAACTGGCAGATGACTGAGCACTTTTATTCTGCTAGGTGAGATCAAGTTAGAAATGCCTAGCATCAGTGTGGAGGGAGAGGTGTCTGCCCTGGCGGCCGACCCGGAAACCGTTGAAACCTTGGAGCAGAGTGTGATGAGCTGGCTGAACCAGATCTCCGCGGCCGTGGAGGACCAGCTGAAAAAGACACCTCAGGTGAGCTTGTGCAGCGCGTTCACAGGTCCCCGATACAGTTCACGCTTCCCTCTCTGAGAAAGAGCCAGGAGTCTGCAATCCGCGTGGTCTAGCCTCTTCTCGTACTGCTTTGTGATCTCCTTAAAAGATTGAAGTAAACATACCCAAGGCCTCATTCTTGGGCTGGCGTCAGTGCTACCAGGTCGCTTCCTGGGTTGATATAGATAATGCTGCAGATCAGTCACGGTACTTGGGCTGCCAAACCAGGAACCCAGCTCGGCTGGCTCAGATAGGAGAAAGGGCTCGTCGGCTCACATAACTGGGAAGTCCAGAGGCATGCTCGTTTCAGGCACAGTCTGATCAGGTCTCTGGCTGTTTCCCCGTGACGCTCCTCCATTCCACCCTCCTCTCTGTGGGGGCTTCCTCCTCAGGCTGGTTTCCCTTCTTGTCCAGAGAGAGACGGAGTGTCTTTGGCACTCCCAGCCGAAGTCCTGGGACGCACTCTGATCAGACTGTCCTGGGTCAAGTCCTTGTCCAGACAGGCCCCTTTGTGGGACATTTGGGAACGGAGGAATGGATGCTGGAGAAGCAGCCCTACTTGTCTGCTCTACACCAAGGATGACAGTTGTCTGTGTGTTCTTGTCACCTCTCAGGGTAATGGTCCTCTGGCTGAAATTGAATTCTGGAGGGAAAGAAACGCTACTCTCAGTGCACTCCATGAACAAACAAAGCTGCCTGTGGTCAGAAAAGTCTTGGACGTGATCAAGGAATCAGACTCCATGCTCATAGCTAACGTGCAGCCGGTCTTCACTGAATTATTCAAGTTGCACACGGAGGCCTCGGACAACGTGCGGTTCCTTTCCACTGTGGAACGTCATTTCAAGGTACTGGGCTGTGGAAAGTCCCTTCTGTAGACTGGATCTCACCTGGAGTTAATTTCCTTTTTAAAAATTCAGTGTTTTAAAGATTACCATAGAGATACGTAAAATAATATTCATTATTTTAACCACTTGTAAGAATGTAGTTCAGTGGCACTAGAGATACACCCAGTGCTGTGTACCCGTCATCACCGTCTACCTCCAGACTTTTCTAGCATCCCCAACATAACTCTGTGCCCGCCGACAGCAGCTGCTCTCTCAGCCCAACCCCCAGCAACTTCTCTCCTGATTTCTGTCTCTGATTTGCCTATTATAGGGAGTACATGGACGTGGCATCAGACCACAGTTGTCCTTGTGTGCCTGGCTTATTCGATGCCGCGTCATGTTTTCATTTCAAGGTTCATCACGTGGTAGCCTGAGTCAGAATTTCCTTCCTTCGTAAGGCTCACTGGTAGACCATTGTCTGGGTGGACCTCGTTTAGTTTATCCACCACCTGTTGGTGGCTGTGGGCCATTGCTCCCCGGTGGCATGGCGAGCAGTGCTGCTGTGCCATGGGCACGCGGACTGTCCGTCTGAATCGCTGCTTCCAGTTCTTTTGTATGCGCTGCTGGGGGCAGAACCGTGGGTCCTACGGTAATTCTGTTAGACTGTCTTGCACACCATTTTACACCCCCCCGCAGTGCACGGGTGGAATTCCACTCTGGGGGATTCTTTTCTTCTCTGAATTTATTGCGCAGAGGTACAGTGTCCCAGGCCAAGGAGTCACTGTTCTTGTCCCAAGAATGAGGGCAGGCAAAGTCCCGTTCGTGTGCCTGCGGGGGCGCCAAGTGTGGCGAGCACTTTGTGGGGCGCAGGCCCAGACGCCGGAGGGCCCAGGGCTGTGCCTGCAGCCTCTCCTCCAGCTTCCTTTTCTGGAAAGTGGGGACAGGGAGAAAACCCGCTTTGCACGGTTGCTGGGAGTTTCGAATAAGCCCGTGCACGCAAAGGGCTCGGCGCATCAGGGGCGGCATTGGGGGGACGGCTGGCACAAGTACAGCTGCACGCGCAGCGCAGGCGTAAACATATATTCACAGTACATGTGTGCGCGCACACACATGCCTGCACACTTTCATACACACAAGGGAGTGCTCTGCGGAGCTCAGGGGAGCCGGGCTTCCGTTAGGCCTGTGCCGCTTTCGCTGTTTTTGCCCTCCCTTGCTTTTCTTGAAGTTGATGTCAGATTTATTCATGGTATTTGTGTGTGTGTGTATGTGTGTGTGTGTGAGTGTGTAATTTAGCCTTGTCCTGAAGAATAATACCTCTGCTCTCGTGGCTGTGATTGATCAGTTACATACATTTTCCTAACACACATTATGACGAGCATGTTTTTATAAGTTCTGAGTGCTGTCAGAGTCATTGGACTTCATGCCAGGGGGAAACACACCTCGGAAAGCACCAGCGAAGGCCACCACAGAGTGGCAGCTCCAGTGCATGTGCTGGCACCTGTTTACACATGCGCGTGCTGTGCACACACACGGTTTAGAGACACTTCTGCATGTTGCTTTATTTACTTTAATTGTAAGTCTCTCTTTGCACGACGGTCCATAGAGACCCACTTTAAGCTTTGTTTGTTGGACACTTTCTCCCGTAGTAAGTGCGTTTCTAGGGGACTGGGAAGAGCGATGCCTCCGCGCTGTTGCGGGGTCGGTCTCCTCAACCCCAAGGCCAAGGCTGCCTGCTCTGCCCTCCCTCCCGCATGTGTCTCACGCTCAGAACCTCACGCATGGGTCCGGCTTCCCCGTCGTCCTGGAGACCATCCCGTCCATGATGGGCGCGCTGAGGATGGTGTGGATCATCTCCCGGCACTACAACAAGGACGAGAGGATGATCCCCCTGATGGAGCGCATCGCCTGGGAGATCGCGGAGCGCGTCTGCCGGGTGGTGAACCTGCGGACGCTGTTCAGGTGAGCAGCGGCGCTGTTGCCTCCCGGAGGGTGCTCGCGTCTGGGGTCTCTCCCTAAGCTCGTTTCCCAGGTTCATCCACGCTGTGGCCGGTGTTAGCACTCCTTCCCTTTTATGGCTGAGTCGTAGTCCGCTGTGTGAATGTTTGGGGATTTTATTTGACTCGGACCTTCCTCCCTAGTTGTCCTCAGAGAGACCAAGGCCTAGGGTCAGAAAATCCTCAGCTCTGACCTCGGACCCCCTCAGGTGGAAGAGCCTCTGAGGATCAAATGTTGAAGGAGACACAGATCTTTTTTCACTTTCTTTAAAAAAAACCCCGAAGCCCTGGCAGCGGGCAAGGAGCCCCTGATTGGTGGTGGTGCCCTGTCTCAGCCTGGACAGAGCGGGCTGCGGTCATCAGTTCATCCTGGCCTGATGCCTGGGTTGCTGGTCAGAGCTGGGCACATAAAAAAGCCCCATACAGGGGACATAGACACTAAAATCTTGGCCTTTTCGTGTTGCTCCGGTGTTGCATTCCCCACTGTTGCCATCGGGCCTGGGACCCGAGGCCACCTGCCCCCCGTCCAGCTCAGTCAGGAAGCTCACCGGGCGAGCCACAGCTGTGATGTCGGGTGGGCCGCTGCTGCGAAGGTCAGCCTGGGCCGCAGCTCGGAATTCCTGTTGCATCTGTGCAAATTGAGACAGAGCAGCCACTCGCCCGGCGAGCTTTTCGTGAAGAGGCCGTGAGTCAGCGAGGCTCTGCTCCTCAGGTAGAACCTGGCCCTCAGAGCCCTGCTGCCCCGGGGACTTTGGTCCAGGCCCACCGCATGCCTGTCACCTCCCTTCACTGGGTCTCTCTGGGCGCAGAGAAAACCGAGCGAGTGCACTGCACAAAACCATGGAGGCCAAGAAGACCCTCATCACGTGGAAAAAGGCCTATTTTGACACCAGGGCCAAGATCGAGGCTTCGGGGAGAGAAGCCCGGTGGGAGTTCGACCGGAAACGGCTGTTTGAGCGGACAGATTACATGGCCGGTATCTGCCAGGACCTCGCCAACACCCTGCAGGTAGGGAGGCCGGAGTGCGGTGGCCGCAGCCCATGTGCAGCAGGTTGGAGTGGCCTGAGGGAAAGCAGTTTGCTTTTTTTTTTAAACATTTATACACATTTATTTGGTAAATTGCTTTGCCTATAAACTCACAACCGATGAGGCACATTGTTGCGAGATTGTAGGAGTGGAGGGAGGGAGACAGGTCTCAGGGTCCTGATCGGGGTGGAGGGACACTTGCCACGGTGCAGGCGGCCCCGCCTGCGCCTCTCCCTGCTGCTCCCGCTCCGGGAAAGCCCACTTGGCCTCCTCGCCCCAAGCCTTGTTAGCAAGTTTCACTGAAAGCAGCATGTCTTCTGAAATGAAGCCCTTGTTGCGTTTTTTGGATCACATTGTGTCCAAAATCAAGGCTTGAGAATTCAGCCTTCCTAAGAGTGAGCATTCCCAAGAATTCACACAGAGCTCAGGGCCTAGATTAAAGCCTTGCCAAGACTCTTGGCCCAACACCCAGCTGATCGTACCCAAGGGCAGCAGTTCTGGAAGAAACGCTGAGGGACTCTGCTGGGAACGGGGTCCCAGAGCTGGTGGTGCAGATGCCAAGGTCCTTGTGTCCCTGAAAGCATGAACTCGGGTCTGCCATCCAGTGCCGTGGCTGTAGGAGGCAGTGACAGCCACAAGTAATCGAAGCACACACCACAAAGTGACCCCAAACAGAGTTTTCCTCTTGAATGGAAAGATAAAGGGTAATTATTTCTCAGCTGTTGTCAGCAAATGACAAACTAGAAAACAATCGGGGTGCATGGGCTAACCCGAGTGCACCGAATCCATTCTCCTGTCGGTGGCTTTTGGATGGCGGGCCTCGCCATGTCAGGGAGCAGCCGGAAGACAGAGGGCACACGGAATGTGCCAGGATATCCAGAGCATGCAAGACCTTCGTGACTCCTTCTTGTCTTCTCTGACATCTCTCTTCCCCCTTTTGGCTTCTCTTTGACCTCCAGTCACTCCTCAGTGACCTTTACAAAATCCTCCTCCTCTGTCTTTCCATTAACTATTGGAATTCCTTGGCGGCGGCCTGAGAGCCACTCTCCCCGTTCTCCTCAAGCCACGTCATCATCGCCTATCGCTTCAGCCACCGTGCGCCTGCTCTGCCTCCCCATCCCTCTGACCCCACTCTCTGCCGAAAGAATGTGCTCAGTGGCCCCTGGGGGCGCTCACTGTGGTGAGCACACACCAGGCTGGCCATGGGACTGCAAGGCCCAGTGCAGACTGAGACACGGGGAGAAAATGCTGTTCAAAGTATTAAAACGCAATGTTTTCCTTCTGACATTTCTCAGCTGGCACAGATATTTTATTTGTTGCTTGATTGTCGTGACTATAGCAAAGTTAAGAAAGTAGAGAAATGTTTAAAGTATTGGTATGGATTTTACCATTCACCATTGTATTGTACAGTGTTGGGTTAAAATGCAAATATAAGGGCATTTAAGTTACATGTGGAATCACTGAAATGACACAGGCCCTGTTTTGTAGCTTATATGAGTGTGTGCATCTCCTTGTTGCCTGGACAGTGGGGACAGTGGGGACACTGCACTTACTTCGACCCAACTGGTTTTGTGTCACCCGATGTGTGCAGTTCTGCCACGTTCTCTTCCTGCCACTTCCTGAGGAGGATGAAGGATGGGAAGGGAAGGAGCACGTGTTTTCCTGTCTCTGCGTTTCCTTGTACGTCATCGTCTGCAGCATGAGGCATTGGCTAACATGGGAGGAACAGGCCCGGCAACAACGGGGCCTAGGGCTCCTTGGTCACGTTGGTTTCTCAGAACCTTTCTTAGCTTTCCTCCTGCATTTGCAGCGAGCTGTGGTTTGGAGAACATGGTCTCTCCCAGCTGTCAGTGTCCTGCTCACTTGTAAATGTGGCTCACTTACCTGTCCTGGCTCTGAACCTCCCTGAAGTCCCGCGCGCAGTGGGTGCTCTGGAATTCTGTGCTCACAGGACACCACCGCTACATGTGAATAGGATGCGTAGGAACAGGGAACACAGGGCTACTCGTCTCTCCTGCACGCACACACACACCCTCCTCCCATCTGACTTCACTTACAGAGCACAAGTTCAAAGGTGAAATTTCTAAGGATTTCAAGATGGGAATAGCAGGTCCTTAAACCCAGGTTTCCTGAGCCTGTGTACCTACCTGGGTTGCACACAGGCCCAGGCTCACACACACCTGGCCTGTGGCTTCGCGGGGCCTCATAGAAGAGAAAGATGGGAGGCCCGGTGGTCACGCAAGTGCACGGTGAGGGTGGAGGTGCGTCCTGTGAATGGTTGAGGGTCTCAGTGATCGCTTCTAAAGGATCAGACGTGATAAACTGACGTGTGATGACGAGTGGTGCTAGCCAGGCACTCTGAACTGCAAGTGCAGAGGACCTGGGGCAGAGAGGAACATGGAACTGAAAGAGGGCTGAGTGGCTGCAGGGTGGGTGGCAGAGGGGGAGGAGTATGGGAAGGGGCGGGAGTAGGTAGGGAAGGGCCCGAATGTGCAAACTTGATGAGCTGTGTCGGGGCATCCGGATCTTGTCCTGCGTGCTGTGGGCATCATACCGCATAGCACCGAAGGGCTTAGCCTGGGAGGAGGTTGCTGATGTGACGTGATTCTTGTCCTTAGACAAATCTAGGTGTGCAGTCCATTTGTAGTGAGAACATTCAGTGCAGAACCGAAGGGTGACCTCCTTGTGTTCTGTCTGATTGGACAGGTGATGGAGGAATTTTATAACATATTTGGTCCAGAGCTCAAGGCGGTGACGGGAGACCCCAAGCGCATTGATGATGTCCTGTGCAGAGTGGACAGCCTGGTCACCCCCATGGAAAACCTGACCTTTGACCCCTTCAGCATCAAGTCCTCGCAGTTCTGGAAATACGTGATGGATGACTTCAAGGTGGAAGTTCTGGTAAGTAGCTGCTTTGTTGATCTGATCTTGGATGTGGACGCCTTGTTTTTCCTCATTAAATTGGTCGGGTTATTTAGTTATGCTTAGAGTTTTTGTTTTTTTCTTTTAAACCACAAAGATTAATAGCTGCTTTTTTTGTAAAAAAACAAACAAAAAAACCCCCACCCAAACAGACATGGAAACAATACAGAAAGAGGCTAAGATAAAAGTGAACATTCCTCAGTCCTTTTGGTCCCCTCTCCTTCTCCCTGGCATGAATTCAGCTTATACGGAGCTAGATGCAGTAGCATCTCTGCAGCGGTGGGCGGGGCATGTGATTAAAGAGGACACAGGAGGGCCAGGCCGGGGGGTGGGGCTTAATTCAGTAAGCAGTAGGGAGCCTTGTAGGCCCATTGACCGAGGGAGTGGTAGAATAGGAATTATACTGGCGTAAGGTTTTTCTGGCCACAGCATTGCTTGGTCAGGCTGGGGACGGGGAGATGCTACAAGATGTTCTGGCCTGAGGTGTGGGTGGGGGGCAGAGCTTGCCAGGGTGGAGCTGGAGCTGAGAATGTGACTTCCCTGCACAAGGCATGGTAGGTGGTCCCCTCTCGACCTCATGGGGAAGCACCACCCCTATCTTATGTCTTAAGTAATTGTTTTTAATCCCAGAATATCTCTTTATATGGACAACTCCAGACGGTTCTACTTGGTTATATAAACATTTCCCTTTTAATTGCATCGAATTATTCTCAGCTTCTATTTCATTGTAAACGTCATTCATTCTGAAATTGAACTTTTCATCAGAGCTGCTTGTAATACTAAAAGCCTCATGATAGGAACAAGCAGTCCCAGACTTAACCCTCTCCATCCCCATTCTCACTGGCGTTGTCTACGACTCGTGTTTCCTAAAGAGCATGCCCATTCATTTCCTTTTTAGACTTGACCGTTCCAGTCCTGCTACCCTCCTTTGCCTTGCTGTCATCTAACTTAGCCTTATAATAACTTTTGGTTAAATCAGCAGGCAGGGTTTCCTTACTGTGCCTATGCAAATATTACTCACTGCCGACTCAGGAAGCCCACCCTAACCACACCGCCTTTCCTGTCCAGCCCTTCATTTTCCCGGAGCTGAGCGTTGCTTTTCTTTCGCATGCCTCTGCTCGTTTGCCTTTGCATTATTAATTTTTTCCAGTTGTTCTAATATCTCAGCTACACACCTAACCAGTGGTGGGCCCCGTTTGCTGGCGCGCAGCAGTGCTGTTGTTTTCCAGGAGGCCCCTCTCCCAGAACCCGCCGCCGCTCTGCCCGCCCTGGGCCGCCTGCTCTCAGACCCGCAGCCCAGCAGCGGCCCCACGGCTTTCCACCTCCCCTCACCGCTGCTGGGTCCTGGGTTCTAGTCTTCACATCCTCCTCCTTCCTTGCCTTCTTTGTATTTCAGGAGCACATGGTTTAGTAACTTCCTAAGAAGTTACTAAATATATATCATGGGACATATATTTTTTGAGTTTTGTATTTGTGAATTCTGAAACAACAGGTATGGAATTCAAGGTTGAAAATAGCTTTTCCTCGGAGATTTAAAGGCATTCATCATCGTGTCTCTCCTCCGGTGTTACCAGCAGTCTGATGTCATTCTGATTTAGTTTTTCAAGCATTAACCATCTCCTTTTTAAAGAGTGGGGTGGGGGTGTAGAGGGTGCATTGTGGCCTGGCTGTGGGGGGCAGAGAAAGAACCCTCGTTTGCCCCTCCTCTTCCTGGGACCTCCAGAGCTCAGCCTCCCAGAGGTTTCTGTGGGGAGCGGACAGGACCCCTCTTGCCAGCGTGAGGTGTAATTTTCTGCCCTCTGTAGAGGTAGTCACTCTCCTTCCAAAAATTCCTGAGCTGCCTCCTCTGCTGCCATGCCCTCTCCCATTTATTTGTAAGTTAACACTTAAAAAAAAACCCTTTGCATCCTTTCGAACTGGTAGAGGGGAGAGCAGAAGACCCGAGCAGCCCACCTCCCGCTGTGGACTGGATGCCCCGTGGGGACCCTTCCCAGGGCACTGATCGTTCTTTTGCCCTTTTTTTTCTTTCTTTTTTGCCATTTTGCTTTTGTAAGATAATGACAACAGAATGCTTTCTTGACTTTTGTTTTGGCAGGTTATTGAGAAAGAAGCAAAAAATTTTATTGACGAATCTTTTAAGACACTTCGATCAGCTGAAGCAGCATTTGACATGCTTTTAAAGTTTAAGCATATTCGTTCACGGGAGGCTATTAATCGACAAATGATGATGAAATTTAATGATATTCTTGTCCAGTATTGCAAAGAGGTAAATGAGAAATCTAGAGCTGCTGTTGCGGTAAAAATGTACTTGGCAAACTGTGAACAATTGAATCGCACTGTTACCTGTCTTTTCCATCTAAATTTGGATAAATGATGGAGTTTTCCCAAGTATGTCACATAATACAGGCAACCAGAGCAAAGCGGGTTTGTTTCTTTAGTGGAGAAATTCAGTGAGAATGTAGCAAGTGTAACAGGACATACCTCACACTGTGATGGGTTCTGCGTGAGTGAGTTGTAGCAATAATCACAGTAATAACAGCGGTAATCGTAGCTAACCGCACTCAAAGATCATACATGTATTTACATGTTCGTTCAGAAAAATGTATCCAGTGCTTGTGTGTTTCGTGTGCAGTGTCAGGCAGAGAGAGGAGAGTAAAACACAGATTCTGCCTTTAAAGAAGTTAGTATCTAGTGAGAGAATCAGACCAAAAAAATGGTTACTGTTTAATTCAGAAAATCAAATGAGAATACGTGGAACTGTTGGATCAACACAAGGCAGTGTAAAATAAAGAGGGGAGGGGATCTTCTGCTCCGTTAATTTTCCATTGGGGCTGTTACAAATTACCACAAACTTAGGGACCAAAAACTACACCAATTTGTTACTTTATATTCAGCTCTGAAGGTCGGAAGTCTGCCACCACTTCACAGGGTTTAAATCAAGGTACCAGTCAACAGCACTGTTGTCTGGAGTCTCCTGGGGGAATTTATTTCCTGTTTTTCCCCCGGTTTTTGGAGTTGCATGATCTCCTTCCATCTTCAAAGCCAGCGATGGCCAGGCCCACCCCGACCACGGTGACCCTCTTCCTGCTCTAAGGACCTCTGTGATTACAGGACCCACCCAGATAATCCAGGGCAGCATCTCCCTCGTTCAAGGCCAGTGGATCAGCAGCCTTCGTTCCCCTTTGTCACGCGGCACAGCGTAGTCACAGTTCAGGGGTCAGGACCAGTACCGGGGGCTCTTATTCCCCCCTCCAGGGCTAATCACCCAGATGAGAGTGAGGAAATGCTGCTTTTAAAATGCAGGCCCGGACCGTGTGGTCCAGCAGTTCCACGTCTGGGAGTAGGCCCAGAAGGACTGAAATCAGGGCCTTGAGGAGAGGTCAGCGCACCCGTGTTCACAGCACTGTGCCCAGCGGCCGCAGGCCGGAGGCCACCCAAGTGTCCACTGGTGGGTGAACGGACTGACGAAATGGGGCCCGTCCGCGAAACAGGGAGCTGTTATTCAGCCTTTCTTGAAAGGGAAGGAAACCCCGACACCTGCTACAACACATCAACCTCAAGGATGTCATGTTAAGTGAGATAAGCCAGTCACAAGAAGACAACTAGTGTGTGCTTACACGAGGAATCCGCAGTGGCCAGATTTACAGTCAAAGCAGCATGGCAGTCGCCGGGGCTGGGGGGCGGGGAGTGAGTGTGTCATGGGCACAGGGTTTCACCATGGGAAGACGACAGAAAGAGTTCTGGAGACGGCGGGTGATGACGACTGCACAGCAGCGCAAATGTGCTCCATGTCACCGAACTGTACAGTTAACATGGTTAAAAGGGTAGATTTCCCTTTATGTATGTTTCACCACAATTTAAAATATATAATAAACAATTATAAAATCTCAGTGACACACACACACACACACACACACGTACACAATTCATATCTAGAATAGATTTTAGAATTTATAGTAAGTCGAATGTACACAGTCTATAATTATAAGGCAATTTGAAATACTCCATGTATTAAGCAATAGAAAAAACTATGGGAAAATATAAGAAAATGTATGAAATAAGTAGTAAAGATGCTACTTTAGACTATCTCTTGACATGCCAATGTTCATTTCTTCAAAGATACGTATCTCCAGCAAAATGTTTCTTTGCTAAATGGTGGTGTGTGTTGCTCACAGAACACCTCGGGTTGCTTTCCAGATCGACACTGTTAACAAGATCTTTGTTCAGAACCTTGACAACCCGCCACTGTGCAAGAATCACCCTCCAGTAGCAGGTGCGATCTATTGGGAGCGGTCTCTGTTCTTCCGGATGAAGCACACCATCCTCAGGTTCCAAGAAGTGGAGGAGATCCTGGACAGTGACCGAGGACAAGAGGTCACTGTGTTGCTGGGAATGCCCCCTGTTGTACTCCACAGGGTCCACAGAAGTGCCCGTGTGAGGGGCAGCGCGTTTCCGGGTCCCTGCCTGATGCTTAGGGGTCCCCCCTGAGGTCCCCATTTCAGGGCTCAGATCTACAACAGCCTCTTCATCCTTTTTCTTTGGCATCTCAATACCTATAACACCTTTCAGGTGGTAGGCAAGCGGGCAGCTCCCTGAACTTGATCTTCAGCCTCTCTAGAGGGTGGCCATCATCTTTCTGATAATCCTACCTGTCCCTCCCTCATGGGTTTTTGTAAGTTATATCACAGGTGTTGACAGACCTTTTATTTATAAGTCTAGAGAGTAAATATTTTAGGCACTTGTGGGTCCCATAGTCTCGGTTGCAGTTGCTCAACTCTGCCATTGCAGCGGACAGCATCCATAGGTGACAGGAAGACAAACAGATGTGGAAGTGTCCCCATGAGACTTTGTTTATGGACGCTGGGACTTTAATTCCTGTAACTTGCATGTGCCACAGAGTGTTATCCTTTTTGATTCCCTGCTAATCATGAGAAAGCTATGCCCAGCTCGTGGGCTGCAGCGAGTGCAGCCTGCAGGCCGCGGTGGGCCAGCCTCTACCCGTCAGACGAGACCTCCAGCAGACCCTCCAGAAGTTGTGAAATTCTGCCTGCTTCCTCTTGCAGAATGTGCTAGATAAGTTTTTATTTTTTTGAGAGAGAGTTAGATCATCTTCAAGGACCACATGGTAATTGTTGGAATTCTTCAATAGGTAAAACAGAAGTATTTGGACGTGGGCAGGACGATGAAGGACTATGAAGACAGAAAGTACGAGCAGTGGAGAGACGCGACTGAACAGCTGCTGCCTGCGCTCTTGAAGAAGAGCCTGCTCGCCAAGGTGTGTCTTTTGTGTCCCGTCCGACCCCACGGCCACGTGGGGGCATGGCATTATCTGACACTTACAAAGTCGGTGGCTGTTTCCAAAATCAAAGACTGGTCAGGAAACGCACCAGAATCGGGCAGGTGGCTTCACTCTGAGCCTCAGTTTCCCCATTTGTAAAAATGACATAAACTCACAAAGTACTAGTTGAACCACGTAGGAAACAGCTAGCTGTTGACCATTTTTTACCTGCAGGAAAGTGCCATCTCACGTGATTCTTCCTTGTCTTGTTTTGGGCCTGGCACATGGCAAGTGCTCAGTAAGTAAAGTCGAGCTGTGAGGAAGGGCAGACCTGGGCCTGCCAGTTTCAGGCCTTTGGTCTCTGAAAGCCTGAAGGAAGGACCGAAAGGAGTGATGAGGGCCAGGCGGGCCTGCGAGGAACTGACTGCTCTGGTCCTTCCAAAAGGGGCCACCGCCCCTCCACACTGGCCTGCTCTCCGTTGCGTGTCCCAGCTGTCCCAGGTTTTGAGTGGAGCCAGAATTGTGGGTTTTTATGTGCCGTTGCCCAGCTTTCAAAGGTGGGCGGCTAAATGGAACTCCTTAAAAAACTCCACCGGTGCATGTTCTCACTGGTTCTAGCCAGCTCCCCAGCCTGGTGGGGCATCAGGCGACCCACGTGGATCTTTTCAAACCCACGTGCAACTTGGGGAGTGTCGCTCTGGCTGTGTGTCCGACTGCCTGTCCACGCCGACAGAACGCTTCTTCCCCAGGTCTGCGCCGTTGATGATGCTACGAGCTCCGACAGGAGTGCCACTTTTGCAATCAATTTTCCGACTGCTCTCAGGGAGATTATTAACGAAACAAAGTACTTGGAACAGCTGGGATTTCCTGTCCCCGAATTAGCAAGAAATGTCGCCCTCCAGGAGGACAAATTTCTTAGGTAAAAAGCTTCTTCTCTTAAATCAGTAGCAAACTTTTTGGTCTTGGGACACCCTTACACTCTGAAAAATTATTGAGAACCCCCCCCTTCCCTAAAGCTTTCATTTTTGTGGATTTTATAACTACCAATATTTACCATTATAAATTTAAGAAATGTTTAAAATATGTTATTTATTCATTTATCTAAAAACAACAATACTGAACCATTCCATGTTAACATAAATAACATTTTAAATGAGAAGTAACCAAAAAGAAAGTTAGTGGGAAGAGTGGCATCGCTCTGCCTTTCTGCACATCTCTCGATCCAAGGTCCAGGCTGGCTGCCGGTCTTTTGTGACCCGTCTCTGAGGCGGGTCATAAGCTACTTGCGAGCTCCCTTGTCCCTGCCTCGTGTCACCGTCTTCCCTGGCATGCGCAGGTACACGGAGGGGATGCAGCGCATGCTGGACCACTACCACCTGCTCGTGGGGACACTGAGTGAGGCTGAAGCGCTCCTCCTGGACGACCACTCTCAGGAGCTGGTGCGAGTGTTCCGGTCTGGATACAAGCGCCTGAACTGGCACTCGCTAGGTAACCTTGCCGGCTGCCGCTGCGCGGACTGAAAGGCTGTCCTGGTGGGCCTGCGACTTCGGGGTGTGAGTGTCGACGTGCTTAGCGGAGTCAAGTGCGCTTTGTGGACCTTCGACATCACCTTGAGGCTTTAGTGGGCAGTGAGGGCAAGAGGCGTGCCCTTTCGACATTCTTTCTCCTCCAGAAATCAAGTGGCCTTTGCTTTTTTGTCTAAAATTAAAACTTTAATTTTGACATGATTATGTGTTCCCACACAGTTGTAAGAATTAATATGGGGAGACCCTGTGTCTCCCTCTTCTGGGCCCCCCAGTACTGACCACTCACAGGCCATAGTCCAGATGTTGGCTTTGACACAGTGGAGGCACATAATACCTACTCCCCTTTTATTTTTTTATTTTAGAACAGATTTTGTTTATTTATTTTTAGAGAAAGGGAGAGAAACATCAATGTGTGGTTGCCTCTTATGTGGCCCCCCCAATGGGGACCTGGCCCACAACCCAGGCATGTGCCCTGACTGGGAATTGAACTGGTGACCCTTTGGTTCTCAGGCCTGTGCTCAGTCCACTGAGCCACACTAGCCAGGGCTCCTCCCCTTTTAAAGGCACGGCCACTTCCCTCCCACCCCTGTTCTCTCCGCAACCCCTGGCAATCTCCAGTCTCCGTTTCTGTATTTTGTCCTGTCAAGAGTGTTCCATAACCTTTTGGGGTTACCTGTTGTCGCTCAGCATAATTCTCCAGAGATTTATCCAAGTGCTCGTTACTGGACTGTGAAGACGCGAGCCCATCGACCTCCGAGGCCTCCTCTGGGGCTGCCATGGTGGGCGCGAGGGGTCGGGGTTGTGGTGCCGCACCACAGCATTGTGGCGGGGCAGTCTTGGGCCCCTGCTGGCCCTTAGTGTCATGGCCTAGGGTGAGGTCACAGTTCTGCCTGTGGTGTTTGGCTGGAGTAGAGCCGTGAGTGTCTGAAATTTCCTGCCTTGCTAGGATGTCCCTTTCCTGGTCCTTTGGCTAGAGAGAGCAGGCTTGTCTGGGGGCATATTTTTGTTATGTGTGTCTCTACCATTGGCATTTGTGGGTCACCAGCTCCTTCAGCTCCAGGTCTGGGAGATAAAAGGAAAAGGAATGACTGTTATCCCTAGGGCCCCGAGGTCACAGCCAGTTCACCTCTCTACCTTTCAGCCTTGCACTTGCTTTGTAGATGACACGCAGGGTTTATTTAGCAGGAGGGATGAGGAAGAGTCGGCCATGCCCCTGCTCCTGCAGGCGATGCCCCCTTCACTTTTGAAACAAACAAGGCACTTGGCTTTTCCTCTTTTCCTTCCTCCTCTTCTGCGAAATTTCCCCTCCTTTTCCTTTCTCTTTCTCTGTCTCTTCCCTTCTCTTTTGTGTGGAGAACGTCTGGTGTTTGGACTGTGGGCTTCAGACCTGAGCCCCTGGGTAGGAGTCTGGCTCTACCCACAGCACGGAGCCTCTCGAGGTTCTGTGTCCTCAACTGTAAAGGCGCACAAGTGTAGCGCCCAGGTCACAGGGCTGTCGGAAGGAGCCGATGATGTAATAGCACCACGCGCTCAGGCCACCGCTGACCCGTGTGAGTGCTCCCCCGGGCTTACTGTTCGCGTGCTCGCCGTTTGCTTTTCTAATGAGGGCAGAGTGGGGGTTCCGGGTGCCGTGGCAACGAGAAGATGAGGGTTAGACCTTCTTTTACTCCTCACAGTGCTTTACGTATGATTGTGCTAAAATCTGAACAGAAAAAATGTGTCATTTTATTGCTTCTGAACAAAGGGCTTCTTCCTCCCCAAGGGTACCCGTGGCTCTCTGCCACCTTGCAGGCCCAAGGGGAGGGGCAGGTGGGGTCCTTCCTGTGAGAGGGATGCCATTAGGTGTTAACCTCACAGAGGGAGGTCCATGGAGAGAAAGACCTGAAGACCAAATACCTTTCTTTTTTGTTTCTCTTTTTCCCCAAAGGTATTGCTGACTACATAACTCGGTGCAGACAGGCCATTGGGAAATTCGAGTCCCTTGTCCATCAGATTCATAAGAATTCGGATGACATTTCTTCCAGGCTTACATTAATAGAGTCCATAAATCTCTTCAAATACCCAACACCTAAAAGCGGGGAAGAACTCCCAGGTAGGTCCGACTCCTTGGTCCTTAGATTATGGAAGGGATGGAAACAGTCCCGTGGCTGTGATGGTGAACCTGCGTGTGCGTACACACACGTTCGTTCCATGAATGGAATGAAACTGCTCTGAATGACCTCACTCATTGACCTGCAGGGGCCATCGGAGGCTCTCAGGGGCTCCCACTTGCTTGTTCAAACATTTTAAGTGGTCTTAGACTTGTCACCACGGAATTCAGGACCAGTCAACTGCCAGTTCCAGAGAAGCAGGACTGCCCAGAGACATGGCAGCTGCCTGCTGTGTGTGCTGCATGGGCTTCAGCACAGGGGGCGTCACACGCTGTCACTTCTTTCTTCCCTAGGGTCCACGTTGACTTGTGTTGACTTGTGTCCTGCTTTGGGTCAAGCTTGGGGGCTGCTTTTGTACTTTTGAGATAGACAGCTAATGTTTGGGTTGCTCTTTGAGTAATTGTCCCTCCCTATGAAGAACTGTGACAGGTGACCTCCTCTACAGGCGTGAAGGAATTCTTTGAGCACATTGACCGAGAGCGGGCCAAAGATGTGGACTACATGGTCAGGTGGTACCTTGCCATAGGGCCTCTGCTGACCAAAGTCGAGGGTCTGGTCATCCACACCAACACGGGCAAGGCCCCTAAGCTGGCGCCCTACTACGAGCACTGGGAGAAGAGAGTGTACGAGGCCTTGACGCGGCTCATCCTGAAGTAAGTTTGCCGTGTCGCTTGTTCTGAAGACCATGTGCCCAGACAGAGATGGCTTACACAGGTGAATCGCTAAAGGGGATGTTGCAGGGACAGACTAAAAGCCAGCGGGTAGGAGCACTACTTTCTGGCTGAGGGCTGCTCACAGGATGGAGGGCTGACTTTCCGTTTGGCTCATGTTCTCGTTAGACCCCTCAACAGCCAGAAAAGAAACTCCCCCTCCCCCCTTCAGCTGTCTGAAAGACACAAGTGTCCGTGTTCATTGGACAGCAGGGAATTGTCTCTCGGTGGTCACGAAAATCCCAGATGACTTTCTCGCCCACACTAAGAGAGGCTGATGTGAAGGTCAGGGGACCCATTCCCATGTCCCAGTGGTCTCGAGGACAACCCTGGCTAGGGGAGCATCACGTACGTTTGAATGGACACCTGTGGCCCAGGCCAGCTTCATAGCAAGGAGAGGCACGGCACAGGTGACAGGCACAGCCAAGGCAATGTCTGTGAAAGAAAGAAGGAAAGCAGAGGAATGTTCTGGGGAGTGAAGAGGGGCTGCTGTGATGGGCGGTTGAGAGAGGCAGTGGAGCAGCCGCGGCTGAGCTGAGGCCTGAGCGGAGGGCGCCGAGGGGAGGCACTTGCCAGGGAAGACGCAGGCCGTATGGAGAGCATTTTTCCCGAACCAGAGTCAAACAGCTTTTGGAAGTCACCACTGTTATTTAAGTACTGCCCAAGTGGTAGATATTTCCCAAAATTTGAAATGATCTATTCGTAAGATTTAGGCCAAAAAAAAAAAAGGACGCGTAATAAAACTTACCCCAAACTGTCTGTGACCGCCCGAGAATGTGATACTCCTTGTACTAGGCTTTTTACATGTGGCTTTGGTGACTCTGGGCATTTTCATCAGTTGCTGGCTATGTTTTGCTTTAGCAAGGACTGTCTTTTTAATTAACCCCTCTCAGGAACTTGCAGTCTTTTAACTCTTTAATCCTGGGGAATGTCCCTTTATTCCAAACGGAAACCATTCTGACTGCGCCGGAGATCATCCTCCATCCCAATTCAAATGAGATTGACAAGCTGTGCGTCCACTGTGTCCGGAATTGCGTGGAAATCACCAAGGTGAGGCGGGGACATCTGTGCTGCTGCGCCAGCAGCTTCGTGGCTGGGCCCACGTGCAGCTGACGGCAGGCTCCCAAACAGGTCATGACACAGGTCCACTCTGTGCTCCGTCCAGACTACTGTCCTCTCTTCCTGGCTCCTCCTCCTCTGCAGCGCTGTACGCTTGGGACTGTCACAAGGCTTGATCCTGGCACTCCTTTCTTCTCTCCTTTCTCTCCTCTGCACAGTCATGACCAGCCCCGCTGCTTTAGTCCTCAGGCCCCCACGGAGCTGACTGCCCCATTTCCGTCTCCAGCCCAGACCTCTCTCCTACTCAACGTGCTTTTCTAGTCCATTGCCCACTTGATGTCTCCCCTTGGATCTCAGATGTGGCATGTCCAAGATGCAGTTCTTGCAGCCCGGCCCTGCCCCAGCTTTGCCGAGCTCAGGAGATGGCACCAACTCAACCCAATGACCGCAGCCAAAAGCCCGGGCACCTGCCTCGTGTCCTTGCTCCCTCTCATCCACCCACATCCCGCCCATCGGCAAACACGTGGCTTCCCAAACACACCTCCTGCTGTCTTCCTCCCCGTTCCCGCATGACGGGCCTGTCCCGAGTTGCTGCCCCCTCCCCTGGGCGAATGCAGGTGTGATCCGTCCTCCACTGCAGGGGTTCAGGATGGTCTTCTCAGAATGTGTGTTGTCTCCTGTCATCCCGTGTATGGAAGCCCCAGTGACTTCACATCGCACTTGGAACATAATCCGAGCTCTGTGTTCCAGTCACAACCTAGCACCTGCCCGCCTTCCTGTCCTCTGTTCCCGCGTCTGTCTGTCCGCCCCCGCTGGGGTCCGGCCTCATGTACCTGCAGCAGGAAGCACTGGTTCCCCCAGGGCTGGTTGCACCAGTGGAGCCCTCCGCCCAGACCTTCGCTCGCTGGCCCCTGGCCCTTCCCCATCATGTCGCCATGCTGCCCCCCTCCCAGCACTGCCCACTGTCGCACCTTTTCTTGCTTGTTTGCATGTTCATTCATCTGTTGGCTGTTTCGTGCCCCTGGAATGGAAGTTTGAGGAGGACACGGACCCTGCATATCTGTTCACTTTGGAAGCCCCACGCCTCAGACAGCACCCAGCACATGGGTGGCTCTCAGCCAGGCCTTGCTGAATGAGTGTCTGTCGGCAGATGACCCAAAGTCTAAGGCTTACCGACAGCCGGGAAATAGGACCATTTTTGTGGCTAATGGTGGCCAACACCCCCTCTGGACACAACCCCCAAGTACCTTTCTCTTCACTTGGTTTGTACATAAAGTCAAACGTGTTTCAGGCTTTTTTTTGTTTTTTTGTTTTTTTTTAAGCATAAAAGTAAGTGCAAGTATCACAAGTGGCGATTTTCATTTTACTGTACGCGGAAACTAATGACTAAATTTCCCATATTTTATAATCTGCGCTGCTTGGCCCCAGGAGCTCTCCGCACGTGTTAGGGTTAGCCACAGCGGTGGCATTGGCGGTGACCGTTCCCGTCTAACAGAGAAACCCTGTAAGACATGTTGTGCTTTGCTGCTACGAACCAAACTGAAGTACAGAATGGGGAGGGGATCTGAACCAGAGTCAAACAGCTTTTGGAAGTCACCACTGTTATTTAAGTACTACCGAAATGGTAGATATTTCCCAAAATTTCCTTTCTGTGCAGCAAGGACATGGAATGAACACATATGTCCTGGGACACTGCGGGGTCAGTTTGCCTGACTTTAAGTTTCTTCACCTGTCAGTAAGAAAACTAATGTTTTATTCATCTATCCTTTACTAGTGGATGACCATTATTATTTAAAAAGTTAGCTTTTTTACATAACAAGGCACTCCAAATCTTATTTCTTTAGCTCAGGGTTCTGCAGGCTGAGTTGGGCTGAGCTGGCCTTCTGTCTGCTCTGCTCACTCACAGGCCTGATCGGCTGCCTGGTGACTGGGGCACCTGGATTTCCTGTGTGTGGCTTATCACCAGCTGGCAGGCTCACTCAGTCTCATTCAAGAGCATGAGTGGAAGCTGCACAGCTACCTGAGTCCTTGGCTTGGAATTTGCAGAAACCACTTCTGGCCCTCTTGGTGGTCTCATCGCAGGCCAACCCTGGGTGGGGAAATGATGGGAGGAACAGAGAATTGTAGTCCTTTTTGCGGTCGAATATAGCATACTACTAATAAAGTGACTTTCATTACTAGCAAGAATTACTCCTGAAAACTAATACATACGAAGGAAGAAAAGTTGACACTCACGTAACTGTCTTCCCCTATTCTTATTTTGCCAGAATTTTGTTCGGTGGATGAACGGCAGCTGCATAGAGTGCCCTCCTCAGAAGGGGGAGGAGGAGGAAGTTGTTACAATAAGCTTCTACGATGACATTTCCCTGAACCCTCAGATAGTCGAACAAGCTGTCGTAATCCCCCAGAACGTCCACAGGATTCTACTCAGTCTTATGAAGTACCTACAAAAATGGAAGAAGTATCGCCCCCTTTGGAAATTGGACAAAGCCATCGTGATGGAGAAATTTGCTGCCAAGAAGCCTCCTTGCACAGCATACGACGACAAGCTGCAGTTCTATTCCAAGATTGCCTACGAAGTCACGCGCCAGCCTCTGACGAAGGATGAGCACTGCGTCAGGCTGCAGCTCGGGCCTCTGGCCAGCACAGTGCAGGAGAACGCCCGGTCCTGGGTGGTCTCGCTGGGAAAGCTGCTCAGCGAGTCAGCCCGGGAGGAGCTGTACAGCCTTTATGAAGAGATAGAGGTAGCGGGTCCCTAGGTTTAAGTAAAACTGCTTTTCATGAGAGTGCAACCTTGATTTGGTGCCTTCCCTACCATGTTCACTTTGTGACCTTCGAACCTTCTTTTACAGAGCCTGTCTAAAAACTTGAGGAAGTGCCCTAACACCCTCGAGGATCTCAAATTTGTGCTGGCGACGATCGCAGAGGTCAGAAGTCGGTCTCTGCTCATGGAGCTCAGGTACCGGGACGTCCAGGAGCGGCACCGCACCATGGTGATGCACGGCCTCCAGGTGAGCGGCACCTGCCCCCGCAGCGCTCTACCGTTGGCTCGGACACCAAGGCCCTCTCCCAGAGCTCTTCTCTAACACACCACCATAGATTGGTTCGTGACCGTAAGAGACGAAATTTAAATATGAAGCAAATCCCACAGCTGTTTAGAACAGTGAAAACTTAGGGTCTGTGCCTTAGCCTCGCATCGCTCAGATGGTACCTTTGTGGACTGGCCTGTGACTGCGCACCATTCCAATCTCTCGCTCTCTTTCTGGGTGTTAATTTCTTTTAATAACTAGAAGACTGCAAAAACGGTAAGGGAAAAGAGAGAGAGAAGATGGTAACAGACTAGTAAAAGATAATAATTCAGTTGCCTTTCTGTCTTTAGGGTTGTTAAATGTTTGTTTCAGGGCCTTTAGAAATCCATGGTTGACCCCCTGAAATTGTATGCAAAAATTTTGCATGCTGTGAAGTGTGCTCTCTCACACGTGCACGTGCATGCGCGCACGTGCACGCACCCATGCAAAGAACCGACCGGAAAAACAAACCAGTGGGGAGAGACAAATAGCTGTTTTAAGTCTGTATTTGCATAAAATTTGTATTGCAGCATTTACATTTCTCGACTGCTTTGAATACCCTCCCTGAGAGCAACCTGGGCTGATAGCTAGCAATCCTCTCGTCAGAAAAGTGCACAGTGTGCAAAACGTATATTTTTATAATTAAAATAAAAATTCTGTTTTGCTTTTTGTTTCCTTTATTAAGTAAAATGATTTTAAGCTCTGTATCCTAAACCTCCGTCATCATCTGCTTTGTTATTGTTCGTGTTTCTCTTGGCTTCTGGGTTTCATTCAAGTTATTTTATATCCTTATATGCCTGTTATTTTGTTTTTTATACTTACCTGAGGACATGCTTATGGACTTTAGAGAGAAGGGAAGGAAGGGAGAGAGAAACATTGATGTGAGAAACATCGATCAGTTGCCTCTCACATGTGCCCCCAACTGGGAAGCTGGCCCACAACCCAGGCATGTACCCTGACCGCAAATCAAACTGGCGACCTCTCGTCTTGCGGGTAGATGCCCAAACCACTGAGCAACACTAGTCAGGGCTATAAATAGAACTTTTATTTTTCAATCAACTGTTTTGTTGGTTCAAATCACTTAGCCTGCTGTAACTGTAAGCAGAAGTCTCTTGGCAGTAGCTTTGACCAGAAATTTCACTTCCAAATTGCTGACCATTTATTGTTTGTTCTGCCTTTTTTTTTTTTTTTTAATTAGCCTTCCCATGCAGAGAAAACACTGGTAGACAAGATAGAGAGCATGTGGTTAAATCTGTTCAGCGATTCGGTGAACATGGAGCATGCTCTTGGCGGCATAAAGAAAACTTTCACAGAGGTACATTTTACATTTTTACTTTCTGAATGAAAATATTGAAAAACACCCATTGGGTCAAATTAATGCCACCCTGCTTTTCTCAGATAACTCAAGGCGAAATCGTAAGCTACAGGCAGCAGATAGAGGATTTTGCAAACCGTTTTTATCGTGAAGGCCCTGGTTCTGTTGGTGAAGATCTTGACAGTGGTAAGAATAGTCATATTGGTCTTCCCGGGGTGTTGAGTGTGTTTTACTTCTGAATTTTATGGGAAGACGGGATGGGGTGGCGGTTCTTTCCCTTAACTGTACACTGGGGTCGCCTAGAGAATCT
Organism: Mormoops blainvillei; assembly: GCA_004026545.1. Lineage (NCBI taxonomy): Eukaryota > Metazoa > Chordata > Mammalia > Chiroptera > Mormoopidae > Mormoops > Mormoops blainvillei. Next base: position 142,191 of record PVJD01002515.1, on the reverse strand, counting down.
CCAACCACTGGGGCCAGGGCCCAGGGCCAACTTGTCTGAGTCGATTGTTCTACAGGGTGGTCTGGCCATGAAGATGTTAAGAAGCTCCCGTGGGGGTCCTGGGGTCCATTCCAGGCTGAGCCCACCGAGAGGAGGGAGGATGCTAAGGAGACAGGCTTTTCTAACTGGAATTGCTGACATATGTAACTGGCCCTCCGGTTTTAGTTAGAATCATGGCGAGATCAAGTCTGGTAGTTCTAAGTTTGTCTTTCCCGATGGCTTCTGTGGGTGAAATGATAGTTTATGTACGTTGTTCATGATTTCTTCTTCAACTTTGGATGCCTTAAAACTTTTTTGTATTCATCTTTGTATTTACTTGTTTACTAGGAATAGAACTTGTAGCCACGTTTGAAAGAGAGCTGATGAAACATGAAAAGAAGCGCCAGGAGTTGGCTAACGCCGAGAAACTTTTTGATCTTCCAATTACAATGTATCCCGAGCTGCTCAAAGTGCAGAAGGAAATGAGCGGGCTCAAGGTGATTTACGAGCTCTACAGAGGTCTGAAGGTGAGCGACCCCGCGGGCTCAGCCTCGCTGACCAGAGGCCCAGACTTGTGCAGGCCCAGTGGCCTTGGAGGCCCCACAGGAGGGAGCCTGGGCAGGCTTCGCAGCAACTCTCCCTCTGGCTCTTGGGAAGACTGCGATTGGGTACAGGGTTTCCATTTGGGATGAGGAGAAAGTTCTGGAACTAGACAGTGGTGATGGTTGCATACCATTGTGAATGTTCTTGATGTCACTGACTTGTACACTTAAAAACAGTTAAAATGGTAAATGTTATGTGTGTTTTACCACAATAAGAAAAAGGAAAACTCTTTGGAGGTCAGGGCTTGGTTAAGGCATGGGGTGAACTGTTGGAAGTGGAAGTTAAAAGTAGCAAGAATCATGTCATTTGGATGTCTTTCTTTAGTACATGTTCCCCATGTAATTTCATGCCATTAGTTGATTGATTCATCCCTCCATCTATTTATTCACTTAGTTCTTTGTAGCCCAGTGCTAGGCTGGTTGGAGAGCAGAAACACCCTTATCATTCCTGCCTTTCTTGAGCCTCCAGGAGAGAATTAATGTATTAGTCTGGGTTCTTCAGAAAAACATAACCGGTAGGAACTAAAGAGATTTATTGTAAGGAATCAGCTCGTGCAGTTCTCAAGGCTGAGCAGCCCTGAGACCTGCAGTCGGCCAGAGGCCTGAGAGAGCCGACCATGTTGTTCCCACCCAAGTCTGAGCTTGAAGGTGGAGGAAGACCAACGTCCCTGCTCAAAGTCCATCAGAGTGAATTCTCTCTACTGAGCCCTTTTACTGCGTCCAGACCTTCAGGGCATTGGCTGAGGCCCACCCACTGGGGAGAGTGGTCTGCCTCACTTCATCTCCTGACACAAGCATCAATCTCATCCAGAAACCTCCGCACAGACACACCCAGGGTAGCGTTAAACCAAGTGTATGGGCTCCCGTGGCCCAGTCAGGCTGACACGTCAGGTGAACCCTGCCACTGACATGTGAACAAAGCCCCACAGCGCCAGGAAGTGTAGAGAAGCAAGGGGCACGGAGTCCCGGGGGCCCAGAGGAGGAAGGTGGAGGTTGTGGGTGGTAGTCGAGCCAGGCTCCAGGTCGACCTCAGGCTTGGCCTGGGGCAGCCGTTGGAGTTCGGGCTCTAGCAGGGTACCATTTACTCCATGAACTAAACCAACCACCGTGCGTAGAATTCATCAGTTAACACAGTTTGTTGTCTTATGTGCTTCGGGACGCGAAGCAAGGCTGTCGAGTGTAGATGCCACAGCGGGCACGTGAGAACTGTCCAAGATGGCAAATTTATATACAACAGTCCTTGTCACGTTCGAGCTCAGGAAAATAGGACACGAAGAGCCTTTGCGTTGTGATGATCAAGCACGATTATCAAAGTTGTACTTTGTAACCTCAGCTTCTCTTCTCAGGAGGGAGAAGCGTGTTGGGGCAGCATCTGATTGAAGTACTCAAACTTCTGATTCACAAAACGCCTGTTTCCGACTCCATCCGTGCGCTTTTCTCCTAAGGAAGGGGAGACATGTTTTTGGATTCCACATCCTCAGAGACAGCGTTATGTTGGCGAGGGTTTGAGAAGCTGGAGTTGTTTCGTTTGTGCTCCAGAGCCTTGTCACCCGCCCCGCCTTTGTGAATTAGAGGTCGCTGGGGGTAGATGGGCGGTGATCCTGGAAAGGAGTGAGCACGCCCAAGGGTTATGAACTTGCTTTCCTGGTCAGGCTACCTTCGTGACTCCACGGGGGTCTTGTTGATGGGCCTTTCTTGTTCATTTCCAGCTTGCAAAAGAGGAATGGTCTCAGACGCTCTGGATCAACCTGAATGTTCACTTTCTCCAGGAAGGCATTGAAGGTTTCCTCAGGTCTCTGAGAAAGCTGCCCCGGCAGGTCCGAAGCTTGTCGGTGGCCTACCATTTGGAGGCAAAAATGAAGGCATTCAAAGACTCAATCCCTCTACTTCTTGACTTGAAGCACGAGGCGCTCAGGGACAGGTGCGTTTTGTCCTCTGTCGACCAACGTGAGAGCAGGGAGGAGCTCTCCGTGTAAGATTTGTCTTTGCTTAGTGTGTTCTGGTGACCAAGAACAAGACCTCAGCTGTGACTCGGCTGGAAAGATGCAAGTCCCGTTTCCATAATGTTGTCTTAGGTAAACTTTCTGTAACGTTATCGCCCACAGGGATTCTCCTGTTTAAAACAAAAAGCAACCCTGTCAGATGTAAAGTGTGATTTGTAGTTGCTTCAGCCAAAGGCTTTTTAGAAAAATAGGAAGGGGCCCTAGATCAGCGTCATCTGGGGGAAACTCATGACCCACATGAGTTTTCTGGCAGTGGCATGGAAAAAAAAGTCGGGTGAAATTAATTTCAATAGTATACTTAATTAACCCAATATAGGCAAAATACTATCATTTCTACATGTAACCCATGTACAACATTATTCACAAGGTATTTTATGTTTTTAAGAAATACGTCACAGTCCAGTGTATGTTTTTTCGCTTGCAGCAGGTTTCAGTTGGGACTTGTCCTGTTCAGATGCTCAGTGGCCGCAGGGAACCCGTGGCCGCCTATTGGGCAGAGCAGGCCTCCCTGGTTTTTTAACGGAATAGCCAGGTCGGGGTTAGCGTGGGGGAGGGTCCCTCTGTTTGTCACCATTTGGATGTGGCTCCACACAGACAGGGATCAGTGGGAAGGCGTGAGTTGCACTCTCCCTGACAGGCCCCTCTGTTCCCCCGTCAGCGTGGGCAGAGGGTCATGTGGCATCACATGACTTCATTCTACTTAGTGAGGAAGTCATCCCCGTGGACGTCCCTTCCAGTCCCTCTGCTCCGTCAACAGGAGACCTTGCTAGATGTTGTTCCCTGCCTTTAATTCTGGCAGCCAGTGGGGTCCTCGCATTTCAGAACTCCAAAGTATTTATAATGGGACTGCCCTGTGACTTCAGCGAGAACGTACCAATCCAGCACTCAATCTGGTCCACGTGAAGACTTTACTGTCGATGCGTTTTCAGGCACTGGAAAGAGCTTATGGAAAAAACTGGCGTGTTTTTTGAAATGACTGAAACGTTCACCTTGGAAAACATGTTTGCCATGGAGCTGCACCGACATAAGGACGCTCTCAATGAGATCGTCACGGCCGCTGTCAAGGAGATTGCCATCGAGAAGGTGGGGCACGCTTGGTTAGCTGCTGGGCTCTGAGCAGGGCACTGATGTCACTCTGGGAGTGTGCGAGTGACCAAACACTGTGTTCTAGAAGTAGAATTTCAGCCTTGGTTACATTTTTTATCATCTTCAACTGTAGTCTCATTATTTATTTACTTATTAAAGAAATAATGGATGTTCATGGTAGAAAACTGAGAAAATGAACAAATCACTCAAAATGGCGCCACCTGAAGATTATTAACATTTCAGGCCTATCCTTTAACTCTTAAAGGTACACGCACACATGTGCACACACATATACATACACACAAAACTATACAAACACACATGTAGGCATATACACACCCATGCCCAGGCGTGCACACACGTACACAAGCCCACACGTGACTACATATATACATATAAGCATGTGTACATACAGTATGCACACACGTGTATATACACATAAATATTGATAGGTTGTTTTCTGAAAATCACCATAAATAGGCATATTACTTTATCATTTGATTTTCTTGCTTAACAGTGGGCACAGGGGCAGGGCTTTGTGAGTGTGCGGCAGGGCCGGCACTTGGAGTCGAGCACGTGGGACAGAGGCTGCTTTAGCTCTGAGCCCCCGTCCCTGCCTCTGTACACCGGTGGTCACCAGGGCACCAGGAGGACTCACCTGGCACACAGCACGTCCTCAGTAAACGATGGCCAGCACCTGCCCGCTGGAACCTCCGCTTGTTCTGGAAACCGACCCAGGCCCTGGGGGGCGGGGCTGGCCCAGGGTGGGCTCAGGAAGCTCCGGGAGGGTCAGGCTCTGTCTTTTTCATTTCCGTGTCTGAACCATTCTTCCTACCTGTCGGAGCAGGCTGTGAAGGAGATCCAGGACACGTGGGAGAGTCTGAAGTTCACCGTGGTCAAGTACTGCAAGGGCACCCAGGAGCGGGGCTACATCCTGGGCACCGTTGACGAGATCATCCAGTGCCTCGATGACAACACTTTCAACTTGCAGAGCATCTCGGGGAGCAGATTCGTGGGGCCTTTCGTGCAGACCGTTCACAAATGGGAGAAAACGCTCTCTCTCATTGGGGAGGTCATTGAGGTGAGGGAAAAGGGAAGGCGGCTGAGCGTCTCACACAGGTTTCTGCACTGTCTGCCTTTGTTCCCTTGGGGCCCGGGGCTCCTCTGACCCCTGCGCTCAGCTGGGAGCTCCCTCCCTGCCCTGGGCTGGTGTGCAGAGCCTTCTTTCGCTTTTGACTGTGGCCGTGTGTTCTAAAATGCTCAGCTCTGTGTCCTCCACCGTCCTGACTCTTTGGGAAGGAGCCACCTTGCCTGGTGTGAGTGTGTCCCGGGTTGGGGAGGAATTTCGCCACACGCCTCATGGCGCCCGTGCTGATGGCAACATGTGTCTACAGATTTGGATGTTGGTTCAGAGGAAGTGGATGTACCTGGAAAGCATTTTCATCGGCGGGGACATCAGATCGCAGCTCCCAGAGGAGGCGAAGAAGTTCGACGGCATCGACAGAGTTTTTAGAAGGGCAAGTGCCTGGCTTCTGCTTTAGTCTTGAAAGAAGCGGTTTGAGGTGTCCATCTGTTTTTGTGCAGCAGCCTGTCTCTTTCTAGCTTCAGAATTTTTTCTGTCATTATGTGTGACCTTAATCTGCCCAGTAAAAATTTGTGTGATGTATAGCTGCTGGCATATGGGACTTTTTAGTATTTATTTATTTTTATTATAAAAGTAATACTTGCTCTTTTTTAAAAATCCACACTTGAGGATATGTTTTTATTGATTTTAAAGAGAGAGCGAGGGTGGGGTGCGGGGAGATGGGGAGAGAGAGGGAGAGAAATAACCAACGTGAGAGGGGAACATTGGTTGATTGCCTCTTGCACGCACCCTGACCACGGATCAAACCTGCAACCTTTTGGTGTGCGGGCAGCACTCCAAACACCGGAGCCACCTGTCAGGGCAGTGGTAACACTTGCTTTATAAAAAAACTTGGAAAATGTAGAAAAGTAGAAAAGATGTATTTTTCAAAGTTCTGTCACCAGAACTTGGCCACTGTTTCGTGCCATGCGTTAAAATTCTTTTTCTGTGTATGTAGGTTTAAAAAACAATTACAGTGATATTTTGTATAACTTCATATCTTATGATTTTTTCTTAATATTAGGAGAAGTGTATTTCATATTCTGAAACTGAGAAAGTATTTTGACACCTTCATGTACATGAGTAGCCTGGCACTAGTTTAGCTGATTATTGTCTAGTAACTGGACATCTTGTTTGAACCAGAATTCTTTGCTTTCATAAATAATTTGCAGGTTTGTGCCTAATGCTTTTCCCACGTTTAGGATGAATATGTTACAACAGATTATCCGAAGGTAAATTGCCATGGAAGAGCGTTCCCATTTTAAAGTCCTTTCCAGAAGCGGCGTGCCAGTCGCTGCTGCTCTGGCCGCTTGTGGGCGGGGCCTGACCCAGGTCAGCAGCCCTCACAGCCCCGTGCTTCGCTGCTTAGTGACGCCATTCAGTCTCCTGTTAGGGCGACCAGTTCACGGCTGGGTCTCCTTTATCCATTTGGGGTGGTCATTTTTCCTTATCTATTTGCATAAGTTCTTTAAAAAAAAACAAAAAGTCATATCATAAATATTCATTAAAGAAGTAATTTAAAATTGCAAAAAAGCAAAATTTAAAAAAAGAAGAGGGAAAAAACTCCAGCAATCCCACACCCAACATAACCGTTTGAATGGTTTAGCATATATCTTTCCAGAATTTGCTTATTCCTATGTAAACATACAAATAAAGAGGTAAATAGGTGTTCTACAAAAATAGAGTCATTAAAATGCCAGTGATCGGTTACTTAAAATTTAACAATCTTTGATGTGTATTTCAATAAACAAATACCTAATCATCTAATAAAGTCATTATCACAGCCAATGACTGACCTAGTTCCCTGTTGTTGAACAGTCAAACTGTTTCCTTCCCTTTCCCTTTTTTTGCCATTAGAAAGAGCGCTCTGCTCAATATTCCGACCCCTGTGGGTTGCCCAACATGGAGTTGCTGGCTTTGTTCGTTCAGCAAATGTTGACTGAGGGCCCCCTGTGTGCAGGCGCTATGGTGGGTGTGGGGCGCGTCAGGGAGTACAAGGGAGAAAACCCTGTGCCCGGGCAGCTGGCACTGGCAGTGAGTGTGTTAGGGGTCAGGCGGTTCTAAGGGTGTGCTTGTTTAAACACTTCTCAGCTTTCGCCAAGTGGCTTCTCCAAAGACTCTGGCTCTGGGGGGGTGTCGGTTTTTCTCCGCCGTGCCCGGCCCAGCCCTGGCAAGTGCCTGCAGGGACAAGTGCGGAGCTTCTGCCGCCCTGGCCTTACCCCTGTCCTCTTGAACTTGTCCAGATCATGGGCGAGACTTTGAAGGACCCCGTGATCAAGAGATGCTGTGAGGCCCCGAACCGCCTGACCGACTTGCATCTCATCAGCGAGGGCCTTGAGAAGTGCCAGAAAAGCTTAAACGACTACTTAGATTCCAAGAGGAACGCCTTCCCCAGGTTCTTCTTCATTTCCGACGACGAGCTGCTCAGCATCCTGGGGAACAGTGACCCACTCTGTGTCCAGGAGCACATGATCAAGGTTGGCCCAGGGTCGCTTGGATTGGGACTGTAACTGTGGTTTGTTTTGCCTGGGATCTCTTCCGAATTTGGTTCAACCCAGAGGTTCAAGACTGAAAAGCTGCTGGAATTTTATTGAAAGCATAAATCTGATGAAATCCATTGTTGTCTGAAATGACCCTAGGACTCAGCTGCTATACGTGGCTCTTTTTTCCATAGTCCAAAAACCACACTTTTTGAGAAACTCAGAAAATACAGAAGTACACAGAGACTAATAAAATAAGCGGAGAGGCAGTGCAGGATAGTGCTTTAGCATGAGGACTCCAGAACCACACCGCCTGGGTTCAAACCTGGCTCTGCACGGATTTGCTGTGTGACTTCGGCAAGTTACTTAACCTCTCTGGGCATTAGTTTTCTTACCTGTAAATGGGAGCAACCCCAGCAGTTACCTTTGTCAGTGGGGCAGTTACAAAGATTCAATGACTTAGGTACTTAGATGAATATCACAGGGTGGTTCCCCCTGCTGTGTTGCAGATGTATGACAACATAGCGTCACTGCGGTTCAATGACGGAGACAGTGGCGAAAAACTGGTGTCTGCCATGATTTCAGCCGAAGGGGAGGTCATGGAGTTCCGGAAGATCGTGCGGGCTGAGGGGCGCGTGGAGGACTGGATGACAGCAGTTTTGAAAGAGATGCGGAGGTCGAACCGGCTCATTACCAAAGAGGCTATTTTTAGATACTGTGAAGACAGAAGCAGGTAAGCTCATAAATGTGAACATGTGCTCCTTCATCATATTAACAGTCATGATGGATTGATTTTAAGGGCTTGGGGTAGATTGACGTTCCAAATGAGATTTTCTTTTCTTACAGTATCTGTCTTTAAAGGGTCACGTGGTATGGCACTTCTGAAAGTGTGGTCCCTAGTCTGTCAGCCTCAGGGCCACTGGAAGCTTGTTAGAAATGCAAGTACCTGGACCCCACCCCACACCTGTCCCATCAGAAACTGGGGCATGGGGGGACAGGGATGTCCATTTTTTTAAACAGGGAGCACTGAGCACAGTCAAGGGTGAGAACTGCCAACCTCGTGGTTCACCAGGAGCCTGGTGCTAGTAGGGGTCGGTTCTGTGTGTAAGTTAATGAGTAAAGTTGTTTCTGGAATATTTAATGCATTTCAGTCACTCCTTGATTTTTGTGCCCTGAGAAGCTTGTGGGCACCGAGTCGTGTCTGATATCGGTTGCTAAGTGGTCTAGCTTTAATGTGAAGTTGAGCTCTGGTACACGAAGAGCCTTTGGATAACTTGTTCTATTAGACTTAGGCGGATTCTTAGGGAAGTTGTAGTGTACAAGGTCTGTCCGGAAGGTATCCAGTCATGCAGTAGGGGAAATGGAGACATTTATTGAAGAAGATACAAGAAACATTGTACATAGGACAGTGACACCTCAGTGCCCTTCAAAGTAGGCCAGGCACGTTGGGACCTCACACAGTTGCCATCAGCTACCCCATCATATTTTCCCAAATCTCATTGACAGTCTGAAGTCTCTTCCCTTTCAAAGGTGATTTTATTTCTGGGGAAACCGAGAAGTCACAGGGCACCTAATCTAGGCTGTAGGGGGGTGGAGCCACCTGGGTAATTCGATGTTTCACCAAAAAACTGCGCAGGACATGATGCACGAGTGGGCGCCTTGTCCTGACGAAGCTGCCGATCACCAGTTGCCCAGAGCTGCGGCCTCAGAATCATCAGAGTAGTTTCCGCTGAGGAATGTTCAAGCTTCACGTGAAATTGGATGCAGTCATTTGATGCTCTCTTGTGTGCAGGGCTTGCAACTGTAAATGCTAGTTAGGCTTTAGATGCACCACACAATTTTAAAGCAAGACGGTGAAGCCTAATATTTCTTGTTATTGTCTGAAATACTTGTTTAAATTTATTTTGCCATTAATGGTTCATTATTGAGGTAACGACGAGTGATTCACAGACCCATTTCCTGGACTGGAATTTAGAGCCCTGGGTCCATATTTTTTAAGTACAGTTTAGAAAACATTATTTTTCCCTAAATGTACTTCAAGGCACTAACAGCCTTGGAAATTAGTATCTCTGTAGAGAAATCCAAGTAACTGATAAACACGTGAAGAGAAGAGAGACTTCACTGGTCATCAGGGATCTGCAGGTAAAGGCAGAATGAGATACAGTTTTTTTACCTTTCAAACAGGTTTAAAAAAAAAAGCGTGTATAATAAGAAAAAGAAAAGAAACTGAGCATAGTAATAGCTGGTGCTGGAGAAGGCATGGTGGGAAGGGCACTGCTGTGCGATGCTGGGGCGGGGGTGGGGTGGGGTGTGAGGAGAGCTGCCACCTTTTAAAGTCCTTTGACCCTTTTTACTAGAGGAAACCACAGAAGAGTGCGCCACACCGCGACCCCGCCATCCTGCTTTCTAGACTGTGTTGGGCAGCGCTCGGGGCAACTGGCTCACCGGGATGAGTGTGGAGTGGGGCTCTTGGTGGCCTTGGCGCTTCTCACGGGCCGGGCCTGGGCAGTTCTTCACTGTGGGGGGCTGTCCCGTGCATCGCCGTGGCATGTGCAGAGCATCGCTGGCCCCTCGCACCTTCCCCTCCCCCAGTGTGACAATGCAGAATGTCTCCAGACAGTGTCACATGCTGTAGAGGGATGCTTATTGCAGCACCGGGCTTGGCAAAAGGACTGGCAGCAGCTCGAATAGATGCCGCTAAGGTCATGTTTGAGGATACTGGTCCTGCCTGGCTCGGAGGTACCCTGCCGTGTTCACAGATGCTCCGCAGTGTTCACAGATGCGGGGTTAGGCTGGCGCCCGCTGACCAGAGGCAGCCCCCTGGGATCACTGGATAAGAAAAGCAGGTCAGCGGGGCGACAGGAGCACAAGCCCCCCGCCCCACCCGCGCGCGTAACTTTGACCAGGCTGAACGAGAATGCGTAAGAACGGCGAGTGACGCTCAGGAAGCTATGACCAGGAAGCCTGGGCAGTGTGGTCAGAGGTTATTATATTTGTTGTTGGAATTTTAAAAAATTAAAACCTTTTTCTAATTTCGAAAACCTGTGCGGCACATTTAAAGCACTCTGGCGTCTTTCTGCCCGTGCCCCTGGCCCTTTGTTGTGTGCGTGCGTTGGCCTGGCGCTTGACTGCCTTGCCAGAAGGGTTTGACCATCGTTTGCTTGCCCGAAGCTTTTACTTTGCCTGCCCTATTCCAGGTCAAAGAAACAACGTCTTCCGGGCTGTTTTCGGCGCTCGGCAGCAGTCGCGTAAAGGTGCCCTTTTCTTTCAGAGTCGACTGGATGCTCCTGTACCAAGGGATGGTGGTGCTGGCTGCCAGCCAGGTGTGGTGGACCTGGGAGGTGGAGGATGTCTTCCGCAAAGTGCAGGCGGGGGAAAAGCAGGCCATGAAGAGCTACGGCAGGAAGATGCACCGACAGATTGACGAGCTCGTCTCGCGGATCACCATGCCCTTGAGCAGAAACGACCGGAAGAAATACAACACTGTTCTCATCATCGACGTGCACGCTAGGGACATAGTGGACTCTTTCATCAGGGGCAGGTGAGGCCTTCCCAGGGTGCCGGCATCTCCAGGGGGTCTTTATTCGCCCTTGGTCTCCCTCACTGCCCCTCTTGCCTTCTTCGCGTCTACCTTCTCTTCGCCACACCTGTCCGCCTCCTCGCTCACCTCCGTGTCCCACCACCAGCATCCTCGAGGCCCGGGAGTTTGAGTGGGAGAGCCAGCTGCGCTTTTACTGGGACCGAGAACCGGACGAACTGAATGTCCGCCAGTGCACAGGGACCTTCGGCTACGGCTATGAGTACATGGGACTGAACGGGAGGTTGGTCATCACTCCCCTCACCGACCGGATTTACCTGACTCTGACACAGGTGATTGGCGATCAGGCGCTCGTGGTTTTTGTTCATCTGTGGCCATGTGTGTTTCCCAAGTGTGACTGGTGATTGTGACAGTGTACTGGGCCGACCGGGGCCTTCCCCCAAAATCATACCCAGTTCTGCGAAACTGCAGAACGTGACCTTACTTAGAAATAGGGCCTTTGCAGATTCAACTGCTTAAGGATTGGAACGAGAACATCCTGGATCAGGGCCCTAAATCCAGTGACCGGTGTCCTTGTAAGAAGAGGGGAGGACAGAAGGCTACAGGGAGGATGACGTGAAGACGGAGGTGGGGATGGGTGTGCTGGAGCGAAGAAAGATCCTTCCTAGAGTCTTTGGAGGGGGTGAGGTCCTGCCAACAGCTTGGTTTCAGACTTCTGGCCCCCAGAACTGTGAACAAATGCATTTTTGTTGTTTTCACCCACACAGATTGTGGTGGTTCGTATGGTAGCCCCTGGGCACTAATGCTGATAGTAGGGGGTGTCACTGAAACTCTTTCAAGGGGTTTCAGCTTGGAGCATCACCTGATGGTTACCTTTTGAGATTGGGCTGTTGAAGTTTGGGCAGCCCCTGAAACCACCCTCAGGGTCAGTAATTTGCTACAAGGGCTCATAGGACTCAGTCAAGCCCTTGTGGTCATGGTTATGGTTTATTAGAGCAAAAGGACACAGATCAAAATCTGTACTAGAAGAGGCGTAGGGCAGGGCCCAGGTGTGAGGCTCAGGCCCTCCCAGTGGGGCTGTGCACACAGCACTGTCTCCTCCAGCAGTGGTGGTGGCGGCTGTGGGAGTCTCACCACGAGGGAGCCTGGGGGTCCAGGGCTTCAGCTGGACCTGGTCACGCAGACGTGACTCACTGCCCGAAGGCTGACTAGTCGCCAGCACTCCCTGGAATTCAGGCTGATGCCACGTGGCCCAAGGGCCCACCATCAAGTCACATCGTTAGACTGCCCTGTGCGGCCCAGGGCCCCCAGGTAAACGAGGACGCGCTTCTTGGGCACGATGTTCTGAGGGCTTAGACGCCGGATCCCGGGGTCTGGTGACAAAGAGCCAAACCTCTCCTTGGCAGAGATGGCTGCTTCACTGCATAGGTGTCCCCAGCGCAGGCACAGCCCACGGCACGCCACCGTGTCCCAGGCACACTGGTCCCTGTGTGATGGGCAGAGGGGCCAGTAGAGGTTAATGGAGAGTCAGAAATGTTACAGGTGGCGAGTATCAGGCGAGTGTGACCTTGTCTGCTGTCATACATGTCTGTCCTGCATCTGTTGTCCCAGTGCAAGACTGGGACGAGACATCTGTGCCCTGCCATGAACCAGACAACGTGTGTTTTGCATTGGGTTGTGACAGGCACTGTCCATGTACCTGGGTGGGGCCCCTGCGGGCCCAGCAGGCACCGGCAAGACCGAGACCACCAAGGACCTGGCCAAAGCCTTGGGCTTGCTTTGTGTCGTAACCAACTGCGGCGAAGGCATGGATTACAAAGTAAGGCCTTGGGGTCACTTCCGGCCCCATCTCAGTGGGCAGAGAGTGAAAGTGGGGCTTCACAGGAAGGGACCCACCTCATGTGCCCCTGGGCGAGGACATGGGGGCAGCCAGTAGAGTAAGGAGAAAGGCCTTCATCGTCCCAGTCTTGGGACTTATGTGCATCCGCTTTGTGGGCAGCACATAGAGCAAGAACCCCGCGCCTAGCCACCTGCCAGAGTAAGTCAGGCGGGTAACGAGGGAAGCAGCTGGCGGAGACAGCAGAGCGACACCCGGTCTCAGGGAGCCCCTGTTTAGCGTCGGTTACTCGTTGCCCCTTGGAAAAGTGGGCCCAGAGTTGCTAGATTTTCCAGTATTTCAAGAGAACTCCAGAAATCTGGACTTTATCATCAAAATTCATAGTGTAAAACCCTGTGAGTGGGAGCTGACCCACATAAGTGCTGCCAGAAAGACCTGTTAGGGGGGTGGCCTGCCGCACCCCCCCACCCCTCATCAACCTAGTGACTGTCTGCTTTAATTTAGGAAGCGTCCCTGCCTGTGCGCTTTCTGCATCTCTCATGATGGCACTTGCCCTTGTCCCCATGTCTCTTCTGTCCCAGGCTGTTGGGAAGATCTTCTCTGGCCTTGCGCAGTGTGGGGCCTGGGGCTGCTTCGACGAGTTTAACCGAATCGATGCCTCTGTGCTCTCAGTCATCTCGTCTCAGATCCAGACCATTCGAAACGCTCTAATTCATCAGCTCGCCACGTTCCAGGTGAGGCTCGGTGAGGCACCCCGCCTGGTCACCTTCCTCGGAGGGGCACTTGAGGACTACCTTTGAAGCATCAGATGGGGGCTCTGTCCAGGCCAGGCTTCCCGTAGGTGAAGATTTGACGGGTTTTGTTTTCAAATTGAGATGGTTGTCAGCAGCTTTGATGATTAAGGACTTTAATATTCCAAGAACGTCAGACTAACTACAGACATGTAACTAGTGGTCATAGACAGGTGAGCAGTGTTTTCAAAGAAGTGATGTTCTTTAAAGGAAAAGAAATGTTCTTAGTGACTTCCCACATTTGAGAAAAATGACATGAATGATTAACAGCCCAATCAGTCAAAATGTCTTCAGTTGAAATTATCACAGGGAACAAGAGATTCTGTCATCATACCCGGTAAACTTAGGGCATGACCACAGCCCAGTTTCTAAGGTGGTTATCAAAGTGAAAAGGTAAATTTAGGAAAAACTTTAGAGAATTCTCTAATCTCTCCTGTTCAAGAACACATTTACAGGCTCGAGTTTGAGAGCCTGCACGATGTTACATCGTGGTAACTGGATCAGAATTTGGAGAAGCATGGTTTTATATAATTTAATAGCCCAGAAGTGGGTTCTCTGACAGCAGGGGCCAGAGTGGCCAGGCCACGTGTCTGCACTGGGGTCCTCTGTGGTCCCAACGTGCTCTGCTACCACTCCTGTGTTGTCCTCAACCCAGTGTGCCCTACGCTCTTGTCACCACATGACACTTCACAGACACCCCATGCCCTGAGACACCACTTCCATCCCCGTCTGCCTGGAATTGCCATTTCTTCCTCTTCACCTGAAAAACCCTATACATCCTTCGAGGCCCTACAGGGCCTCCTCGGGAGGCTCAGGCCCCAAAGTCAGCTCGGGTTGGTGAGGGCTCCTTGGTGGGCGCGCCTGCGGCCCTGGCAGCCCCAGCTTTCTCCCCAGACCTCAGCGAGTTCATTGTCAAGGAACCACGTCAGCTGGGCACTGTGAGACGTTTGAGGGCTCCAGTGAGGGTCCTGGGTGGATCTTCTTTCAGTTCTTCCAGAACATTCCAGGGCTGGGCTTATTGCTCCGGTGGGGGAGGTGCATCTAGGCTTCTAGAAGCTGTGTGCTCAAGGGTGGGCCTGTCTGTCGTCTCCAGGGGGTGGGCTGGGACTCAGAGGGCCATTTAGGGGTGAGAGATGTCAGTGCAGACACCTCTGTTCGGGGGGGCATCAGCTCTCTGCTGGGCTGCCCGCTTGTCGTGGAGGAACCCGGGCCTCAGAAAAGCAGCCTCCCCGTCCCTTGTCGCCCTGGTGGGCCATGGAAAGAAACGAAGAAGCAGAGCCTTAGCGGGGAGAAAAGCTGAGGTGGCCGAGACCCAGCTGCAGGCCCAAGGCTGGAGATGGAGAGGGCGCTGCAGTGCACGGGTGCCTGGCCACCTGGAGGAGGAAGGCCGGCGTCCTCAGCGGCCAGGGCAGGGTTCTTTGGGGATCGTGGATCACACGGTGTCCAGGCCCCCAGGTGGTGGAGGGATGGGGAGAGTGATAGCTCATGGGAATGAGCAGCGCCCTTGCCTTTCTCGTCTCACTGGGCCCCCGCGACCGTCCGGAGAACAAGGCTGACACTCAGGGAGGTTCAGTAACCGGCCGGGGGGTCCACACAGCCCCTTGAATCTGCCCCACTGCCAGCTGCTTCTCAAGTGGGGAGACCCTGGGAGCAGGTGGGTTGGGGGCGGCGAGGCCCATCCCCTGGAACACTCAGGCCATCAGCACGAGGATTTCCTCGTGCCCCAGAGGCCCCCTCTATGCCAGGCTGGCTGGCAGCCTGACCCCCTTCCTGTCGCCCTTCAGTTTGAAGGGCAGGAGATCTCGCTGGACCCGCGCATGGGCATCTTCATCACCATGAACCCGGGCTATGCGGGCCGCACGGAGCTGCCCGAGTCGGTGAAGGCGCTCTTCCGGCCGGTGGTGGTGATCGTGCCGGACCTGCAGCAGATCTGCGAGATCATGCTCTTCTCTGAGGGCTTCCTCCGGGCCAAGGTGAGCACGCCTCCCTCCCGCGCCAGTGGCCAGCCCCACACTGGGCGCCAGGCAGCCCCGTGCCGGGTGGCCTCGCTGCTTTCCTCCCTCCCTCTCTTTTTCAAGTTATAACTTTTATTCTGTGGTAATTTGACTCATAAGAAGTGGTGACAACAGTGCAGAGTCCCATATACCCCTCCCCCAGCTTCCCCCAGAGATAATGCCTCCCATCTCACACGCCGAAGCATGCCACCAGAACCGGGAGACTGAGGCAGGCACATGCCCTCACCGCGGGCGCAGACTTGACCTGGACACCCCCAGGTCTTACCTTCCCTCTGGTGGGTGCGTAGAGTTCCCTGCCATTTTATCACACATGTAGAGGGACCAGGGCCACAGTCAGGATGTGGAACTGTCCCCATGTTCCCCCTTAACAGTCACACCATCCCCAGCCCTAACTCCTGGCAACAACCAGCCATTCTCTGTCTTTATAATTGTCACTTCGAGATCTTCTACACACGAATCATACTGTATGCAGCCCTTTGAGGTGGGCTTCGAAAGAAGGGTCTCATACCCTCAAAGATATGTATGTACATGTATAGCGACATCCTCAATGTGTACATGTGTGTATATATATCCTTTATCATCATTTAAAATCTGTATACAAATATGCACAAATTTTTTCCCAGGTGGTCCTGGAAGTGGCACAAAACAGCAGATACTTCTAAAGGACGGTTAGATTGCTTTCCTGTGTTTTTATAAGGCTCTTGCTGCCTGTTGCGTTGCCCAGATTCTGAGCACAGCGGTGGCATCTCTGGTTCTTGCTCCCTGTGAACCAGGTCCCCATGCGCCCCGAGGGACCGGCAGCTTTGAGTCCTTGATGTGGACAAGGTGGCTGAGTTGCCCTCAGAAATGGGTACGGAAGAAGCTCTGATTGTACGTTCAGGTGGAAATAAGCAGCACGCAGGTTCTCGGAGTGTGGCCGCCATGGTTTAAAATGTTGGATGGGTTCTAGTCTTTAAATTAAGTCAGTGAAGATTGCCCCCTGCTTTTGGGGACAGTCATCAAACCGGGTAGT
Organism: Mormoops blainvillei; assembly: GCA_004026545.1. Taxonomy (NCBI): domain Eukaryota; kingdom Metazoa; phylum Chordata; class Mammalia; order Chiroptera; family Mormoopidae; genus Mormoops; species Mormoops blainvillei. The sequence goes on along the minus strand of PVJD01002515.1, from coordinate 125,686 downwards.
GCCGGTGTTCTTTTAAACTCACTTCTGGCTCAGCGCAGGCAAAAGCGAAGGGCTCGTCCTAATGTTCCTGTTCACTGCAGGACTTGCTTGCTCGTAGAGCAGCGTCATCTGAACACCTCCAGTCATTTTCTTTCTTTGTCTTGTGTTACCTTTTATGCCCAAAGACTCTGGCCAAAAAGATGACTGTTCTGTACAAGCTGGCACGGGAGCAGCTCTCCAAGCAGCACCACTATGACTTTGGACTCCGAGCCCTGAAGTCAGTGCTGGTCATGGCTGGGGAGCTGAAGAGAGGCTCTTCCGAACTGAGAGAGGTGGGGACCGCGTGTGTGTCGTCGGGGCCGGGACAGCGGTGACGGGGCACAGCACAGCACGCGGCGGAGTGTTCTAGTCTTAGCTGCCATTTCATTTGCTTGTCTGGCCTTAATGTGGTCTGTTTTCTTCTAATTTGATCTTTTACTCTAAGGTCAAGCTCAGTGTCTTCAGAACCAGTTGGCAGTGCTTCGGTGGCAACAGTCAGTGCGTCACTGCAGGGCAGAGGGGTGCCGACCGGGAGAAACACAGTTCTCGCAAACGCGCGAACCTGACTTTCTCCCCTTTGAGAGAAGGGCGAGGGGTGCGATTGTGTGCCGTCTACCTGGAGGTGACTTGAAGCCCAGCTCAGTCAGGGCCACGCCTGCGTTTCTTTAGAGACTGTACTTGAAACGTCCTGTATTTTATTTTTTATATAACATTTCACATCATATTTTGTGAGAGGATCTCCAGACTAGTCCCTGGGTCTGTGTTTCGTTCCGTCCAGGACGTGGTGCTGATGAGGGCCCTTCGAGACATGAATCTGCCCAAGTTCATCTTTGAAGACGTCCCCCTTTTCCTCGGCTTGATCTCTGACCTGTTTCCCGGGCTGGACTCCCCGCGCGTCCGCTACCCCCATTTCAACGATGCGGTCGAACAGGTGCTTGAGGAGAGCGGCTTCGTCATCCTCCCTGTCCAGGTAAAGGTGTTGGAAGTGAGAGTTCACCAACTTCTGTGGCCTTTCCATTTTGGTCAGTTATTTTTAAAAAAATTGTGGCGAAGCACAGAGAACATAAAATTTACCATCTTACCCACGTCTCAGGGTACTGTTCAGTGGTGTTAAGCACGCTCACATTGCTGTGCGACCGTCACCACCATCTGTCCCCAAAACTATTTCATTTTCCCAAACTGGAACTCTGTCCCCATTAAACACTTACTGCCCACGTGTCCTTCACCAGCTCGGGGAGCCACCCTCCACTTTCTGTCCGTGAACCTGACTCCTCTCAGTACCTCCCATAAGTCCAGCCACGCAGTCTCTGTCCTGTTTCTGGCGTCTGTCACTCAGCATAATGTCTGCCGGGCTCATTCGTGTTGTAGCAGGTGCGAGAACTTCCTTCCTGTTAAGGCTGGACATATTCCATTGTATGGATGGACCACCTTCCAGTTGTTGTTTTTTGGGGTTTTTTTTGCATGATGTGATCAGATAACTTAAGCATTTTGTTTCGGGGCCCAACCGTCTCATGTTCTCTCCCCACCTGCCATCCCCTCCCACCCAGAGCCACACTTACCAAAAAACGAAACTAGACGTTGCCAGTAGGATTTGGGTCATCTGAAGTCTGTAAAATTGTGTATGTTGTCGTGAAGCTGAACATTATTGCCAGAGCGTTCTGCTGAGAGTACAAATGCCCAAAGCTGCAGGCCTGAGTGGCTGCCTCTGGTCGGGGCGTTTTCGGGGGATCGGGCTACTTGGAGGCCTCGGGCCTGGGCGGTGGCACCGGTCACAGATGGGAGTGCTCTCGCACCACCGTTGTCCTTGACGTTTTCCTCTGGAGGTGGTTGTTTAAAAGAGGTGCTTTCTGGTGAGAATGTATAACAGCACAGCCAGTACGGAAAATAGCCTGGTGGTTTCCCACGAAGTTAAACATGGAGCTACTGTACGACCCACCAGTTCTACTCCTGGGTATCTACCCAAGAGAAAGGAGAGCTTACGTCCACACGAAAACTTGTACATGCATGTTGATGGCAGCATTACTTATGAGAGTCAAAAGTGGAAACAATGCAGATGTCCACGAAAGAATGAACAGGATAAACAAAGTGTGGTCCATCCATCCAATGGATTGTGACTCAGCCACAAAAATGAGCGAAGCATGGACACCTGCTACAGGGTGGACGGACCTTGAAAATGTGATGTCTAGTGGGAGACGTCAGACCTAAAAGGCCACGTGTTTCTTGTATGATTCCACTGATATTCCATTTACATGTAGAGACAGAAAGATTAGTGGGTGCAGGGCTGGAGGGAGCAGGCTTGGGAAAGATGACTAATGAGTACAGGGCTTCTTTGTGGGGAGGGGGTGATGAGCATGTTGTAAAATTGAATGTGGTAGCAGTTCTGTGGCCTTCTGGGCATACTAAAAATCATTGAATTGTTCACTTTTATAGGACGAGTTGTATAGTGTGTGAATATAGCTCAGTGAAGCTGTTTGAAAACAAAAAGACATGTTTTAACCCGGCTACGTCTTTTGTCCCGCAGGTGGATAAAGTCGTTCAGATGTACGAGACCATGTTGACCCGCCACACAACCATGGTGGTGGGGCCCACAGGCGGGGGCAAGTCCGTGGTCATTAACGCTCTGTGCCAGGCCCAGACCAAGTGAGTGTGGCCCCCGTGGGGAGGCCTGGTTGCTGGGCAGACTTGCGGTACAGTTGGCGGCAGTGCTCCCTGTCCCTCACTGCTCTCCGATTGCCCAGGAGGTTCACTTTGCCCTGAACACCCCTTTACACTCGTCGCATCTTTGCGGGTTTCATGGCTGCTTTAAAGCAGGACATACTTTAAAGGCCAGACAGTGCCTCTTTTGTGCATTGGCCTGAGTGGGAATGGCATTTCCCAGGCTCTCTCATGAGAGTATTTCAACAGTTAAGTCATGTTTTCTTGGTGTTGAGATTGCTCTTTTAAAGTAAGCCAGGACTCCCACCGTTGCACAGCGCCCCGGCGTCCACAGGCCCAGAGAGAGCGCCCGCCCCGTCGGTGCCTCGTCCCTGCCAGCCCGCTGGCACAGTGCTGCTCCACAGAGGAGCGAGCCCGCAGCCGGGCAGAAGGCGCTGCAGACACCCTGGCGACTGTGCCCCACTAAGGGACGCGGGCTCCCTGGCTCCTCATTTTCTCCTGCGCAATGATGAGATTCTAGAAAGGCCTCAATGCATGCTAACATCCCAGTAAAACTCAAATCAAGCTTTGTGATCTTTGTGACTTTAACATCTCTAGGTAGCCTGTAAGACCTAGCGAGTGACAGTCATTTCTTATTTCTTCTTGTGTTACTCATGAGAGACCCAGCAGACAGCGGTTTCTGGATTTTAAGCTGGCTCTGCCACAGCAGTCCTGTACTCTGTTCTTGAATTAATTCCTTCTTAGATGATTTATAGGGCAGTCACGTATGTGTGTGTATGTGTGCCACCATTACTTTGTTATATTTCATTAATGACAAACTATGGTTTTCAGGAACTTTAGTTTTCTATAGATGAGCTAATCCCATAGCGTCGTGGGGATTCACAGGTATTTTAGTGGGAAGCACCCTGGCCACACGATTTTGCGGTCAGCCTGGAGCAGCTGTCATCCTGTAAACACGAAGGATTAAATGTCAGGACGCTGTCCTGACGACCAGCTTTTCTCTTGCACCCCAGTTATGAAACGTTTATGTAAACTTGCCATGTGTGTGAATATGGAATAGGCATGAATTGGAATATGCATGAAAGTCAGCTTCTCCTTGTCCTGCAGAGGCAAAGCCGAGCTTCTGGATCAGACCTCACTTTCGTTGCAGCCGTGTCTTGGTGATGGGTAGTACCTTGCAGGGAGTGGGAAGCCCAGGGGAGAGTCTGTGTGGATTGCATCTTAAATGGATTAGATCCCAAACATCTGGTCCCTCACTCAGAGGCCTGGATGGCTCTCCTGGTGTGTTCAGCCCTCCTGAAGCCTCGCTTTTGATTTAGGCTTGGACTGACGACAAAGCTGTATGTCCTGAACCCCAAAGCTGTGAGTGTCATTGAGCTCTATGGGATCCTGGACCCTACCACGCGAGACTGGACAGATGGGGTACTGTCTAACATCTTTAGGGAGATCAACAAGCCAACGGATAAGAAGGAACGGAAGTGAGTATCTGTGTGACCGGGGAAGAGAGGCTGCACTGCTTCATACTAATCAGCTAAGCATTAGGAGTAAGCAAAAGGTGGGACCTGTACTCGGCTCACGAAGCCACTGGAGCCATCTCAGGGGTCTTTCTGTGTGTTGTCTTGGTCAGCCGCCTCTGCTGCGAGTGTCCCCAGCTTACCCTGGGGACACTGAGACCTAGGGGAGGCCAGGGACCTGCCCAAAGGGCAGGGGTTGGGACTTGGGCTTTCTGAGCCCAGCCCGTGAGCACAGCCACCGGGCAAGGCTGCCTGCAGGGCACGGAAGTCCGGGGATGGCAGCAAAGAGTCACGGGCAGTGCTGGAACGCCCTTCTGAACTGTGCACTCTTACCAGCAGAGGGGGCTGACGAAGCCCGCCTCGCCCATGGCACTGCGCACTGTGACAGCGAGGGTCACGTGAGACCGAGAGCAGGAATGCTTTGTTGGCACCTCAGGTCAGAACGTTTTCCTGGTGTTAGTTGTTCCTGTGACACCTGCCAGGTAAACTCAGGGACGATCCTGATTCTGTGCTCTCCAATCCCATCAGCACAATTAACCTGCAATACAAGCCCAACTCTTAGCTCATGACTTGTGGAACAACCTCTGTTTGACGATTCTCCCCTGATCCTAGGTCAGCCCAGGACCTCACACTGGGCCCAGCGTCCTGTCTTTTTGGTGTCCTCTAATGTCCAGAAGTTCCTCTAACTCCAGAAGTTAATTTCCTTTAACTTCTTTTAATCACCTTGATGTTCTGGAAGATTCCATGCCAACTGCTGTACAGAAAACTCTCAGCTGGGGCTTGTGGGATGCGTCCTTCTAGTTGGATGCAGACTGAGCATCTGTGCAGGAATTTCACAGCCTGACCTGGTGTCCTCACCGCTCATCAGAAGCACATGACATTGGTTTACCCTGTTATTGGCGGTTTTAACTTCGACCAGTAGGTTAAGGTGTCGTCTGCCGTTTTTCTCCCTGCATTGATATGCAGCCTGGGAGGGGATAACCTGAGACTGTGGGCATAACTCAGCCCCTCACACCTTCCCCTGATGGTTTCAGCATGTGCTGGTGGTAGCCTGGGTCAGTCTCCCTATGATGGCTATGAAGTGGAGACTTTCTGTTGGGACACTCGGTGAAATCCGAATGTGGACTGGGTTTTAGATAATAGTGTTCTGTTGATGCCAAGTTTCCTGAGTTTGATCCCTGTACTGTGGTTACGTAAGAGGAGGTGCCCATTCGTGGTAAACACTCTCATGTGATTCAGAGAGATGGGGAGAGAGAACAAGAGAGCACAGGTATGACAAAAAAAGGTGTGAAGAATTGGAGAATCTGGTCGAAGGGCATATGGGAGTTATTTGTACTATTCTATTTTTGTCACTCTAAGCTTGAAATTATTTAAAATAAAAAAGTTTAAAAAGTACGGAAGAAAATAAACCAAAAGATTAATCTTGACAAAAACCAAACAAACAAAAAAAACCCCAGTACGTCGAACCAGTTAATTAAATGGAAGCAATATCTGCTCACGATTCTAACACAGTAGGAGGACAGAGCCTGTCCTTAGGAGAAGGGATTTGCTGCCATGTCACCCATTACGGCCAGAGAACAGAAGCATGGAAGCATCACGTAGCTCTGACAACTGAGGAGCCAAAGCAGACCTGCTGCTGGGACAGGTGCTGTGCACAGCTGGGCTTGTAGATGCAGGTGCTCCCAGGGCCCGGCAGGTGGCATCAGTGAGGGCAGTGGGCCAAGGCACTTGGTGTGTGAGCTTCCTTGGGACCGCCTATTGAAAGACCACAAAGCAGGAGGATTAGAACCGCAGGAATAGGTTCTTCACTAGAAGCCAGGAGTCTGAAGACGGGGCTGTGCTCCCTGTGAAGGTTTTAGGGGGTCCGGCTTTGCCTCGTCCGGTGCCCTGTGCCCCTGCCGCTCCTGGGCCTGCGGCTGTATCACTCCAGTCTCCACCTCTGTCTTCACGTGGCTGTCCCCTCTGTAATGACATCTGTCACTGGATTAGGTGCCCTATGGACAGTCTCCTCTCAAGATCCTTAACTTAGTTACACCGGCAAAGACCTTTTTTCCAATAAGGTCACATTCACAGGTTCTGGATGGATACACCTTTTGGGGGCTACCATTCAACGCAGTACACGTGGGTATATGAAATCCTTCCCTTTTCTCTTAATTTTACCATAAGAAAACTAGGCGTCAAAATCGGTGATAAATAACAGTTGATGTGTCAGATTTAAGAAAAGAATGAGATGTTTCAGAACAGTCACGGGGGTGTAGAGCACGGCACAGGGAATATAGTCAGTGACACCTAATGACTCTATGTGGGACCAGGTGGTGCTGGACTTACTGGGCGTCACTGTGTAAATTACGTAAGTGTGCACTATGCTGCACACCTGAAACTAACATAAAGTAATGTTGGGCTTCAACTATAATTTGAAAAAAGAGTGAGGGTGACACTTTCTGTCCCCAAGGGACACCAACATATTGTCCCCAGGCAGGAATGCAGGTCTTTGTTGTCAGGTCTTCCAGTTTGTCCGTTTCCTGATTCTTAAATGTTGGTGATTAAACAGTTTTTACGTATTTTTTTCCTTTTTATCTTATGGGTCAAACATCTGGATCAAACAGGGTGCCCTGTCTCAGGGCCTGGCTGGACGGCCCTGGGGACGATGCTCTGAGTGCCCCCGCTGGCAACTGCCCCACAGCCATGGCTCACTTTTCTTTGGTTGCTGCAGGTATATTTTGTTTGATGGTGACGTGGATGCTCTGTGGGTGGAAAACATGAATTCCGTGATGGACGACAACAAGCTGCTGACCTTGGCCAACGGGGAGCGCATCCGGCTGCAGGCACACTGCGCTCTGCTCTTTGAGGCAAGTCATAGAAAAGTGATTTTGAACAAACACCTTCCTTTCTGTTAAAATTTTAAACATTCATTAAAGGAGGAAGAGACATAGAGGATTGCGGGAAACCCGAACAGTGAAGAGAGGTTTACGATGAGCACCACTCTCGAGCCCCGCCCACCCCCTTCCACGCAGCCCCCTGCCCCATGCCCCGGGGCTGCTCTCCACTCGCGTTGCCTTGGTGTCTGCGTGGCGCACCTCGCGAGCCGCTTCTCCCCGAGCCGCTTCTCCCCAAGCCCAGGTCAGGCAGCTTGTGCGGCCTGTACCATTGGCCCGCCTCCCCCTTGGGACACCACTCTGCTGGCTTGGTCACCGCAGGAGGCAGTGTTCGTGGTGCTGTGGGCGCGGGGTCTCCCCTGTAGAGCCACCAGCATGTCGCAGGGGCACTGACTTCCCTTTAGAGTCTTTTACTTGGGCCTGGAGTGTGGAATGGCCTTGCCTTTTCTCCCACACAGCTTGCTTTTGTCTTGTCTTTGATTTTTCAAACTTCCTATCATCTCCTGTGAACCCGGTGTGCAGCTGTAGGCCTAAGACTTGCTGTCATGTTAGCTTCATGTGAATGCCATTCCAATTTAGCCTGCAGAACACGGCTGCGCACGAGTATTTAGGCATGTCATTATCTTATTGACTGGCTGACTGCATCTTTTTTTCCATGGAAGACAGATGTGTTAATATTGCTGCTTTAGGTGCCCATTTATGAAGTTTTACACTGCCCTATCTCAACTGTGTTAAAAAACACGTGAGAAAAAGGTTTAAAAGGTAAACACTCCATAACAATGTTTGTTTTTTGGTGGTGGGATTTTGGATAGCTTATTTTCCTCGTTGTACTTTTTAATTTTTATCAGATATTCTATAACCTATTAATTTTCACATTAATTTTATAGTAATAGGAAACTTTAAAAGGTGCTACATCAGAGATGTATAACCCAAGCAAACCCAAGTGTTCAGTTAGAAGCCTCAGGACAGCTGTGTTGACCTGGGTGTGGCTTCGGTTTTATGCAATTGTAAAAACTTGCACAAGCCCAGGCTTTTAAACATGTGGTCCCGTTGTCCCCAGCTGTGGACAGGGCTGGTTTTCTTTGTTTCCGCAGGTTGGAGATTTACAGTATGCCTCCCCCGCCACTGTGTCTCGATGCGGAATGGTTTATGTGGATCCTAAAAACTTGAAGTATCAACCATACTGGAAAAAATGGGTTAATCAAATACAAAACAAGGTGAAGTTATTTCTGAAGTGAACTTACAGTTATTAGTATTGGTGAGGAGTTGACTAAACATAACCCAGATGGATGTTTGTAGTTGAAGGCCATGACCTTGACATTGACCTGTTGTCATCTTGAACACTTAATGTTATCAGTAAACTGGATGAAAACAAGGAAGACACATTTACTAGATTTCTAGATGTTTACAGCCAGTGAGAAAGCTAATGATCTTGATAGTCTAGACCAGGGGTTGACATGTTTTTTCTGTAAAGGGGTACAGAGAAAATATTTTAGACTTGGTGGGTCCTATGGTTTCTGTTGTAACTGCTCCCCTCTGCCGTTGTGCTGCCCGAAAGCAGCCAGGCGCATGAATGGGCACGGCCCTGTACCAGCGAAACTTCATTTACAAAAACCGGGGGCGGGCCAGGTTTGCTTACTGTTTGCAGTAGCGGCCACTGGCCCAGCCAGTCCAGCTTTCGAGGGACCTGTCTCTAGGAGGTGCCCAACTCTGCCTCTTCCTCTTTTTGGAAGAAATCAGTGTGTGAAGGACATAGCTTGTTAAATATTGAAATCCGATGATTGCATTTGACCTCAAACCATGTGATGTGTCACATGGCTGCTCAGAAATGAGTCTTGTCTTAGCAGTAGGCTTCATTGAAAGATCCCAAGGTAGATGGGACAATTGTGTGAAGGTTGTGGCTCAGCTAGACCCAGGACACCATGACTACATCTCAAAGGGACATGGGGTGTATCTGTAGAAGGACCACCAGGTCGGGAAACATGATGGGACCATGTGAGGCAGTCATGTGGGAGAGAGCTGTCAGGGGACTCCTGCCATCCCTGCGGCCATCAGTGCCTCGATAGGGATGGGGGCTTTACACCAGCTTTCATTCAGATAAAGGGACCTTGAAAATGCCTTGGAATCCTGTCCTTCCATCTGTAGGTGGATCAGGGCGACCTACAGAGTCTCTTTGAGAAGTATGTGCCCTTTCTCATCGATGTGATAGTGGAGGGAGTGGTGGACGGAAGACAAGGAGAGAAGTTGAAGACCATAGTCCCTCAGACGGACCTAAACATGGTGAGAGACGGTCCCCGTCGGCAGAGAGAGCTTTCTCCTTGGAGAGGGGCCCACAGTGCACTTTTGGGGGAAGCAAAGACACCTGGTGGGTCAGTGTACCGTCGCCAGTTACGACGAGGAAGACACTGTTTCCTTGTGTGACCCTGTGCGAGACACACTCCATCTCTCTGAGGCAATAGGGCAGGCCATGGGTTCCCATCACCCTGGCATTGGGGTCTCAGGACTGACCACCGGAGCTGACCCTGGGCGTTGGGGGAGTGTGGGGGCTGTAGGGGCTGACCCAGGCACTTTCCTGTGAGCCAGGTAACCCAGCTAACCAAGGTGTTGGACGCCCTCCTGGAAGGAGATGTGGAGGACGCCGACGTGCTGGAGTGCTATTTCCTGGAGGCCCTGTGCTGCTCTCTGGGCGCGGCCCTGCTGGACCAGGGGAGGGCTAAGTTCGATGAGTGCATCAAGCGCCTTGCCTCTCTACCTTCTGCTGAGACGGATGGGGTTTGGGCCAAACCCGGGGAATTGCCAGGTGGGAACTGAGTGTCACCTGTTATCGTGCTCAGAATACTTGAGGCTTGGTTTTTAGAGGAAGCGACCTTGACTTTGCTTTTGCGTATGTAAGTGTATGGGCTTTTCAGCGTGCTGCTTCTGTGGAGGAATGGGCAGCGGTCAGAGCGCCTGGCAGTACCCTCAGGAGAAGTTCCAGTGCGTGACCTGCTATAGCAGAAGCCCGACCCCTTTGAGTGGCCTTTCTTGAGGAGCCTAGGCTTCCCCCACCAGCTTAGGCACGTGTGGCGTGGCAGTCCCTGTGGGGAGAGGTGCACGAGGGGACTTGTCTGAAAGCAGGGTTTGCACAGCACCCCTGTCATTCATCAGCAGGATGGTACAGAGCGTGTGGGTGCAGGGAAGGGCTGAGGCTCCCCACGCTCCCCGCTGCACCTCGCACTCCTCGGTCTCTCCCTTGGCCCACCTGGTGAGGTGCCCTCATGGGGAGCCTGCTGCACCCGCATGCTGCCCATTGCAGAACTCAGAGCTGTGTGTTGAAACTGCCTGTTTACTCGTCTCTATCTCCCACCACCCAACCCACCAACAACGAAGCCCACTGTTGAATTCGCGGGGAAGGGCTCGGCCAGCCTCTGTGCAGTGGGCGGGCAGTGTTAGCTCACAACCCTCAGGACGGGTCTGCTGGGCCCTGAGCGGTGCTAGGTCAGGGCGCTCAGAGTGCCGTCTGGGGAGTGAGGGAGCTCAGGTCCTCGGGGAGGTTGCTGTCCCGGGAACAAGGGGCATGAGTTCACTCCAGGCATGTGCGGGGCTGATGGGGTGTTTCCACGTCAAGATTGAAGCGGGATGGACCTTTGTTTGCTGCAGGTCAGCTCCCGACCTTGTACGACTTCCATTTTGATCCCGCCCAGAAGAAGTGGATCCCATGGAGTGCGTTGGTTCCCGAGTATGTTCACTCCCACGAGAGGAAGTTTACTGACATCCTGGGTAAGTGGGGGCTGGGCCCCGTCCCTTGATTTGAGTGTGTGGTTCCCACTCTGTGAGGAGGAGGAGGAGGCCCCGTGCTCTCTGTGGCACTCGGGGTCCCACCCGACCGACCGCTGGGAGAGCAGGAGAGCGAGACATGGGCCTTGCCATGAGGGCAGTGCTTTGGACTCCTTTCCGGGACGCTGGCCCCGAGCACCTTCACCCGTCCGGGGCTGTCACTCTTGCCCCAGGCAGGCCGGTCCTGATGGGGGGCCGGGGTGGGGGTGCCACTCTGAAGTCCCTCACATTTCTGTTGGGGCATGGCAAGTGGGGGATGAGAGAGGAAAGGATGAGGCGGCGCCTGGTCCGAGCCGCCGCCCCAACGAGTGTGCTCCCAGCTGTGGGCTTATATATGGAGCCACACATGAGGTGCGCTCCACTGGCTGCTTGGATCGCAGGGAGGCCGATAGTGTTCCCAAAGCCAGTGTCGAACGTCGGCTCTTGGAGAGTGAGGTTCTCAGGAACTGGTCAAAATTGAAAACGGTGTCACAGCCTGGATTTGAGGTTTTATTTGCTCTTCGGAGGGAGTTGTTGGACAGGGGACTGGACTCTGCAGATATGCAGTGACATTGGCAGCAGGGGAGCTCCATTTTTAGTGTCCTGAGCGCAAGTCAGGGCTGGGTGTGGAAAGCAGTGGGTGGGCCCTACACCGGGCTGTGGCATTGGCCCCGCAGCTGGAGGAATGACCAGCCTTGTGAAGCCACCCTCTAAAGTGGGGGCTCTGTGGTGTGCAGGCTCTGCCTCCATAAAGCTATTAAAAATAGCGGCCGGGGAAGTGAGCTTCTAAGAAGATTTTCCCAGGGTCACGTCCCAGGTTTTTGCTGACACTCTTTATGGGATCCACGAGACCGTGAGCCCTGCATCACCGATGCATGTGGGCCGGCGTCTCTGATGCCCTTGTCCCTGCTGTACCCCATAGTTCACACGGTGGACACGACCCGCCTCACCTGGGTGCTGCAGCAGATGGTGAAGATTAAGCAGCCTGTGCTTGTGGTTGGTGACTCCGGCACCTCGAAGACAGCCACCACCCAGAGCTTCCTCAAAAATCTGAACGGAGAGGCTAACGTACGTCAGCATGGTGCTCACGACTGGGCACGGCGGCGGCGGGCATGTCCACTGGGCCTCAAGGGGCCTTGTCCAGGGAGGGCTGGGCTGGGCTGCCTGCGGGAGGCCGTGCTCCCCCACACCCCAGCGCATGCAGACACGGCGTATGGGGCTCCCAGGATGTCACTGTGGAGGCCACGGGAGGGGTGGTTAAAGCCAAGGGAGCTACAGGTTTTTGGAGTCAGGCAAAGGGAGGCAGCATGTAGTTGTCCCCCTGCACAGTGCCCCTCGGCCGGGGCCCAGCTTACGGGCCCAGCAAAGCCCACCTGCACACGTTCACTGTCGGGCGGTCACGTTCCACTTCCCTGTGTTCAGCTCATGGGCGCGGGCACTTGCGGCTCCTCAGCTGGAGGGTGTTACCTGAGCATTGGTTCCCTGGAGCCACAGGGTTCCCCTGAAAGCTCCTTCATCTACCCCAAACCTGCTGAACGGGAAACTCGGAGAACGGGCTCCATCACGTCGAGCAGCACAAGCCCGCCAGGTGATTCTGGTGCCTGAAGTGTGAGGACCATGGACCCGTGGGCTCTCACCAGTTGCTCTAAGGAGCGCAGGGAGAGGCCCTGAGCCCCTGTGCGTGAGGGCGTGCTCCCCGCGCAGGGACCTGGGCTCCCTCTCCTTCCTCTCAACCGTCAGTTCTGAGATGGAACCAAGGGTTGGTCACGCTCTCGTGGCCTCTCTGTCAGACGCTACGGGCGTGATCGGAACTTAGGTTTGACTGTTACTTAGTCATGTGGCAAATGCCTTTGTGCATTTCATCGCATTGTACAATCACCCTGAGGGGCGGTCCAAGCAGGTGTTATTAAAACCATCCTGCAGATGAGAAAAACGAGACTCAGAAAGGTTAAACGTCTTTTTGGAAGTCAGCTGGCTAGAATTGCGTGGAGCCAAGGCCCCCCCAGTCCACACTGTTCCTGAGCCTCACCTGCGGCAGCCCATTATTGCCTCTCCTGACCTGCAGAAAGGAAAGGAATTCTTGCTCTAGCTCTTAAAGAAGAATGGCTTTGAGACACGTTTGTTGATAAAAAAGTTAGTTCGGATACCAGTGAATTTGTAAAAGAGTGGGTAGCTTATGGTCAAACTTTTACTGCCGATACCATGAGGAAAAGACCAGCTTTCGGGGTCATCTCTTTCTGTTTCAGATTGTGTTAATGATCAGTTTCTCCTCCCGCACCACATCCCTGGATATCCAGAGAAATTTAGAAGCAAATGTGGAAAAACGAACCAAAGACACTTATGGCCCCCCCATGGGAAAACGCCTTCTGGTGTTTGTGGACGACATGAACATGCCGAAGGTGGTGGGAGGCTTCGGGGCCGGGAGCGGTGGGACAGGGCCGTGTGCTGTGTGCGTGTGGTGTGTGTGCACATGCGAACCCTGCCTTTGCTCTGTGTGACGTCTGCAGGGCTCTGGCAGGGGGAGCCTGCCTGGGGGACCATGTCACCAGGATTCTCTTCTTACATAGAGGGGCTTTTTCCTTAGTGATTGTGCTCCTCAGTTTCTGAAAAGAGCAAAGTAGGCGGAAGTCAGCCTCTGAACTATGTCCAGCGTGTGTTTGAGTGTTTTCCAAATTAGCTGTACTTTGGATGAGGACGCTGTTCTCAGCCCCATACACATGGGAAACATGAGGGCAGACACTTGCCAAAAATGCTCTGGATTTGCCAAGGGAGGGGTATGTAAGCATGAGTAAGAGGTGTGTTTCTGGGGCCAGAGCCTGAGAGTTGCAGTTTTCTTAGTACTAGCATTTAAATTTCTATCATTTCTACAGAAACATTTTTTCCTGGAAATCTGTCTTCTAGAAGGGACTGTGTGCCAAGCCAGGATCTGTCCATCTATGCATCCGTCATCCATCCACCCATCATCCATTATCCATCCACCATCCATCCATCATCCATCATCCATCAACCATCCATCCATCCACACACCTGTCTGGATCCTTCCAAGTGATATATTTATTGAGCAGTTCCTATAGCACTGGTGCTGTGCAGTGATGAGGAAAACATATGTAGTCCCTACTCTCAGGGAGCTTACAGGCTAGTGAGGGGGATAAGTGCAAGTGAATATACAATTGCAGACTTTTGAGAAGCCCACGAAAGGTTGCCCAGAGTGCTTTGAGAGAGTCAGGGGAGATGACAGGGCGCAGAGGCATCACCGGTTCTGCTTTCTGATTGTGACCTTTCTTCTCCGTAAAAAAACCCAGGTGGACGAATACGGCACCCAGCAACCCATCGCCTTGCTGAAACTGCTGTTGGAAAAAGGCTACTTATATGACCGCGGGAAGGAGCTGAACTGTAAAAGCATTCGAGACCTTGGCTTTCTTGCTGCAATGGGAAAAGCTGGGGGTGGCCGCAATGAAGTGGACCTGAGGTTTATTTCACTGTTCAGTGTCTTCAATGTTCCGTTTCCTTCAGAGGAGTCTTTGCATTTAATTTATTTCTCCATCATGAAAGGACACACCTCGGTAATTGGTTTTAATGAACAGTCTAACTAACCGGGCCCTTGCTCTGGGTAGAAATGTCTGAGAGCTGATTATTCGTTGGGCACAGCATGCGCAATGCCTGCACCCACGGTACTTGTAGGGGCCTGTGAACATTTTCATTTCTTTCAAAACCAGGAGAAAAAAAAATGAATGTAATCCAGCCTAAATTGTATTTACCTTTAAATCTATGCAATCATAAAATATAAAACAATATGTTTTTATGAAGAAAGGGGCCCAGAGGCAGAAGTACTGTAGCTCCACGGGAGCCATGTCGTGGCCCTGAGTTACAGCGCCACCTGGAGTCACAGCTGTGAATCAACTAGGGACTGGGAATGTGGAGTCAGTTCCCACAATGCTCCTTGGGCAAGTCCCTTGAGCTGCCCGAGGCCCCTTCTCACCTGGAGCAGGGAGAAAAGGGTGGTACGCACCTCCCTTGGCTGTGGGAGAACAGAGTGGGAGAAGGCATTTTAAATGTGTGTGACCCCGTACCCAGTACATAGTTAGATACTAGTTTTTGCTGTTTTTATTAGGAAATACTTGGCCCCCACAGATGAAGCCCATCCATTCAAGTAATCGCCTTCTGACCCTGGCCTTTTCCTTCTAAAGTGAGGCTCATGCACTGAAAGCCTTCCGGGGCCAGGCAGGAGCGGGAAAGGTGTGGACTGACCAGGTGGGGTCAGTAGGCCTGTGGGCACCTGGCCTGCTCATGCCCCGCCCTAAGGCGTTTGTTTTCAACATGCGAGGTCAGCATCAGTAAAACTCAGGCTGAGAGCTGGTGCACATCCTGTTGACTTGTCAATCAATGTGAAAACCCAGGCGAAGAGAAGCAGCTCAGGTGATGTGCTTCTCTTTTAATATTCTTTTTATCTCCTCGTAAAAAATTATAGTAAAACGCACATGAGATTAGTTGCCGTAACCATTCTAAGGTATACTATTAAGTGACAGTCCACTCACAGCGGTTTACAGCCGCTGCCCTCTTTAGCCCCAGGGCACGCCCCTGACCCCAGAGGTGGTCATTCTGCCGCGCCCCCAGCCCCTGGCAACCACTGACCTGCTTCCTGTTTTCTGGGTTGTCCTAATCTGGACATTTCCTTTAAGTGGAATCGTACTGCATGTGACCTCTGTGTCTGTCGTCCCTCACGCAGCATCCCGTTAAGGTCCATCCACATCCTAGCAGGCGTCCGTGCTTAGCTCCCTTTCATGGCTGAGTCACAGTCCCCTGTGTGGGTGGGCCACAGTTTGCTTTTCTGTTCATTTGAGGGGCTTTTTCATTTTTCAGGTGTTTCACGAGAGCATCGTGGCCATGAGTGACCAGCTGACACGCTGCACGTTGGTGCTTTACACAAACATCGTGCAGGACCTGCCCCCTACCCCGTCCAAGTTTCACTACATCTTTAACCTGCGTGATCTCTCGCGAGTGTTTCAAGGGCTGGTCCTCACCAACCCTGAGCGGTGAGTTTGCTTTGTGCAAAAGCTGTGCCCCGTAGCAGTGGCTTTCCTTACTCTTTTGAGACGGGACTTACTGATGAATTCCACCAGTCAGTGTATCAGTGAATTGCCCAGTATCTCTCTATTTACGTTAAATGAAGAGAGGAGTTAAATACTTGGCTTAAGGCCTACTACCTTATAAGCCCTTGAGTTGAAGGCAGGTGGGACAAGAGAGGCAGCGGTGTGGCCATGTGGCCGGGTGTGTCCCCTGGTGGGACCACTTTGCTGACCTCTTGTTCTTAGTCCCAAAGTCTGAATTTGCCTGTGTGGTGCTTTTCGCTCATGTGACTGAATTGTCTCCA
The DNA here is from genome assembly GCA_004026545.1 of Mormoops blainvillei. NCBI lineage: Eukaryota > Metazoa > Chordata > Mammalia > Chiroptera > Mormoopidae > Mormoops > Mormoops blainvillei. Next base: position 109,457 of record PVJD01002515.1, on the reverse strand, counting down.
GCTCAGATTGGCTCTATAATGTGTCTTTGGGAGGAGGGAGCACAGAGGACAGAAGGGACTTGATTCTGGGTGTACAGATTTTCTCTTTAAGACCGGACTTACTCATGCGTTTATAGTCACGTGCCCTTGAGTCGAGTCCATGCAGATCTACCAGCCTAGGCCCCCAGTACGAATCCAGGCCGTGCTAATGGGGGAAGGCCTTTCCGCCGACCCGCGCTGACTCTTGGGGGCCCGTGGAGCGTTGGCGTGGCAGTTCAGTCTCCCAGTGTTTGAGGCGGAGTGAGCGCTCTTTGCCGGAAACGAGAGAAAACTCCAGACCTGGGGCCAGGCGGGGCTGGGTCTCAGGAGGAGCTGCTAGTGGCCCCGGCGTGGGTTTAAGCCCAGGCGCCCTGACAAGCGATAGCGGCGTCTGCAGGTACTTGCTTAGCGCAGTGCGCGCTGTTTATAGACAGTGTCCTTCTTCTTCGCCGCGCCAGGGTGAGGTGTAGGCAGGGGCTTGATGGTCTCCCCTGAGCCTGGCAGCTCCACTAAACCGCACTGATGTGCGATCAGCGGGGAGAGGACCATTGCATGTCGGCCTTCCTGCCCCCAGGGACCCCGCTGCGAGCAGGAGCACGCAGCCCTCTCTTCTCCAGGTGGCGCCCTGGCTGATCTTGCCCCTTCTGCCACGCAGGTTCCAGACGGTGACCCAGATGGTGAGAGTCTGGAGGAACGAGTGTCTGAGGGTCTTCCACGACCGGTTAATCAACGAAGCAGACAAGCAGCTGGTCAGTCTGTCAAAACAAACTTAGCAAATGCGAAACTCTAACCACAGAATTCTTCACTGGGTGAAAAACAAAAGCATTAAAAACCCAATATATTTCTAATGTAGTAAATGGACACTAAAAATAACAGTCAACCCGCACAGGAGGGCAGACCGTTTAGTGCCTTGTAGCGACTGAGGAGAAAAATCGAACACAAATCAGGCGATCCTCGCGTGTGCTTTTTCCCTGACAAGCGTCGGGCCGTGTATCTGTATTGTCAGGTGCAGGAGCACATAGGAAACCTGGTCGCAGAACATTTCCGCAACGATATGGAGGTGGTGATGAGGGACCCCATCTTGTTTGGAGACTTCCGGATGGCTCTGCACGAAGAAGAAACGCGCGTCTATGAAGACATCCAGGACTATGAGGCGGCCAAGGCGCTGTTCCAGGTGCAGATGGGCCCCGCCCTCTGAGGGGAGCCGGGCGTTGCAGGGCTGGGTGGGAGGTGGGGCTGGGAGGAGACCCTGGACCGCCCTCTGTCTCCAGGCTCAGAACGTGGGCTTGGAGAGGTGTCTAACCCAATGGTCCCCAGGTCCTGTGGCACATGGCAGTTACCTGAGGAATTTGTTAAGCACACCAACCTGGGGGGTCATAGGCCCCCCCTTCACTGAGCCTAGGGAGGGGCCTTGGCTCTGGCACAGAGCCAGGCTTGGGGGCCCCTCACCTGGTGCCATTAGTCACCGTCATCTTGGTTCATGAGTGGAGCCTCGCAGCCAGCCATTCGGCACTGGCTTGCCGCCGGCCGACTGCAGGCCAGCAGGTAGGGCCTCTGTCCCAAATGGTGGACTTAGTCCCATAAACCCAGACAGTCCCGTCATTTCGGCTCCTGCAGACTCTGAGCAGGCGCTCACCTCCATTCTTAACCCCTCCTGGGCGAGAGGACAGCGTTTGCCTCTGAAAACCCAGGACCTCTTGGAAATTTTTAAATATTTGTTTATTAATTTCAATAATTGACTTACTGTTTTATTGTGTGTTTCCCATTACCTGGAATTTTTTCAACTCAGGAGATCCTCGAGGAGTACAACGAGAGCAACACCAGGATGGACCTGGTCCTCTTCGACGACGCTCTGGAGCACCTGACGCGTGTGCACCGCATCCTGCGCATGGACCGCGGCCACGCCTTGCTCGTGGGCCTCGGGGGCTCTGGGAAGCAGTCTCTGGCCAGGCTGGCTGCCTTCACAGCGGGCTGCGAGGTGAGGCGCCCTCCCCTCCCAGAAATGGGTGCGGTGTACCCAGTTCTGCAGTTGACAGTTCACGTAGTGTTGGAACCACCTACAGCCGATCATAACGTGGTGTTCTCATTGAGCGGAAAATGGGTGTTTAGCTCAGTATTATTTTAACTGTGTAGTTGAAGCATTGAATTCTTGCATGGTTTTTGGAATGGAGACCACGCCGAGTTTGGAAGTCAAACATGAGCCCTGAGACGGGGAAGGGCTTGGCCCAGGCCCCTGTGAGCCCGGCGCTCAGGTCCGCAGTTAGCTGGCGGCGTTTCTGCACAACCAGTGCTGGGGCCACACTTAGACCCTCTTTTTAAAAAACAGCTTTATTGAGATACAACTCACAGACCATACACCTTATCCGTTTAAAGTGTGCAATTCAGTGCTGCTTCGCAGATGCACAGAGACGTGCAGCCATCTCCACAGTCTATGTTGGAACACTCTCGTCACTGCACGAAGGAATCCCAGAGTCTTTAGCCATTCTCCCTGCTCCCCGCGCCCCCAGCCCTGAGAAACCACTGATCTACTTTCTGTCTCTGTCAGCTTTCCTGTTTTGCACACCTCCCATAAAGGGGAGCATGCACACCTGGCCGTTTGTGGCAGCTCTGTTCACTCAGTGTGAGGTTTTCAGGCTTCATCCGCATCTTAGCACTTCGTTTATGTGCAGGGCTGGATCTCACTGCACCGTGTGCACTCACCAACCTTTGTTTATCTGTCATCCACTGAGGGGCACCCAGGTTGTTCCCACCCTTGGCTTCTGTGAACGATGACACTGTGGACATTCACGTACATGCTTCTTTGTCAACATGTCCTTGCTTCTCTTGGGCACACACCTCAGAGTGGACTTGCTGGGTCCTCGCAGCTCTGTGTTTAAACACTTGAGGAACTGCCGGCTTCTTTTCAGAAGCATCTGCACCATTTCACATCCCCACCAGCACCAGGCGAGTGTCCTTAGAGTCTCGCAGTGGCTCCCGCAGTGGCTCCCGCAGGGCCCACGGGCCCCTCGCCCGCACGGCCTCCCCAGGGGGGGAGTGGGCCCTGCTGTGCGACCTCCCAGCGAAGAGCAGGCCTCCACACAGGGCATCTTCTTCATGAACCCACCTCCAGTCACTGGCATCTGGCTCTGATCAGCGTCAGGCTCTCCCGTTACCCTCCATGTCTTTGCGCTGGTGGAAAACCGGCCCCGCTGCCTGGACGCCCTTCCTCTGCAGCATGTGCACGTCCTCAGGGGGCACACTGGGCTCTTCACACCGCCACCCTTACTCCCAGGCCCTCAGCTGCCTTCAGAGGGGTCCCTTCTTGCTGCATTTTCATAACCCTTCTACCAGCAAGTCACATGTATTCTTGTTCCTCTTCTCCACACCTTCTGGAATCGGATGAACCCCATGTCGTCGTCATAATCAACATCACCATCATGGAGCAGTCACAGGCTCATGGCAGCTGTATAAACGCAACCCCTCCTCATTGCGACCATTGGGAAAATGCAAAACTGCCTAAGGGAAATGGAGACCCCCTTTAGTCTCATCCCCCAAAGATGATTGCTTTCGGCCTACGTCCTGTCAGAACTTTTCCCCCACATTTACTTCTGGCCAACAATGGGTAAATAGTGTATGGAACTTGTAATTTGTTTTCTCCACCTGTTTATCGCTGACATCTTTTCAAGTCAGTAAGTACATGTTTGCGATGTCCTTTCAAATACTGCGCAGCGTTTCGTGATGCAGTAGGCTCTCTGCAAGCCCTCCCTGCCAGTGGGCACGCAGCCCTTCTCATTTTCTTCTTATGAGCAATCGCTGTGGCGAATGTGCTTGTTCATACCTCTTTGCACAGTGATCGATTTTTCGCATAGTATTTCTTTTCTTCCAAACTGGAAAATTGATGGGTTAGAGAGTATGAGTGTTTAAAAAATTTTTGAGTCCTGGCTGGTGTGGCTCAGTGGATCAAGTGCCAGCCTGAAAACCAAAGGGTCGCCAGTTCGATTCCCAGTCAAGGCATGTACCTGGGTGGCAGGCTGGGTCCCCAGTGGGGGGCGTGCGAGAGGAAACCACACATTGATGTTTCTCTCCTTCTCCTTCTCCTTCCCTTCCCCTCTCTCTAAAGATAAATAAATAAAATATTTAAAAAAAGTTTTTGATACATGGCACCAGATTTCACATTACAAAGTTTGGATCTAAGTTCATGGTGGAGTTTGCCTCCTTGGAGAGGAAATAAAAAAGGCCTGGGGAAGGTGAAAGACTTAATTTTATCCATAACTTTGTCAAAAATATGTTTCAAGCAGATATGACAGCATTTTCCCAGGTTTACTGGGATGCTATTGACGTATATCATTTTATGAGCCTTAGGTGTAGGTTTGACTGACGTATACTGTAAATGGTTACACCAGTGAGGCCCATTACATCATGCAGATACAGTTTTAAAAAATTGGAGAAAACATATCTATTTCATGTAGAATAGGATTTTTAAAGAATTTTTAAAAGATTTTATTTATTTTTTAGAGAGAGGGAAAGGAGGGAGAAAGAGAGCGAGAGAAACATCAACGTGCAAGAGAAACTCTGGTTGGTTGCCTCTCACATGCCCCCAGGGACCTGGCCTGAAACCCAGGCATGTGCCCTGACTGGGAATCGAACTGGTGACCTTTACGCTGTTCACAGGACAGCGCTCAACTCACTGAGCCTCACCAGCCAGGGCAGGATTTTTAAATTTAAGGATTTAAAACAGCTTCACGTATGGTTTTTTACACATCCTCCCACAGCTTATCTAACTATGAATAAACTCACACCTGTGAGCACACGCACCTGTTAGGGTTGTGCTTGTGTGTGCGTTTTTCCCCCTCCTCTGTTGGCCTCCCATCCTCTGCTTCCTTCCTCATCTCGTTTCCAGCCTTACTTTCCTCCCTGTGACTCAACTCACTTTGACAACTGAGAGTGTCTTTTACAAACCCTTCCCCCCTTCCCACGCTCCCCTAATCCGGTGTGGACAGACCTATGCTCCCCCACGTACAGGCTCACAGTGTCTGTCCTGGTTGTCTGACTGAAAGGAACCTTCTTTGGCCTTTCTTTATTATGGCCTTCTTTGTCCTGCGTTTCTCACTCAGTAGTGTTTAGTGCAAACAGCCCTGGTCATCCGCTTTGGCTCTTGCGTGTCCACCTCTGCCGGCTACACAGCCCAACGGCCCCGGCGAGTGCACACTCGCTTCGTGGAGCGGCCCTCACCGCTCCGGGCCCGCCACGCCACCCCCGCCCCGGCCGGTTGTCTCACGCGATCACTGTGCTCCATGTTGTCAGGTGTTTGAGATCCTTCTGAGCCAAGGCTACTCTGAGAACAGCTTCCGAGAGGACCTGAAGAACCTTTACCTGAAGCTCGGCATCGAGAACAAAAGGATGATCTTCCTGTTCACGGATGCCCATGTGGCTGAGGAGGGCTTCCTGGAGCTCATCAACAACATGCTGACCTCAGGTGCCGCCGCGGGGGCGCGGGGCGGGGCGGGGGGCGCCGTCTGTGCCTGGCCTTACACGGGCTCTGTCTGGGAAGTGTTACACCCTTTAGGCGTTTACTCCCCATGGCAGAGGCCACTGTTTAGGCTGTCCCCAATAGGTGGAGTTGGCCAGGTGAGCCGTGCTGGCCAGAGTATGACAGACCATTAGCAGCCCCCGACACATAAGCTGTGGCAACCAAAAATGTCTTCAAATGTTGCCAAATGTCTCTTGGGGGGCAGTATTGCCCCCCAGTTGAGAACCCTTGCTTTGATGCTTATGATAACCCCCCAGGCAGGCAGGGAGCCTGTGTCGTCGCCATTCACGGGGGTCCTCCCATGGAGGCCCAGGCCCAGAGTGCATGAGCCTTGGGCCTCGTCGGAGTCGGGGCCCCAGCCCTGCTCTTTGAACTCCTTGTGGTGCCGCTTCTGTCTTTCCAGGCCTAGAGGGATAATAACCCGAGACTTAGAAAATGCGGCTGGGCTTTGTTTCCTAGGAATTGTGCCTGCACTTTTCCCAGAAGAGGAGAAGGAGTCTATCCTCAGTCAGATTGGACAAGAAGCTTTTAAGCAAGGGGCAGGCCTGGCCAAGGAGTCCGTGTGGCAGTACTTCGTGAACAAGAGTGCAGACAACCTGCACATCGTGCTAGGCATGTCGCCTGTGGGGGACACCCTGAGGACCTGGTGCAGGAATTTCCCAGGTACCCTTGAGCTGAGCTCGCACATCCAGGGCCCCCTTCAGCACGCCTGTGCCTTGGGGAGCGATGTATGACTTAGCGGTTCCACCGGCACAGTGCAGCGTGACATGTCCCTGGGTTGAGGTTTGGGCTCCGCAGGGTAAGACGAGCTCTGCCCCTCTCATTCGCCAGCAGGCTCTTGTGTCGTGCGCAGGTGGGGGCTGTCCCTCTGACTTGAGGATGTGCTCATAGTTCTGGGTGCGAGGCCCATTCTTTGCTCTCTTCTGCTTGGGAGAATTGTGCCAGCCTTCTGCACGGTGCCGTGCCCTGGGGACACTTCTGGTGGTCAGGGTGGGTGGCAGGTATTCTGCTGACATCTAGTTGACAGAGGCCAGGGGTGCTGCCAGACCTCTTGCCACACACAGCAGCCCCAAATGGGGTCGCTTGGCGCAAATGCCAGAGATACTGAGGCCGAGACACGGCCTCTGATGAACTGTCCTCGGACCCGGCCGGCAGACTCAGCTGTTTGTGGGGCGGCAAAGGTGGGTCCTCGTAGAGTGTCTCAGGTGGCAGAATGGTCATCTGCTTCATCCCTCTCTGTTTCCAGGTCTCGTGAATAACACGGGCATCGACTGGTTCATGCCCTGGCCTCCCCAGGCCCTGCGTGCCGTCGCCAAGTCATTTTTAGGTAAGTGACAGCTAACGTGGGAACCAAGTTGATGGTATAGCAAAGCAGCTTGTTTCCACTTTCCTGGCTGGGGATTTTGGTCCAGTAGATCCCTTCGCTGTTAACTCCCATGACCGTGACTGGCTTATAGCTCGTTGGTGTGATTTTGGTTTATATTATGTTTTAGTTCAAACAGATTTCAGAGAACTCGCGAGGACGGTTTGGGATAACGGTTAGGTACCATCCGAAGCAGGAGGCGGCAAACTGTGGCCTGTGGGCCCGCGGCGGCCCGCGGCTTGTTTTGGTTAATCAAGTTTTACTGGGACTCACTTGTTAATAAACATACTGTCTGTGGCTGCTTTTATGCCACAGCCACAAAGCTGAGCAATTGCAACAGAGACCGTGTGACCCACAAAGCCCAAGTATTTACGTGCTGACCCCGGCCCAGAGGACGCCTAAAGGACCTTCCGTGAACGGATGGTCAGTCGGCATGGAATTCGCGCTCAAGTTTCAGGCACATTGAGCCTTGGTTGTTAACTTTAATCTTTGAAATAAGAAAGCAAGTTAATTTATCTTCAGGAAAATACTGTTTTCTTCTGGCCCTAACTTGGGCACATTTGTGACACTGGGTGACCTTATAAATAGTGTCACCTTTGTAAATACATATTCAATAAAAAATTAGTCCCCTCTACATGAATAATGCAGTTTTAGGGGGAAGGGACTAAGAAAGGAGGAGAATTTTCTGTGTTCTCAGAAAATTCCAGAGCATGAATCAGCGCTGTGGCCCAGAGACACCACCAGCAAGTGACTATTGGTCTTTTGTTTTCAAACATTTCTATATCTTTTTAAAGATAAAATATATAATATAAAATTTCCCGTTTTAACTTTTTAAGTACACAATTCAATGACATGAAGTACGTTCATATCGTCGTGCAGCCACCACCGCCACCCACATCCAGAGCCCGTCTCCTCTCGCAACGTGGACTCTCTGCCTGCTCAGCTCCTCCCCCCATCCCACTGCCTCCCCAGGTCCCGGGAACCAACCGCTGGTCCACTTTCGGTCCCTGTGACTTTGCCCGCTCTAGACACTTCATGTGGGTCCGACCACACAGCGCTTGCCATTTTGCGTCTGGCTGCTCTTACTCGGCATGTTTTTGAGGCTGACCCAGGCGCGGCGTCTCAGACGTTCCTTCCCCTTCAAGGCTGAATGACATGCCCCTGCGTGGACGGACCACGCTGTGTGTGCCCATCATCTGCTGATGGACACTTGGGTCACTCCTGCGTCGGCTCCTGTGAAGAGCCAAGAGACAGGAGTCTGCTAGTGTCCGTTTTTCATTCTTTTGGGTACACACCTAGCAGTGAAATTGTTGGGTCCTGCGGGAATTCCATATGTAGCTTTTTGAGGAACTGCTCCTTTCCTTTCTTTAAGAGGTGCTTTTCCCGTTCCTTCCTCTTTAGGGAATAACCCGATGATCCCAACAGAGAATATAGAAGATGTGGTAGAAAATGTGGTTCTGGTCCACGAATCCGTGGGTGAGTTCAGCAAACAGTTCCTGCAGAAGCTGAGGCGCAGCAACTACGTGACTCCCAAGAACTATCTTGATTTTATCAACACCTACTCGAAGTTACTGGACGAGAAAACTCAGTATAATATAGGTAAGACTCAGGCACGGACGGCCAACAGAAATCGTTACTGTTTATGATGGTCCAAATGTCGGCCTTTAAGCAGACGTTCCTTAGATCAGGCACACTTGGGACTGAGTCAGAGCAGGACACGGTGTGGATTTTGTGTTTCCGAGGGGCCCTATGTGGGCAGGGCCCTGGAATGCCCTTACTTTTATTTTTCTGTGTTGGGCTGTGAACTTCCTTAGCTCAAACTTTCGTTGCATTAGAGATATTTTGATGGCGGTCCTGCGCTCTCTTGGAAAATGCTTTTATTAATATTTATTTATTGAAAAAATATGGGCCTTTAAAAATTTCCAAAAGTAATGTACACCATTGTAGAAAGGTTAAAAATATAATCAGAAATCCTGAAGGAAATTTTAAAATTGCTCCTAAAATTTTAGCATGGGGTAATCTCTATCTAAATTTTGGTTTAAATCTTTTCTTTTTTTGTTTTTTTGTCATTGGAAAATGCTTTTAAAAAATGTTCTGGCTCTTGGCCAAATGAAGGGCTATTTTCAGAAAAGAGATTCATTTTGGCTGACGCAATCCCGTGTGGCAGGTGAGGTGCCGAGAGGCGCCTGACATCTCAGGAGAGGGATTTTTTTTCCAGTGAGCCCAAGTGGGAGGAACCACAGTGCAGCCCCCAGACCACTTGCCTGGTGTGGCCGGGCCGGCGCCCACCGTGGTGGTGGATGCCGGTGTTCTCTTTCCTCAGCGCAGTGCAAGCGTCTGGAGGGGGGGTTGGATAAGCTGAAGGAGGCCACCCTCCAGCTCGACGAGCTGAACCGGAAGCTGGCTGAGCAAAAGATCGTGCTGGCCGAGAAGTCGGCCGCCTGCGAGGCCCTGCTGGACGAGATCGCCTCCAACACGGCCACAGGTGAGTGGGCCACCCTGTGGCAGGACGGGGCTCTGCTGTGGGTGGCGCAGGTGACACCTTTTGACCCTTCGATTACCATTTTTTTCTAAGTTAGTCTCAGGCCCCCCTTCGTGACCTTGGAGACCTGCCATGTGCAGAGCCCAGGGCTGGTGGCTTTAGGATTTGACGGGAGTAGAAAGGTTGTCACTCTGCCTGCGGAAGACACTCCATCAGCATCTGCTTGTTGGCTGTGAAAATCCTGAGAGAACGCCACGTTGGGAGATGTAGTGAATTCAGTATACGTTTATCGAATACCTGTTGGATTTATTTTCTGAGGCTGCCGTGACAAAGCACCACAAACTGGGCGACTTTAAAAAACCCAGACCATTCCCTCACAGTTGTGGTGGCTAGAAGTCTGAAAGGAAGGTGTCTTCAGGGCCAGGCTTCCTCCCCAGGCTTGAGGGGAGACTCTTGCCTTGTCTCTCCAGCCCCTGGTGTGGCCGGCGGTCCCGGGCGCTCTTTGGCTGGTAGATGCGTCACTCTATCCGCTACCTCCATTGTCACGTGACCTTCCTTCTTCTGTGTCTCCGCGGCCTTCTTCTAAGGGCAGTCACTGGACCTAGGGCCCACCCTAACCCAGTATTAACCTCTTGTTAGCTAATTACATCTGCAAAGACACTTTTTCCAAGTCAGGCAACATTCTGAGGCTCTGGGTGGACTTGAACTGGGGGAACATTACCCAACCCAGCATACGGACTATGAGCTAAGCCCTGTTCTGAACATCAGCATTACAGCCCTTGGGAGATGCTTAGAGTCTAGCGAGTGAAACCAACCAGCCAACAAGGAGATGGAGTTTCGGATCACGATTAGTGTTGTGAAGCAAATAGAGCAATGAGACCGAGAGTGACAGAGGTGCAGCCCCCCTGGGGGCGGTGGCGGGCTTTCCGAGCTGGGCCTCAGTGCACATAGGAAAAGACGATGGGAAGATAAGAGAGGTCTCAGTGAGCCGGAGACCCAGAGACAGCCTGGCATCCTCGGGGGCATGGGCCCAGTAGGCCTGGGGGATGTCACATGGGATTGAGTGGGCGGGATGCAGGTTGGGGCTGGAGTCCCGGCAGTCGTCCTTGTTGGAGACCTGGGGTACCGCAAGGACTCCCATGCTAGCAGAACCCTGAGGCCACCGCATTGGCCAGGGCTCATTAGACCCCCTGTGGCCCAGCAAGGACCCCGAGGGCTGCCCACTGCTCAGCCCCACAGCAGTGGTCTGTCCTGCCCACACCCCAAAGCCTCACTGACCCCCTCCCCACACAGCGGAGGAAAAGAAGAAGCTCGCAGAGGAAAAAGCCATGGAGATTGAGGAGCAGAACAAGATCATCGCCGTGGAGAAGGCCGAGGCCGAGACGGCCCTCGCCGAGGTCATGCCCATCCTGGAGGCCGCCAAGCTGGAGCTGCAGAAGCTGGACAAGTCCGATGTGACCGAGATCAGGTAGTGATTGTGACCTCCCGCCGGGCTTGTTCCCAGTGCCCCTCCTGAAAGCAGCTATGGTAATTGTGGCCGCTGTGCTGGGCACATTCGTGGTGGGGACTGTTACTGCCTTCAATTGCAGTAACACGAGGTGGCATGCCCCAGGCCCCCCAACTTGTAGGTAGCGGGGCCTGCCGACCCTGAACCCAGGCCAGCTGACAGAATGGGCTACCCGGGAGATGTGGGGCTTTGTAAGTCAGTCTTCTCGATGGGAATACACACGAGGCTGGGCCAGCACCCTGCTGGACACAGCATAGGAGAGCTGTCCCCACCAAGGGACCGCGGGACTGTGGGAGACGCTTTAACCCATTGCTAGCCAGATGGTCTTGCCCAGGGAGGGGAGAGCGGGTCTTTATTGCGGCCCCCAGAAGTTTTGCAAGTCAGCCTATGAAATGTCTCCTTTCTCTGAAACCAGGGGCTTGTCTCCTGTCGGGAAGAGGGACCAATGTGGGGCATGTGCACTGTTAACGGGATCCTGCTGGTAAATTTAGTGCCACGAGTGAAGCCAGGAATAAACATCGTCTTGCCTGTCCGACCCCTGTCCTTAGGCTGCCGTGGCCCCACACACATCACCCTGGTTTAGGGGCCTCAGCTCTCTCCTCACTCCCTGTCATGTCCTCGTTTTCAGAAGGGTTCTGTCCTCTGGTCCCACAGTCGGGTCTCCTGGGAGAGACTCCTGTGTCCAGGCCAGGGCGGAGTCCCCGCTGTGTGGCCCTGGTGGAGCGGGAGGGGCCGAGCGGCCTTCCTTGTTGGAGGCTGTCCCCTTCCCGCCTGCTTCTTAGTGAGATGCGTGAATTCTAAGAGAACATCTAGCCGGCTCCAGAGCAGGGCCGAGCAACCCTCTCCAGAACACCTGGAGGTGCCGCCGCTGTTAGCAGGAGGCCATCAGCGCAGGGTGCTGCAGTGCGATTCCGCCAGAGGCGTGAGGGTGGAGCTCTTATGACGGCAGTAACCTGGGCTGGCCGCGTAGGCTGAGGCGCCGGAGCTAAGTAGACATCACACCAAGCCGCGCTGCGGGAGAGACCCGTGTGCACGTTGCCAAGGGAAATGTCCATCCTCCAGCTGGATTTTTGGACAGTTTCCAAGTTAGCAGCATGAAGACATTGTGAGGGCAGAACTGGGAAGGATTTTTGAAGGGACTTCGTTTGGAGAGAAGGGGCTGTGAGTCCCCCAAAAACCCAAGGTAGGGGGCAGTTTCCACAGGCCCATGTGGAGAGATTGATATGTGTTCCCCGCCATTGGAGAGTGTGCCTGTGTCACCCTGAGACAGGTGTGAGACGTGCCCTGCTCACCTTGAGAAAGCGAAGGTGGCCTGTAGCCCGAAGGGAGTAACTTTAAAAAATGCAATTACTGGAACAGGTAATACGTTCATGTGTGACCTTGCTTCCTACTGGCCGTCTGACCTCTGGCAAGCCACCAACCCTGTCTGTGCTGCGGTCTCCTCGTTTGAAAAATGTGGATGGTGGTGACTGTCCCCGTGACCTCAGGCTGGCTCTGAGGACCAGGGCGCTCCGAGCCGGGTCTGCCCCCAGTCAGTGCCATGAAAGCGTTACCCGGGATCACACTTCCAGCGTCCAAATGTCAGGCTGCGAAAGCCCCTCCTGCCGGCCCCCACCAGCGCGGCTCCCCTCCCCCGACTCAGCAGGTAGCTGGCCATGGGCTTCTCATCCGTCCAGACACCCTGCAGTACGTGTTCAAGGCGACCAGCGAGGCCAGTGTCCCTTTAGCTCTCACCCTGGCTCCGAGGGTGTGCAGGACCGGGGAGCCTCTGCGGCTCGCTCTTGTTAGCGGCGCACGGCTCACCTTTCCCTGCGTCTCGGCTTTACCACCGATAGCACGTCGGGGAGATCTTTCACAGGTGGATGTATGAGGCACTTCCCTAGTATTTTAAAGATCGCTCCTCACTTCCCGTCGTGTGGCTCTGCCACCATTTCTGTCATTTATTTAACCAGCCCCCGTTTATGAATCTTTAGCTTGGTTCCAGTCTCTTGCCTTTGTGATGTAGCAAAGAATATCCCTGGCCACACTGCATGCCTGGGCAAGTCCCCGGAAGGACACCTGCCCAGAAGTGGAGTCGCTGGGTCCACGGGTGTGTGCGTCTACAGCGTGTGTGTGGCTACCGCCGCACCTCACGCCCTCCGTGAGTGGGGGCGGTGGGGGGCGCTTATTCGTCCTCCCACTGGGCAACCTTGTGTGTGACTGACTGTTCTTCCATGGCCTCGCCAACAGAGGGCGTGATGACACATTCGGGTTTTACTTGTTTTGTAGATGAGAAAGGGTCTTTGTGTAGCTGTCACAAGCATTGCCTTCACCACGAGTGAGGTCGGCCTTTTTCGTATGTGGAAGATTCATGTGTGTTTCCTTTTCTGTGAACTGTTCCTGTGCTTTGCCCGGTTATCTGTGGGGTTGTCACTATTGCTGCTTTTTTTTTTAAGCCCATTTCCAGGGGATTTTTATATAATAAGGAGATCAGCTTTTTATCCATGATGTGATTTGAAAATATTTTTCCACGTTGTCTTTGACCATTTGACTTTGTTTATGAGGTTCGTGTGTGTATTCATGTTTCCCACGCATGAGATTTTTACTTTTATGTGATAGGTTTTTGCAATATTTTATTTTATGGCTTTTGGATTGTGTCATACTTAAAAGGCCTTCAAACTGAGACATTGTAAAATAATTTCCCCATGATTTCTTCCTATATTCTTATAATTCTTTACATTTAAATCTTTGATCTCGTTGGGATTTTTCCTGGGGTTCAAGATGGGTTTGGATTCAGTTTTATTTTTTGAGATGACTGCAACCTGGCTTTCTTTTAGTTCATTTGGGTGTTAAATGTGATGAGTCAGCACTTACCTCTTGACAATTTCATAATCCTTTCATTCTAGGAATGGCACTTCCTTGTTACAATGGCCAGTCCCCTTTGTAGAAACCTTTAAATGTTAAGGCAGGAAGATTAGGAGCAATGAAGATTAGCAGTGGCTGTTCTGTTGTATAAAAGGCTCCCTTTGTCACCGGCTTGTGATTTCATTTTCTCCCTTTTGTTCACTTTGTAGTCACTGGGTGCCTACCACCCGCCACCCTGCACTGGCCCGGGGATGTGCAGCAGCGAGCCAGGCGGGTGGGGCTTCCCTACACAGAGCAGACAGCCTCGGGGAGGTGCGGTGTTCCCACGGGAGTCCAACTGAGGACCAGGCCAGGGAGGGAAGGTCTTTGCGGCTAGGAATGGGGAAATGGCCTGGTCTGGGAAGAGGGGTCAGGGAAGAAAGCATCATGGAAACTGCCCTGACTGCAGGGGAAGGACAGACCGGTTGTAGGACAGAGGCTGGAGCGCCTCTTGGAGACTGGGAGGAGCTTGGCTCCAGAGACAAGCAGACGGTGGGAGAGTTCAGGGTCGAGTGAGTGAGGGGTGGTCAGGACGGGGTTCGCGATGGCCTTTTCCCTTCAGAGAGGGCAGCATGTCATCGTTTCTGCCTCCCTCACACCTGAGTTTGTGTGTTCATTCATTCGTTTCCTTCTTTCTTTCTTTCTATTTAGAGAGGGGAAGGGAGAAAGAGAGGGAGAGAAACATCTGTGTGTGGTTGCTCCCTGTGCACCCCACACTTGGGACCCGGCCCGCAGTCCAGGCGTGCGCCCTAGACTGGGAATCGAACCGGTGAACCCATCGTTCACAGGCTGGCACTCAGTCCACGGAGCCACACCAACCAGGGCCTGAGTTTCTTTCTGATAGAAGAAAGACTTCAAATGAAACAGCAACGTTTCCATCCCCCAGACTTGCAGCCTCAGTGTCTGGAACACCTGAGCCGTTGGCCTTGTGCCCTGGATCAGTGAGGTTCCAGGAACGCTCTGTGAGCTGATCGCAGAGAATGTCACTGTCATGGACTCGTAGGACTTTGGAGCTGGAAGTTTTGGTTCTGCTTCCCGCTTCACAGATTGGAAGACTGAGAACCCTGGATGTTCCTGACAGGCCCAGGACTCGGGACCCTGCGTGGAGGCCTGGCCCTTTTGCCTTGTTCCTGGAACCATCTCACTGATTCTTTCCCCCCACCCCCGACTGTCCCAAGCACAGTGGCCTGGGCCCAGCCCTCACCAGCCCCAGAAGAGACCTTTTAAGAGCAGCCGCCGGCGCCGCCTGCTTTCGTAAGCCCCTGATGCCGGCCTAACTGAGCCTCTTGCTGGCGACTCAGGACCTCTGCTCTGATCAGTGGGCTGTGTGCCGCAGACGTTGCCCCGACTGGTCCTTACGCTCTGGCTCCCTCTCTCCTCTTGCCTGTGGGGAAGGGGGTTGCCCAGTACAGCCCCCACCCTGGGCGGGGGGTTCTTCCTCCCCTCGCCTCCACCCTCCCTCCGCAGGCCGGCTGCCCTCCTGCCCGCCGCCCACGGCCCCGCGCCCTCCGGGGGCCTCTGCCTTCTCCTGCCTCCTCCTCCCTCCGTTGCCTTTTCTTCGTCATTTTCCTTCGGCGTCCGTCTCTTCACAGCTTCGGTGTCTGCACAGCTTGTGGCTCCTACAGACCACCTGGCAACGGGCAGCCGCGCGGTCCCTCTGGGCCTTTGCGTCACGCCGCCGCGCCCCTCCTGCTCCTTTGGGTCTCTGCTTCACGGGTGGCCCAGAGCATTGTGTACCTGAGTGTCAGAGCACAGCGACAGCCTGGTCTCATCGAAGACAAAAGCAACAGGGGAGGGACCATGGAGCCTGGAAGGAGGCCAGGGTGCGGGTGTGCCAGGCCCCGCAGGCTGTGTGAGCAGGGGCGGGCCGTCCAGACGCTGGGGCCCTGGTCTCCATCTAGTCCAGGGAGAGAAGGCCAGTGGTGGTGGCAGTGACAATAATGACAGTGATGCCCACTGAGCCTGAGGAATCACTCCAGGGTGTAATTAAAAATGCAGATTCTACCCTGACTGGTATAGCTCAGTTGGTCGAGCATCACCCCACAAAACCGAAAGGTCGCCAGCTCAGTTCTGGTCGGGCACATGCCTGGGTTGTGGGCCAGGCCCCTGGCTGGGGCCACGCAAGAGACAACCGATCAATGTTTCTCTCCCTCTCTTTCTCCTTCCTTCCCCCTCTCTCTAAGAATAAATAAATAAAATCTTTTTAAAAATGCAGATTCTCCAGCTGCACCCTGACCTACTTTGCGTTTTACTGACCCCCCTGCTATGATTCAGATGTCCGGTCAGGTTCCAGGAGCCCGGGCTGGCACCCGACGGATGAGACCCCAAACCTGCCCTTGGAGACGCTCACCCCCCCAGAGCCCGAGATCGAGTTGGGATGTGGCTTCCTTTGCTTCCACGCAGCCTCACCGCCAAGACTGAACTCCAGCCTGAGGCACATTTTCTGGAACTGTCATTCATGCCGAACCCTGGCCACAGCCCGCGTTTCCGTTTCTCGCCAGGTCCTTTGCTAAGCCCCCGAAGCAGGTGCAAACAGTGTGTGAGTGCATCCTCATCATGAAGGGCTACAAAGAGCTCAACTGGAAGACTGCCAAGGGCATGATGTCCGACCCGAACTTCCTGCGGTCGCTGATGGAGATTGATTTTGATTCAGTCACGCAGAGCCAAGTGAAAAATATCAGAGGTGAGTGTAGAGAAATGTGGGAAGGGCCATAGTTGTTCTTAATTTGGCACATCAGTCTCTGGAGCAGGGACGGAAGACCCTCCCAGTGGTCACATGGTGGCCCTGTGGCCCTGGGGACGGAGTTGTGGGACGTTGGTTTCCAGAGGAAGGTGGGGGCGCTGGCTGGGCTGAGTGGCCAGTTCCACAGCTGCTCCAGCTGTCCTTGAGAGGAAGCAGGGCCGTCCCGTGGGGCTCAGACCAGCCTCATCTTCTGCATCTCCTGTCTGATGGGCATGGTGGTGCCTAGAGTTGGTCTAACCCCTGACTTTTCCTCTTGGCTTCTTGCCAGGATGAAGTCTTCTGCAGGTCCCAGGGGAGGACACGGGGGAGGGGACGGCACTGCCCGTGGCCAGCCCTTCTGTTACCAGAACGCCCACAGCCCCTTTCAGCCCGATGCCTGACCTGCTCAGGCCCTGAGCCCGGAGGACAATGAGGGTCTTTGCAGCAGACAGCTCGAGTTTACGGCATCGCTGCCTTTCCTGGCGTTTGTTCAGAACTGTATCATCAAACGCCCTTTTGCAACCACTTGAAAACAAAACTAAGTGACACACAAAGGGCAGCAACCACCACAAAAACCCAAAGAACTGTCTCCACCCAGGCACTGGTTAGAGGTGAAGTTACTCCAGGGTCGAGGGTGTGGGTAGAGGCAGCTGCGACCTGTAGTGGCCTACGAACACCAGTCAGCTCCCTGTCTGGAGCTGCCTTGGCGTCCAGGCGGGAGTCCCCACTGGTACCTGGTGCCCTGGGGCTGCTGGTTATCCCACGGAAGCACCTGGGTCCCAGGATGTTCTGGGTGGCAGGAACCTGTGCCCTCACTCACATCGTAAGCGTCCTCTTACACAGAAGTCACTTAGGGTTGGACCTGCCCCGTTGTCCGCAGGACAGCTGGCTGGGTCCCACTCCCAGACAATGGGAATTTGAAACTGGTTGCACTTACCTTGTCCGTGGGCAGCTCATTGCCCACTTTATTTTCCCAAGACGAAGCTTGCCGCTCACCACGGCCACTGCGTCTTTGACCTTCAGGTCTCTTGAAGACTCTCAACACCACAACTGAGGAAATGGAAGCTGTGAGCAAAGCAGGCCTGGGAATGCTGAAGTTCGTTGAAGCCGTAATGGGCTACTGTGACGTCTTCAGAGAAATCAAGCCCAAAAGAGAGAAGGTATTGCCGGTCTCTAGGGCGCAAACACTGCTGCCATGGGACCAATTTGGGGTGAGAACTAACGTGTCCACAGCTTTGCTGGAAGAATTCTAGCAAGGTTCTGATTTTAAGCTCCACAAACATTTTTTCCCAATAAGTAATAGCTGAATTACAACTCTCATTTAGACATAGTGGGAACTGACAGAAACTATGGCCAAAAGATTTTCCAGTCTTGTGTGAGGAGAGCAGAGTGACAGGTGTTCGAAGCCATCTAGGACGAGTGCAGGTGTCTCGGCCTTCGGGCTGCCGCCGGCGGGGCCAGGCAGCCCCTTGTCGTGGGCGGCGGCGCTGTGTGCTGTGGAGCAGCGTCCCGGGCCTCTGCCCACTAGATGCCGTTGTCCTTTCCCCCAAGTTTCAACAGCTAAAACCAACTCCAGGCATTGTGCTGTGTCCCCTGGGGGAAGAGTAACCCCGAGGAGAGAAACTCTGGACCAGAGTAGCATGCAGACCCCGCGGTGCAGACAGAGCGCTTAAGGCTGGGCTGTCGTTCTGAGCTGCGTGTTGACATTGCTTCATCACTCAGAATTTCATTACTCAGGGAACTCGGGACCCTGGTCAGAGGCCGCGTCGTCCCTGCCCCATGATGACCCTTCCCTCAGCTGCTCTGCGGTTTGTCCTCACTTAGGTGGCCAGGCTAGAGCGGAACTTCTACCTCACAAAACGCGAACTGGAGAGGATCCAGAACGAGCTGGCAGCGATCCAGAGGGAGCTGGAAGCGCTGGGGGCCAAGTACGAGGCGGCCATCCTGGAGAAGCAGAAGCTTCAGGAGGAGGCCGAAATCATGGAGCGGCGGCTGATCGCGGCCGACAAGCTCATCTCCGGCCTGGGGTCTGAGAACATCAGGTCAGCGGGCCCCACGGGCTCACCAGGGCTCTGAGCGGCGCTAGGTGGTCTGGGCGTGGACGTCAGCAACAGCAGCCCTCACCATGCAGCGTCGGTGCTGCATTTCCACCTGAAAACTGTGGAAAAACCTGATGCCACTGTCGCTGTGCTGAAGTGGCTAATGGCCGTCCTGCAGACGGTGTTTCTGTTAGTTGTTGAGTGTTACTTACTAAGCGGCTCTTGAGGGTTAAGGAGGCAGAGCCGCTACGGAGACAGGGGGAAACCAGCGCCTCCTGTCTTGGGAACGGTCACTTCTTGGGGACCGTTAATTCCGAGTCCTCTTCGGATGGACCTGGAGGAGGATGCTGCCTCTGTCGCTGGACGCTTGTGCCCTGTTCAGTTCTGAGCTGCTCCCGAGTGGGTGGGATTGTTTGATGCTTATGGGCAGGACCGTGTGGCCACAGCTGGTCCTCGGGGTAGGACAGAGTCTCTAACGTAGCACCTGTAGACACGGCGTGGAAGACACTGGAGAATATTGTTTGCTAATGAGAAACACACCGTGGTCCCTGTTTTTAAAACTCAGAAGACTTAGGTCATATACCAGAAGAGGCCAAATGAAATACTGCTTTTATTTCAGGTAGAACCGTGTCACCCAGCTAGACCAGAGCTGATGAGCGCTGCTGGACGTGTTTATAAGTTATGGATTAAGCATTTGGAAACAATGCAATTACTACTTCATAAAGAGCTTTGAGACAAAATATGTCCCGTAAACACTTACCAGGGCTCCTGTTAGATGCTACGTTCTGCTGATCCTTAGACTTGAACAAAGTTTTTCAAAACATTAGGTTCGTAGGAAGGGAAGTGGCAAAATGAGTTGGCAATCTGTAAAAGAAAAGAAAATCTCAAAAATTTCCTTCTAGCTAGACTCGTTAGCAGTGGGTCAGGCTGGTTCTTCTAGAATGTTCCTTTAGATTGTGCCAGAAGGTCACTGCTCACTGCAGCCCCACTCTCCTGCACCAGGTGGCTCAACGACCTGGGTGAGCTGATACACCGGCGGGTGAAGCTGCTGGGGGACTGCCTGCTTTGTGCGGCATTCCTGAGCTACGAAGGCGCGTTCACGTGGGAGTTCCGCGACGAGATGGTCAATCAAGTTTGGCAGAAGGATATCCTGGAGCGGCAGATTCCCCTGAGCCAGCCTTTTCGATTAGAAAGTCTGCTCACGGATGACGTGGAGATCAGCAGGTATGTGCGACCCTGTGCCGGGGGGCGGGGGGACAGGCAGTGCCTCAGCCCGGGGTCCCCATGGGTGTACCCCTGGTGGGACATAGCACGGGATGTGCCGCAGATCCAGCTTCTGGACTCCGAGGAGGGTTGAACAGTTTTGGGATTGATAGATTGTTCTGGAAGGTTGACCCTGACCCCCTTAATCCTTGGCTCACAACTGGGCAAGAAAAATGGATTGTCTTGCCACTGTCCCTTCCAGGTGGGGCTCCCAGGGACTGCCCCCCGATGAGCTCTCCGTTCAGAATGGCATCCTCACCACCCGGGCCAGTCGCTTCCCCCTCTGCATCGACCCGCAGCAGCAGGCCCTCAGCTGGATAAAGAGGAAGGAAGAGAGAAACAACCTGCGGGTGCGGCCAGGCCTGCCTGGGCCTCCTCTGCCCTCCTTGCCCCACTCAGGGCGCAGCCTGGCCCCTCAGCTCCTCTCCCGGTGTCCCCTGGCCTCCACCGCCTGGAGCCCCAAGTGGAGCACCCCCAGCCCCTGTCGAGTCCCCAGGGCATGACGACCCCCTGGCTTTGCTCTGCTCTTGCTCTGTGCCCTGCGCCTCGGGCTGTGAGCGACTCGAGGGCAAAGGCCGAGCTTTGCTCACCTCTGTGTCCTTTGCAGACAGGGCTTGGCGGCCTTAGGTGCTCAGCCGCTTTGTTTTGGAAGGGTGTGGGAGAGGGCTCGGTGAGGGCAGAGCTCATCCAAGTGAGACGCGGGCCAGCGGTTTCTGGTGTATTTACGGAGTTGCGTAACAGTTGCCAGAACTGGGTTTTGTCACCCCCGAAGGAATGCTCTGTCCTTCGGCCATCATCACCCTTCCCTCAGTTCTTCCCTCATGCCAGCCTCTGGCAGTTGCTAACATGTTTCCCATCTCTGCGGATTTGCCTGTTCTAGACATCGCATGTGATGGGACCACACGCTGTGTGGCCGCTTGTGTCTGGCGTCTCTCGCCCAGCACCTTGTTTTGGGCTTGCCCGCACTGCAGCAGGTGTCGGACCCCGTTCCTGGTCACACCTGACCGGCACTCCCTGGGGTGGACAGACCACGGTTACCTGTCCCCCCGTTGATGAGCACGTGGTTGGCTTCCACTTTTCAGTTATTGTGAATAGTGCTGCTAAGAACATTCATGTCCAAGTTTTTTTCTGAGCATATATTTTCATGTTTTCTTGGGTGAAATTGCTGGGGCCCAACCACTTTGCTGAAATAATCAACAAATCCATGACTTGGAGCATCACCTTCGCGCTCTTTTCTCTGGCCCTGGCTCCCAGGCGTGTGCCTGCGGGCGGGGGCAGCCTGCTCGCGTGCCGCAGTCGGGGCGGGTGGTGTCCGCCTCGGCAGCTCGTGGGGAGCCACAGGCAGGGACAAGTAGTGCGAGCGCGGCCAAGGTCCTCAGTGCCCCTCTTCCCTCCCTCGGCAGCGGCCTGAGGTGGCCAGCCCACCGCTGGCCCCCATCCCTCTGCTGCCACTGTCTTCTGCCTAAAAGAGGGGGAACTCAGTTCCTGGGGAGAGAGGCCAGGCCAGTGGAGATGAGGAGGAGGGCCCAGCGGGCCAGCCTCGAGGCGGCCTCACGTGCGCTGAGGAGAGCGGTCAAGGCAGTCACGAGGCTTCAGAAACAGGAATAAAAGAGGAAAGAGGATTAAAGTATATATTTTTGTGGGCTCTGTGCTTAGATCCCTTTGAGGTCCTGCGAGAGATGTAACAAAATTCTCTCCTAATCACTCTTCACCGCTGGACTGTGCCTCTCTAACAAGAGGGGAGCCTGAGTCTTCGTGGCTTTCTGGGCTCGTGCGGGCTATGGGCCGGCTTCTCCCCCCGGCTCTCTTCCGGGCCCTGGCGTGTCCACTCCCTGCTCCTCCCCTTACACTTGGTCAGTGGGTTGGCCCTCAGCCTCTGCCTCCCCTGCCCTCCAGGTTGCTTCCTTCAGTGACCCCGACTTCCTCAAGCAGCTGGAGGTGGCCATCAAGTACGGGACCCCCTTCCTGTTCCATGACGTGGATGAGTACATCGACCCCGTGATCGACAATGTCCTGGAAAAAAACATCAAAGTCTCCCAGGGGCGGCAGTTCATCATCCTGGGAGACAAGGAAGTGGACTACGATTCCAATTTCAGGCTCTATCTAACCACCAAGCTGGCCAACCCTCGGTACACGCCGTCCGTGTTTGGGAAGGCCATGGTGATCAATTACACCGGTAAGGACTTGCAGGGCTGCCACGTGAAGCCAGGCGGTCGCTGTGGAGACCGCGACCTGAGGCCAAGGCTTACAGGCCGCAGTTCCAGCCAATGACCCCACTCCTCCCAGGCACATCTGCACTGGTCAGTTCTCAATGAACAAGCCACACCGAGGAAGGCAAGGAGTTCTGAGCCTTGAGGTGGCTGAGTCTGGACCGGGGGCTCAGAGGAGCACACTGGGAGGGCAGTGAGACCCCTTTCGGCAGGGCAGGAAGTAATTCTTGTTGGTGTGTGTACACACTGCGGGGCTGAGTTTTGTCAGGGCTTGAAGCCATTTCTTGAATTTTCTAGGGCCATCACACAGGTTCTTAGTAGGTTGGTTAGGTGTGGGGAGGCTTCCCACTGAGGCTCTTGCACGCGGGGCCCGGGCTTTAGGGATTGCATCTTCGCTCGACCCGCCACCCTGTAGGGCAGCGTCTCCCTTCCGTTCTGACGGTCTCCGCCTCATGACTTCAGAGTGGTTGTGTCAGGAGCGCAAGTCCCCGCGTCCCTGCAGTGCTAGCTCGCACCCACCCTCCCCTTGCCCCAGGTCCCATTGCACTGGTGAGAAGACATGGTGACTGGCTTGTCGGGGGGACACCACGGTGAGGGCCGCCCTGTCCCCCACAGTCACACTGAAGGGCCTAGAGGATCAGCTGCTGAGTGTGCTGGTGGCCTTCGAGAGGCGTGAGCTGGAGGAGCAGAGGGAGCACCTCACCCAGGAGACGAGCGAGAACAAGAACCTGCTGAAGGACCTGGAAGACTCCCTCCTGCGGGAGCTGGCGACCTCCACAGGGAACATGCTGGACAACGTGGAGCTGGTGCAGACCCTGGAGGAGACCAAGTCCAAAGCCACAGAGGTGCCTGCCGCTCAGGAAACACACTGAGCTCGAGGCGGCACCTGGACTCTGCCCTCAGGGCCTCGCTTACGGTCTCGGGTCCTAGAATCGCAGGGTTTAGGGTGGGAGGACATCAACCTGTGCTGTTGTCAGACCTGGGCTTTGAGTCACCTGAGGGTTTGCCTGAGGGGAACTGGCCCCCTCCGTTGGGGTGCGCTCTGGGGAGGGTTGTCCTGAAAGTGATCCCAGGGCCCCTTGTGCGTTGCATCAGCCTCTTTCGGTTGAGAGTAATGGAAAACCCAACCCTGCTTGGCTTATGCCAAAAGGGAATTTATTGGCTTAGAAAACAGAAAGTCTCAGGATGGTTTCAGGCAGGGCTGGATCCGGGACTCCAGGCATATCATCAAGACTCGATTTCTTGCCCTTCCCGGGCTGGGCCTTCTACTGGCTTCATTCTCTGCCTCCCATGGGACCCAGCTCCCCTTGTGGTCTTGAGATGGCTCTGGCCTCATGTCTGTTCAGGTTCAAGTCCAAAGGGAAGAGTGTGAGAGTCTTTACCTGTCCCTATCATGAACGTCCTGAGAGGCATTTGAGTCACATGCTCGCCCCAAACCAGGCCCGTGGCCCGGGGTTGGCCTGGGGATGGAGTGTGTGGACTGGCCGGGCCTCGGCCACATGTTCCTCTCCTACACCTGGGGTGGGTCCCGTATGTGGAATGAAATGGGGAAGCTGTGACTCTCCGAGTAAAATTCAGGAACTGTTATTCGAAGAAGGGGCAGTAGAACCAAGCCACTGATGTCCATCATGTTTTGTGAGGGGGTAGGTGCCCTGGTAGCCCCTGAGGCATCGCAGGGGTTTTCTGGCTGCCCCCCGACTCCCTCCCTCTGCCTTCTTTCTTTTCTTTCTTTTTTTTAAAGAAAAGGTTTTATGTATTTATTTTTAGAGAGAGAGGAAAGGAGGGAGAAAGGGAGAGAAACATCAGCATGTGGTTGCCTCTCGTGTGCCCCCTACTGGGGACCTGGCTCACAACCCAGGCATGTGCCCTGAGTGGGAATCGAACCAATGACCCCTTGGTTCTCAGGCTGATGCTCAATCCACTGAGCCACACCAGCTGGGGCTGCTTTCTTTTTCACCCACTTTATACTCCCCTTGGTTATGGGTGTGAGGCTTCCTGTTCCCTTGGCAACATGCACCTTTCCCTCAGGTATCAGAGAAGCTCAAGCTGGCGGAGAAGACAGCCTTGGACATTGACAGGCTGCGGGACGGCTACCGGCCGGCCGCACGGCGGGGCGCCATCCTGTTCTTCGTGCTGTCAGAGATGGCCCTGGTGAATGCCATGTACCAGTACTCCCTGAGCGCCTTCCTCGAGGTCTTCGGACTGTCGCTGAAGAAGTCGCTGCCCGACTCTGTCCTTATAAAGAGACTAAGGAACATAATGGACACGCTGACCTTCAACATCTATAACTATGGCTGCACAGGTGAGTGGTCCTGGGAGCGGACTGGGACAGGTATGCTCTGTATGCACCTGTGGTGTCTTCACCCAAGTCACTGGGATCGGAACCTGTCTGGTGGCCTCATTTCAACTTCCTCTCCGCTTCTGAGGCTCTGTCTCCAATTGTAGCCACGTTCTGAGGTCCTGGGCTCAGAACTTCCCCATACGGCTTGAGAGGCGGGGAGAAATCAGCCTGCGCCAGTCGGGCAGGGAACCGTTGTCCTGCAGGGCTCACTTACGTAGCCAGCCATCTAACACAGGCGAAGTAGAATTCGGAGCACACGCTGGCTTAGACCACGCACTCGTCCAGGAACGCACTTCTTCTGTTAAGAAAACGCGAGTGTGTTGTACCCTCCAGTTGGTGGAATGTACGTCCTCTACAAGTGAGATCGGCAGCCGCGGTCCACAGGCCACCTCTGGCCACCGCCTGCTTTTATAAATAAAATTTTATTAGAACATAGCCATATATATCGGGCATGATTTGTAAATTGAGCCCAGTGAGGGCTAAATGCAGCTGTGTAGTGCAGGTGTTTGGTTACATTTCTCTCGTGTGTGTGAGCGCATTGTGCATAAGAAGCACAGTTTTTAAAGTGATTGTTTAAATCAATATCCATCTGCCGTTTTTCTTCAGGGCTGTTTGAGAGACACAAGTTACTCTTTTCTTTCAATATGACGATCAAGATAGAACAAGGAGAAGGGAGAGTTCCCCAGGAAGAATTAGATTTCTTTTTAAAAGGTAATGAATTTGCCTCATTTCATTCATGTGTGTACAGATTTTTTCACTAGAACGGCCACCACAGAAATTCTCTTCAGAAACCAGCCTCCAGTCGCGCTCGTGCCCAGTGGCTCAGTAGACAGCGCCAGCCTCACAGCTGGCTCTGGGTCGACGCGGAGCAGCCACGCTGCCCAAAGGCCCTGCCGAGGCCGGAAGCCCGCACCTCCTTCTCTTTCCCGTCCCCTCTTTGCAGTGGACCTGCCCCGTGAGAGAAGCCCAAGGGCAGAGCTGCCTGCCCCTCCCGGTGTGTCGGGGTCAGCCGTTGATGCCTCTTCTCCTGTCATGACTAGGAAACATTTCCCTGGAGAAAAGCAAACGGAAAAAGCCCTGCGCCTGGTTGTCTGACCAGGGATGGGAAGACATCATGCTTTTATCGGGGGCGTTTCCAGACCGCTTTGGGAGTCTTCCTGAGGATGTCGAGAAGCATCCGGCTGTGTGGCAGGAGGTGGGCTCATGTTCTCCTTCTCGCCCTTCCCTCCCCTTCCCATCTCATCTCCAAACTTAAACTGTAGCCTGCCCCCTGTGACTGCAAAGATGTTCCTTTGAGTGAACCATTCAGTGTGTGATCCGTGCCCTCTAATTCCCTGGGTAGAATTCTTCTTTAGGTATTAGTTCGGCTAGCTTTGTGGGAGAACAACTGTCCTTCCATCCATTCATCCTCCCTTCCATTCACCCACCCATCCATCTGTCCATCTCTCTGTTTGCCCTTCCTTCTGTCCACCCATCCATCCATCCATCCACCCATCCATTCCTCCGTCCACCCATCCATTCCTCCATCCACCCATGCATCCCTCCACCCAGCATCCAAGAAATACTGAGCACCCGCCATGGGCCTGTCCATTGACGGGCACTGGGGGACCCGACGGTGAAATAAGGCTCAGACCCGCTCTTCCTGAAGCGCACACTTTGGGGGGCAGAGAGTGACGGCTCTGACGCGAAGCAGCATTGGTGTTCATGCTCCTGTAGACCTCACCCTTGGCAGTGGCCTTTGGGGCCGTCACATAAAAATGGGGGCCTGTGTCATTACACAGCTGACGCCACCATGGCTGTTCTTTGCTCTTCCCAGTGGTATGACCTGGACTCGCTCGAGCAGTTTCCCTTCCCCTTGGGTTACGGTGACAACATCACCCCCTTCCAGAAGTTGCTGATCTTGCGCTGTTTCCGTGTGGATCGGGTCTATCGGGCCGTGACTGACTACGTGACTGTAACAATGGGAGAGAAGTAAGTTCGGTGCGTGCGTCTGCCCGGCCCTTTCTGTGGGGCCGTGCCCACCTGCGCTCCCAGGTGGCCGGGTGGCCGGGTGGCCGGCCCCAGAGCGCGCTGCCTTTGAGTGCTGTTCAGTAGCCACTCCGGAATGGAGCTAGTGCAGAGAGATGCAATGCGAGAGACTGTATTTCCATTAAGTGCCATTAAAAAAGAACAGAAGTGACATTAATTTCAATAACATATTATATTTAACTCATATATTAAAATACTCTTTCAACATGGAATCTGTTGAGATATTGTGCACATTTCCTTGCTACGAAGGATTTAAAACCCTGTGTGGACTCACACTCAGTCTCGCCGTGGCATGGGCGGCCACACCCCAGGTGCCAGCAGCCACAGGGCCTCGTGCCTGCCCTGTCGGACGCCGTAGCTCAAATGTGACTTGGTGGACAGCCGGTGATGGAAATGAGTGAATGAAGCTGGGTGGGGACTCTGCCGAACTGGAGGAGAGGTCAGGTCCCGGTCTCTGCATCTTAGCTCCTGCTGACTGGTACCAGGTGGGGGCCCAGATCCTCTGACTGTTCAAAAGAAGCTAGAAATTTAGGTTTCTCCAGTCCGTATGTGTTAGCAACTAATTTTTTAAAATCTCGAGATGAGAGCCATTCACGACACACCTGTGGGAGCTGTCACTGTGGAGCCTCCGGGGTCTGTGGCAAGGGGCTGTCCCCTGGAAGGCTGGCCGAGAGGTGCTCTGTCAGGAGACCCCAGCCCCGTGCAGATCCCCTGAAGCCCCCAGGGCTGAGCCGGAGGGAGGCAGGGAGGCCCCGGTCCCCAGTCGCACCCCGTCCCGCGGGCGGGACGTGCGTGGGAAGCAGTTCCGAGGCAAGGCTGACTGCGGGGAGCTCTCGCAGGGGGGCAGCCCCAGGGCGGCGGACACATGACAGTGCACTGGCCGGGCGGGCCAGCCATCTGATCCTGGGAGAGTGCCCTGTGCCTAGGTATGTGCAGCCCCCGATGATCAGCTTTGAGACCATCTTCGAGCAGAGCAGCCCCAACTCGCCCATCGTGTTCATCCTGAGCCCCGGCTCCGACCCTGCCAGCGACCTCATGAAACTAGCCGAGCACACGGGGTTTGGGGGAAACCGCCTCAAGTTCCTTGCCATGGGTCAAGGCCAAGATAAGGTAATTTGTCATTGGGAGGAGCAGCTCTAAAGTTGAGTGAGGTCCCTGGCCTCTGTGAGGAAAGAGCTAACGTCTGGTTTTAAGGTAATCGGGCCACTGCACCCCCGCGTGAGTTGGAGGTGCAGTTACAGGCACCAGAGTGATAACACTGTAAGGACAGTGTGGTCCCAGATCCAGTTATGTGTGGCTGGCCCGTGTGCGTGGTCAGTGCGTGCTGTTCTTTTCAAAACCCTTTCACACAGCCACCTCCTTCCGCCCCTGCGACACCCCCAGCCCCCTGTTGTGGATCAGGGTTGTCAGTGCCTCAGGAGCCAGGCTGAGGACGTGGTCAGGGAGCAGGTGCGACTCTGTCCGAGCAGTGGGAGCTCTTGGGCCCGAGGGAGGACATGGGGGAGGCCACGGTCCTCCCTCACCTCCAAGGCCGTGACCAGCCCCATGCACGTAGGTGCCCCTGAGGGAGTTCTGATAGTGTCCCTGTGAAGGCTCCTTCTGCAGCTGCCGCTGGAGCATTGGAGTGGGTCTCCGGGGGGACATGGGGGTACAGGGCTCCGAGACCCCAGCGCTCCCTTCTCTCCCATCATCACAGCTGGCTCTGCAGCTGCTGGAGACGGCAGTGGCTCGCGGGCAGTGGCTGATGCTGCAGAACTGCCACCTCCTGGTCAGGTGGCTGAAGGACCTGGAGAAGTCCCTGGAGAGGATCAGCAAGCCCCACCCGGACTTCCGCCTGTGGCTCACCACAGACCCCACCAAGGGCTTCCCCATCGGCATTCTGCAGAAGTCCTTGAAGGTCTGGCTTCGGGGCAGGCACTGATGTACCTACCGCCCCGGTCCTTGGCTCATTGCCACTCGTCTGTGCGCATGTGCCAATGTTCGGAAATAAACCTAGAATGTGGTTGGAGCCTCCCGACACCCCTTTCGATCCCATGTCTCCGTCTCTCTTCAGAGATAACCCACCGTCCCGAATTGGGTGACAGTGGGTGACAGTTGCAATTCCCAAACAAAGCCGAGGTTAGTTTGCACAGACTTCACGTTTATCTCTGACAATAGGCCCACCCCCAGCCTGCAGTCTTCTAGCTGTTTGCACAGAAGTTTCCAGTGGTTTACATGCCCCATTTAACTTACTCTCCAGAGAGTTTTTGGAACGGTTTTGTCATCTGTCTCTGGGGCCAGTAGAGGGAAAATGGAACTACGTTCATTTTACATGTGAGGACCACCCGCCCCTCCCCGCAGAGACGTCGAGGGGCCTCCTCCTCCAGATCACCTGTGAGCTAGTGGCAGAGCTCTCGAGCGTGTCCAGCCAGCTCCTGAAGTTCTACTGGTCCCTTAACAGGGGACAGTTGCCACTTGGGGAAAAGGGCAGGTGACCACGTAAAGATGAAGGAAAAGCCAGGAAGACTGCACTTCGCATGCTCTTCAGAACTGTGTATGGGTCTGCAGTTTCTGTCACCCTCTGTCCCTTCCTCTGACAGGTAGTCACGGAGCCACCCAATGGGCTGAAGCTCAACATGAGAGCGACTTACTTTAAGATCTCTCACGAGACGCTGGATCGGTGTCCTCACCCAGCTTTCAAGCCCCTGGTCTATGTGTTGGCGTTTTTCCACGCTGTGGTGCAGGAGAGGAGGAAGTTCGGGAAGATCGGCTGGAACGTGCACTACGACTTCAATGAGTCTGACTTCCAGGTGAGCGCGTGGCCACAGCTTCTCCCCAGAACTGTCCTTCCCACCTGTTCTCCCGAGGTGACGATGGTGGCATTGGCCCTGCCCACCTCTTCACAAGAGGCAGGATGCAAATGGCGGGGGGTCTGAGGGTCACTGAACGCATTCCTCCTCTTCTAAGGTCTGCATGGAGATTTTGAACACGTACTTGACAAAAGCCTTCCAGCAGCGCGATCCCCGGATCCCGTGGGGCAGCCTCAAGTACCTCATTGGAGAGGTAGGGGTGTCTTGGAGGACCCTCGTGGACTGCCTCTGGGGGCTGCAGCAGGGCTGTGGCCTGGTACCCTTGAGCATGACCTCAGAGCCCTGGGTGAACCCCTCTTGCTCCTCCTGCCTGTCAGCCCGGGCCCCTTGGTCTCTCTGCAGGACACCCGGCCCATCCCCCAGCGTCCTTGTCCTCAGAGACCTCCATCCACACATAGGCTCCGGGCTCATCACCCCGGAGGCGTGTGTCCTCGGAGCGTGGGCAGGGCCTGCCTCGCTGCGCCTTGGGCATGTGGCAGAGCCTGGCTCCTGGTCAGTGTATGTGGCACCTGCTCTGGAGACCAGGACCTCATGCTGGGCACGCGGGACTGCACTCCCTGGTGGCCGGCACGCAGCTCAAACAGTGGCATTACCGTTACGGAGACAAACGTGGCTGCTAGCTTGTTAGGTTGATTTTGTGTGTGTGTGTTTCTTTAATACCAAACCGGCTGGCTCTCAACCCCTGTGACTCCAGGTCATGTATGGAGGACGGGCCATTGACAGCTTCGATCGGCGCATCCTGACCACCTACATGGACGAGTACCTGGGGGACTTCCTCTTTGACACTTTCCAGCCGTTCCACTTCTTCCGGAACAAGGAAGTGGACTATAAAATCCCTGCTGGCGACGTAAAGGAAAAATTTGTTGGTGAGATTTTTCAGACGTTAGAAAGTATTTTAAAAGTCTTTTCTAAGGGAGCCCATACATTTCAGCTGCTCTGTTTTCTGTGGTTGTCTTTATGGTGCTTTTGCCCACTCCCCGAGGGACTCCTTGACTAGTAGGTATGGTCTGTCACGCCTTTGAGAGGGCCCACTGGGCTCGTCCCAGCCTCAAAGCTGATGGGGTTCAGATCTCCCATCCTGGAATGATGGCAAACCTGTCAGATACTTCCTGGAAAGACAGGGCAGCCCCCACCCCGAAGCTCACTGAGCCGTTTTCACAAAAGACGAGCACAGAGCTGGATTGGTTGAGCTTGTATAAAATTTTAATTAAAAACATGTCACTAAGCAGTGGAAACTAGTCTTGTGTGTCAGGGATGTGAGGCTGTGGGCCCTTGGAAGTCGAGGGTGGCGTGCCATGGACCCTGTCTGTGTCTGTGACCGTAGAAGCCATTGAGGCCCTGCCGCTGGCCAACACGCCCGAGGTGTTTGGTCTTCATTCCAACGCCGAGATCGGGCACTACACGCAGGCGGCCCGCGACATGTGGGCGCACCTGCTGGAGCTGCAGCCACAGACAGGTACAGTCCCCAGGGAGGGTGAGTTCGGGGCCGGGGCGCTGGCCCAAGGTGCTGCTCTTGGTCCCTAGAGCGTCCACATTGCTGATGCCCTTCCATGAGCCGGAAGGCTCGGGGCTCCCAGTCCCACACTCTGGTGCCTCGCTCTCCCTGACAAGTGTCCCGCTTGCAGGGGAAGCGAGCAGTGGCATCAGCCGAGACGATTACATTGGCCACGTGGCCAAGGACATTGAAAACAAGATGCCCAAGGTCTTCAACTTGGACCAGGTCAGGAAGCACCTGGGGATGGGACCCTCCCCCACGTCAGTGGTGCTCCTGCAGGAGCTGGAGCGCTTTAACAGGCTCGTCGTCCGGATGTCCCGGTCCCTGGCTGAGCTGCAGAGGGTGAGCGTGTGCCTGACGGGCAGAGTCCTGCCTCAACGTAGAACTGGTGTCCTGACCCCCGGCCTGCCCACTCTCCTCTGTCCGCAGGCGTTGGCTGGAGAAGTTGGAATGAGTAGCGAGTTAGATGACGTCGCCAGGTCCCTGTTTATTGGGCAGATCCCTAACATCTGGAGAAAGCTCGCCCCTGACACCCTAAAGTCCCTTGGAAACTGGATGCTCTACTTCCTGCGGCGGTTCAGCCAGTACACCTCGTGGGTAAGGGAGAGGTCGCCGGCTCACGGTGCATCATGGACCCCTGTGACCACCCCCTAACCCCTCCCCCACCCCTCCCCTGCGTGCTGACCTCTGTCAGAAGTTGATCGAGCTCTCTAGAAGTGGTCTCTGACTCTCCAGGCATATCTGTATATTTTTTCCTTTTCCTTTTTTGTTTTTAATGCTTCAAAGTGTACTACTTACAGCTTGGCTTACTCCTCGGAGTCCATATTGGCAGGCGTTGCATCTGAGCACACCTAGGCCCCCTCATTCTTGGGGGGCTCCACTTCACGGGCACCCCGTGTCCTTCGCACTGGCAGATGCCCAGGCGGCTGCCATTGGGTTTTTCTCTTCTCTCTTTGTCAGCACCAGTGCTGGCCCTGGGCACACGTCTTTGGGTGCCACATGAGCATGTCCCATGGGTGCATCTCCACAGCGGAAGAGCTGCATCTGAGGGTGCGCATTTTAAATTCTGACAGCTCTTGTCAGATGGTTTTCTAGAGAAGTTGAAGCCAGAGTGTACGAGGTCGGTTATCCCCTCACCTCACACAGCGCTGCGTGTTGTGATGGTTTCGGACCTTTTCTCCCGATTGGCAACAGCGATAGCTAATTGTTGGGAGGTGCATTTCTTCTTCTTTTAATCGTTTTTATTTTTTAATTGCAGTTGACATACAATATCATATTAGGTGTCCACCTCGGCGATTAGACATCATATAACCTACTAAGTGATCACCCCAGTAAACCCCTTACCCGTTTGACGCTGTAGCTATTAGGGTGTGACTGACTGCCTCCCCTGTGCTGTGCTTTATGTCCTGTGACTGCTCTGCGACAGCCGGTGTGTGCCTTTTTTTCCCAGCCCCCAACTCCCCTCCCATCTGGCAGCTGTCAAAATGTTCTCCATGTTTTTGAGACTGTTTCTGTTCTGCTTGTTTGTTTATCTTGTTTTTTAAATTCAATTGTTGATAGATTTGTATTTATTGCCATTTTATTATTCATAATTTTTATCTTTCTTTTTTTCTTCTTAAAAAGGACCCTTTAACATTTCCTGTAATACTGGTTTAGTGGTGATGAACTCCTTTAGTTTTTTCTTGCCTGGGAAGCTCTTTATCTGCCCTTCGATTCTGAATGATAGCTTTGCTGGGTAGAGCAGTCTTGGTTTGTGGGTCCCTGCTTTTAGTCGTTTTGAATACTTTTTGCCACTCCCTTCTGGCCTGCAAAGTTTCTTTTGAGAAATCAGCTGACAGTCTTATGGGAGCTCCCTTGTAGGTAACTGACTGCTTTTCTCTTGCTGTGTTTCAGGATTCTCTGTCTCTAACCTTTGGCATTGTAATTAGGATGTGTCTTGGTGTGGGCCACTTAGAGGTACAGGGCTCACTGAGGCCAGATGCTGCTCATCTGAGAAATTTTAGGGAAGCCTGGAGCTTGAGCCGGGGCAGGCATTCTGGAAATGGAAACAACTTGGGTGGGCCCACAGGTTGGGTGGGGCAGGGTCTCAGGGAATCAGCAGGGTGGGACGAACAGTGTGCACCACATTTATGGAGATAGACATGGCACCTGCCTGCCGGCTCTGTGCAGGGAGGGCTCAGAAAAGGTGCAGTGGCCTCTGCCAGTACTTCTGTCTGGCCGAAAGCTGCCCCTGACACAGCTCTCACCCTGATGCCGGACAGTTCAGTTCCTCCCCGTATGTCTCTGGTGCCTTTTGAGTTGCTGCCCCAGTGCTGGAGCTCAGAGCAAATGAGTCTGAGTGAGTCTGCGCATGCTGGCTCTGTGAGAGGAATTGCTGGGCACTCCGTCTCACTCAGCTAAAATCCCTGCTGGTTTTTACAGCCAGAAGTCATGGGGACCCCTCTTCCTGGCTCTAGAACCCTGGACTGGGGGGCCTGGTGTGGGGCTTGGACCCCTTGCTCCTCCGGAGGGACTTCTGCAGCTGAGATGTCCCTCCCGATTTTTACCCAACACATGTGGGCGTGGGGCCAGCCTGTTCCGTGTCTCTGCTTCTCCTGCCAGTCTCGGCGTGGCCACTTCATACCTTTAGTTGTACGACTTCCATTCAGCCCGGTCTCCGGCGGTTCCGAGTGGTGGTGGTCCTGTAGTTGAGCTGCAGCTCTCATGTGGTTGGGGAGGATGCGAGTGCTGTGCTGACCCTCTCTGCCGTCTTGGCTGAGAGTCAGGACGTGCTTCTTTGACTGTGGTGAGGCCGAGTGTCTTTTACATTTCATGTTGCTTTTTCTGTGAGTTTTTTTGTATATTAGTTTCATTTTTATTGAGTTCTCCATGTTTTAAAGTTGATTTTTAAGAGATCTTTGCTTGTCAAGGAAATTGTCCTTTGTCTGCCAGCTTGTTCTAAGTCTTTTTTTGACTTTGTAGTTTTTTTTTTTTTCCTTAGGACAGGTTTACATTTTTATATAGTCAAATATATCAGTCTTCTGTGTCTTCCAGGTTTTGTATTCTCTACTCCAAGGTTATGGTAACACCCACTGGATATTCGATCTGGTACTTCTGTGACTTTTTTAGATCCAAGTCTTTGCGTCATCTGGAATTTGGGGGTCCAGCCTGCTCCCCACGCGGGCGACCAGTTGGCCCAGCGCCATCATGAACTCACCGTCTGGTCAGCTCTAACCCTCCTTTCTCTCCAGGTCACTGAGGGCGAGCCCAGCGTGATGTGGCTGTCAGGGCTGCACGTCCCTGAGTCCTACCTCACAGCCCTGGTTCAGGCCACCTGTCGGAGGAATGGCTGGGCCCTGGACCGCTCCACCTTGTTCACGCAAGTGACCAAGTTCCAAGATGCAGATGAAGTGAGCGAGCGGGCAGGACAAGGTACGGTCAGCCCCTTATGGGCCCACAGCCTCTCATGCAGGGTCCCCCTCTGAGCCACCGTGAATCCAGGGAATGAACATCGCGTGAGCCGGATGGGCCAGGCCGGGTTTGGAAGTCACTCTGCTGCCACGTGGCTGCGTCTGTGCACCATCCATTGTCTTGACACCTTCCGGGGGAGCACATGCATTTCTCTGCCACTCTCTCCTTTGAGACCTGGGTTGGTGTCAGGGGAGACCTGGGCCACGCTTCCCTTGCTGATTCGTGAGAAATGGGCTCCTCGGTCAGAATCAGATCTTCCTGGAACTGGATCACCAGCTGGCTTCCCTGGAGACCCGAGGGGCCCAGGGCCTGGGTGCCAGACACGGTGGGCTGGACCGAGACCATGAGGTGTGGCTCTGGCTTTGCACGCCTTTGACATTGGTCCTGACTGTGGCGGCTCTGTCTGGAGACGGCCGTTTCCTGGGGCACTGTGGTCCTCATCGGGGGACATGTAATGCAGCCCCGACGCCCGCATGAGCTCTCAGAGGGGTTAATGGTGATGCTGCAGGACTGCTCGGCATGTGTGTGGCATGGACACCTGTTAGGAGCTGTTTCACAGAACGACAGGGGCCTCCGTGTGAACCTGGCCTCCTCTGGTCCCTCTAGGGTGCTTTGTGTCGGGACTGTATCTGGAAGGGGCCGACTGGGACACAGAAAGAGGCTGTCTCATCAAGAGCAAGCCCAAGGTGCTGGTTGTCAGCCTGCCAGTCCTGAAGGTCATTCCCATCGAAGCCCATCGCCTCAAACTGCAGGTGGGAGGCCTGCCCCCCGCCTCCTCCCCCACCCCACCCGGCTCTCCCCTCCTTCCCGCTGTAGCTCACTGGAGGCGGTGCTTAACCTCCCCTGGGTGGGGGAAGCCCAGGAGGCAAGACCCTAGTGTGGGGCTGCGCCCCGGGCACACGCACTCGCGCGTGCACACGGAGACTCTGCAGGGGCAGGTTCCAGCTCGGGCGCTGCGGTCTAGGCTCCCTTCAGGAGGCCGCTGGCTGCTCGCTACGTTCTGTGGGCAGTGGCTGAGTCACGGCCCCGTCGGGTGCGAGTAGCATACCTCCTGCTCTTCCCGGCCTGGGTCCTCTTTTACTGAGTGTGTCCCCACTAAGTTAGCGAGGACCACCCGGCAAAGCCTCAGCCACGTGGCTTATAGACACAGCCTTGCAGGAGAGCCCCCTGTACTCTGAGCAGTTAGATTAAGGCTTCACCCCTCTCTGGTGACGGGCTCTCACCTATTCACGGGGACTCCTAAGTGCCTTTCCTTTGCAGAAAACCTTCCGGACGCCCGTCTACACCACCTCCACCAGAAGGAATGCCATGGGGGTCGGCTTGGTTTTTGAAGCTGACCTCTTTACCACGAAGCACATTTCTCACTGGGTGCTGCAAGGGGTGTGCCTCACTCTGAATTCTGATTAACCCTCTGGGCGAAGGTGACTCGTGAGGAAGGGTCAAGTCTGCTGTCATTTCTTGGGGCCTCTCAAGAGGCAGCAGAGGGATTAACAATTTTCCTTTCATTTGAAATTGGCTGTTTTAATTTCTTTCTGTATCAATTCACCTGCATGGTTTTGTTTTTGAAGCTTTTTTTAAAGGATTTTAAAAAAAGTAAATTTCAAGGGACAGCAATTTAAGATGTTGAGTTTTTATTTTCCTCCTCAGAGGAAACACTTGATTAAGCCAAAGCACCTCACTGGCAAAGCGAGGACTCTAATGTAAACATTCAGAGGCACCTGTCTGACCGCGCGGGTCTGCTCTGCTTTGGCACACGCCTCTCCGGGGCACGAGCTGCCTGCTGGGCTGCGGGGCGGTGTCAGGCAGAGCCCCTTTCCTGGGCCGATGGTGCCGGGCTGAGTCACCCCAGCCACTCCTTCCCCTTCCAGAACCCTCTGTCTCTGGCCTGCCCCCGTGCGGGCGAGGCTGCCGAGCTTGGTGTTTAATTCCTGCACGAGCTCCGATCTGCACCCTGTTTGGGTCTGAGTGGGGTTGGGTGCAGACTCACAACCTGCGGGGACGGAGACTACTGGGCGCGTCCCTTCCTCCTGTGCACTGTGGGGCCAGCTCGGCGCCCTGGCTGGGCCCGACTGGAGGCGAGGGGCCGCTTTACACTTCTGGGGCGCTGCGGGGCCAAGCACGCACCCACACAGGGCGGGGCCAGTCACGGGCAAATGTAGTTTTTGCCACAACCTCAGAAGTGCAGAACATTCTAAGGGGTAGCTCTGGGCAGTGAGAAAGGAGACTCCTCTTTCCGGAGTTGAACCCCCTCACCCCAGCCCCCACGGGCCATGTGCCTGGGTGAGCCCACTGTCTGGGCGAAAACACCTCAGTTATGGGGAGGCCCCGCTATGTTTCTCCCTCCCAGGCCCCTCCCTCCCTCCACTGGTTTAATAAAAGACACAAAACAGAAAGGAGGCAGGTTTAGAAAATAAAGTTTGTTGGGATCTTGAACATTTTGGATAAAACTAACAAAAAATATGAGCACACATCCAGGTTGTGGTGGTGTGAGGAGCAACGTCATCTTATTTAGCGCCTGTGACATACACATACAGCCGCTCGGTCACGGGGTCGCCCTGGGAAAGGTCTGCGGGGTTACAGGGCTCAGGAGGGGGCAGGGCCGCCCCGCACAGGCTGCCTTGGAAATGCGTGTGGCTCTGACCCGATTAGGCGCGTAGCGTCTGAGCTCAGTGACGCCGAGTAGCGTGCGGCCTGCGGCCCGCACCGTCCGAGCGCGCGAGGAAACGCGGAGCAGGGTGAGAAGCAAGCCATTCGGCACACAGGTGTCTGGGCACAGCGGTTAGTAGACGGGCATCTGAAGCGGCAGGGACACTATCACGTGTTGGTGTCAGACAGCAGGTGGAGCGGGAGGGGGATAATCTGTTGACAGGTCTGAAAACAATTTGGCATGCATGAAAATTAAAAAAAAAAAAAAGTGTGTGGACGGATGAGTTTTTCCTAGTGGTGATCACAGTGCACGGACGGCCGAGGGTGAAGGGTGCCCGGCAGGCCTCACACAGTTCTGTCCGTTCCTGAGTTCTTCCTGACGACTTTGCCTCCGTGCACCTGGTCGACCGCCAGTGTCTCCACCTCGGGCGGTGCCTGCGAGGCTCCGTGGGGGATGCGGTGGGCCACGCCCACGTGGACCTTGTGCGGCTTCTCGCGGGCCGGGCTGTGCTGCTCACTGGAGCTGCGGCCGGTGGCGATGGGGGGGATGACCAGGGGCCTCTCCTTGAGGAGGTGCGCCTCAGCTGACTCCCTGGCCAGCAGGAATGGGGTGGGGTCGGGCATGGCATCCACCGGCTCCCGCAGGAGTAGTTTCCGGCTCTCAGCCCCCAACCTGTAGACCTCGTCAAACTCCGGGTGCAGGGGGGCAGAGAGGCTCTTTTTCATCCGGCGGCGGGGCGTTTCGGGCAGCTTGTCCCTGGGTGGCGCTGGCTTGTAGCTGGCCACGGGGCTCCCGGACGGGCTGCCGTCTGAGGTCCCGCTGGAGCTGAGCAGCTTCCTCTTCGTGGCGTGCAGCTGGGCGGTCAGGTAGGCGATGGTGCCGGCGCGCTGCTCCAGCTCGCCGGACAGCATGTTCAGCTTGTGGCTCTTCGCCTTGAGCTCCTCCAGGTACCTCTTCTCCCGCTCCTTGACGGTGTTCTCCAGCACCGCGACCATGGCGTCCTTCTGCTCCAGCGCTCGCAGCAGCTCGGCGTTTTCCTCCTCCTGGACCTTCAGCTGAGCTTCCAGCTCCTCACATCTTTTCTGCAGTTCGCTGCTTCTGGAAGGTGCGTCTCCTGGAAGCACAAGCACAGGGGCCAGGTTGAGAACCCACCGCGGAGGCAGGTGGGCCTGGGTGTGGGTGTCCCGCTCCCACAGCGAGGTCAGCGGCCGGCTCCGAAAGGGCAGGAGGTTGGGGGCCCCCAGGGCCCTGCCAATGCTTAGCTCTCGGTTTATTGTATAAAAGAAGGTCCTCAAATTTAAGAACTGCTGAAGCTAAAATGGGCAATTTCAGAGTCGTCAGCCTCGCCAAATACTCGAGTCTGAACCGCAGCAGACCCACCGGTCTGCCCGGGGGACGTGCACTCAGTGCTCGCCCCACTCCAGGCACCCTTTTCAAAGCCTACTGTACAAATTCTCCGTGTCTAATGTACAAGACCCCTGGAGTTGAAGAGGGGACAGATGTC
Organism: Mormoops blainvillei; assembly: GCA_004026545.1. Taxonomy (NCBI): domain Eukaryota; kingdom Metazoa; phylum Chordata; class Mammalia; order Chiroptera; family Mormoopidae; genus Mormoops; species Mormoops blainvillei. The sequence continues at coordinate 71,147 of PVJD01002515.1, read as the reverse complement.
CTATTGCCACTTCTCCTCTGACACGGTCCCCCTTGCATCATCTCTCAGGGTGTGGCATCCCTGTGACAGTGCTCAGGCCACTCCTGCTTCTACTGCTCCCCCCTTCATCCCCTCCCTGGGGCGCAAGCCGATCCATGCAGCTGAGTGGGGTCCACGGAGGCCGGAGTCCCGGCCGTCAGCGCACCTCTCAGACAAGGCTTCAGGGTCCGAGGTGTCAATGACAGGCACACTGCTCCTCGGGGTGGAGAGAAGCCCAGGGCCCAGGGCCGTGGCCCGCTGTCGGCTCCGGCGCCAGGGCCCCGTGGACGGAACCTGTGCCTGACCCCTCCTCCCCTGGACTCTAGAGCGGCTCTACTGAGAATCAGCACTCCTGCTTTGACGATTTTCCACTCTTTTATAGGAATCTCCCCATCCTCCTCAGCACACAGATTCTTTCTAGAAGTTTCCATCCCCATGAAAGCTATGTGTGCGCGGGGGCTGCGGCAGTGGCCGCTCTGCGTCAGCCAAGGCAGTCTTTGCTGAGCCTGCCGGAGCTGTCAGTCGCAGGCGCTCGTTTACATGCAGATTCCCAGGTCCCGGCCCGGACGCTGGCAGGCAGGCCCTCTGGGCGGAACGCTGGAGCCTGTGTTTCCCACCCACGTGCTTGCGGCTCCGTGGGACGGGCAGGACCTGTGGGCGCTAATGTAGGACAGCGATTTTCACCGCTGGGAGGGCAGATGCCCCGCAGGCCGCCTGCGAGGCTTCCACTGCCTCCACGAGATGCGCTGTGCCCACTGGTGCCAGGAGCCCCTGCTGCTAGCGAGGGGCCGGAGCTGGTGAGGAGGCGGCCTAGGACTCAGGGCTGAGACGGAGGGGCCTGGGCCGCCGGGACAGGACATGAGGAGTCCTGTTCTCCTGAGTCCCTGGAGGCCCGGTTCCTGGCCCAGGGCGATGGGGTCGGGGTCGGGCCCCGAGGGTGCGCCGACTCCCAGGCACCTCCTGTACCGCAGCAGATAGAGACGGCTGCTGAAAGGCGCCCTTAGGAGACTGAATTCCGAGGAACACAAATGGCAAACTGGATGCCTGGCAGTGCACCGAAAGCGCTGTGAAGACGGCCCGTGGTGCGGACAAGGAACCAGGCCCGCTCGTGAGCAGTGAGTGCCGTCGACTCCTGTGTGGACGCCGCGCCTTCTCAGCCCCCGCCTGCCCGGGGGAGCCGGCTCTTCATAACAGGCTTCTTCTGCCCCGGCTGCCGCCAGGCTGGTATCTCTGGGGGCCCTCGGGGTTCCGGTTGGGGGTGGGGTTCCTGGGACTAGAGTCTAAAGAAAGATGCTCAATGACATTTGGGGGCTACCTAACTATTCAATCACCCCCTCAGCCCATCTTCAGCAAGCAGGGCACCACAGGGCCCTGTGCTGCGGGAGAGGCGCGGGGCGGGGAGAGGCGCGGGGTGGGGCGGGGCGCGGGGCGGGGAGGGGCGGCGCACAGGACCTTGCTCCTCCTCTTTCTCTCTGATTTAAATCACATCTGTTTCTCGGTTACAAAAGGAACACGCATGCACTGCAGAGAATCATAAAGTCCAGCAAAGCATGTGAGAGGCACTGCAAATGTAGGCGTCCACCAGCAGGATATAAAAGCACTCATTCCAGCTGCCCCACTGCCCCTCGGAACGGCCTGGGGCCCAAACTTCCCTGCCACTGTCTCCACGAGCTCCGGCCCCTTGAGCAGCTCTGCCCAGCAAGTGTGTTTTCTTCCCAGTGAAAACCAGCTACCCACACAGACGACAGCCAGAGGGGGTACCATCGTTAATGTTCGGCGAGGGGGTCTTACCTGTCTGTTCCGAACTTTTGAGTGTCAGCTCATATGTTAAATCTGAAAAGGAAACCACAGGCATCAATTCTGTGTGGTCACGGCGCGTTTCAAAAGCTTCATCAGCTCTGAAAACCCGGACCGGCCAGCCGGCGAGTCCTGCCCAGGTCAGGGTCAGAGGCAGGCATGAGAGCGGCGGCTCTAGCAGCGGCCCCATCCTCACTGGGGCGCAGGGGGAGCCCTCCTTTCCCTAAGCACACCCCATCATCCGCGACAGCATGTGGCTTGCTCTATGTCACACTTCAGTCGGTGGTTCCAAAACCCACTGCCAGTTCTGACCACTGTGTCTCCATCTTTCAAGTTCGCAGTACGCCAAGAAGGAGCTTTCCAGCTTTCTCCCCAGCACGTCCACCCGGCAGGGGATGAGGTGCGGCACGTGCAGGACTCCCCCCGCCCCACGGGCCTGGGGAGCCAGCCCCGTGTGAAGCTGCCCTGACGACAGGTCCTGCTCGGCAGGCCCGCCCCGCCCCGGGGGCACGGCTGGCACCTGTGCAGTGCTGCTGCAGCCGCCGGATCTCGGCGTGCAGGCCCTTGAGCGTGCTGGCGTGCTCCCGCTGCAGGAACAGGAGGTTCTTCTGCGCGCTGTGCAGCTGGTTCTCCAGGTTTGCGGTGGCCATGCTGGCATCCAGGTGACCTGCAGGAGACACAGAACCTGGTCGCCGCCCCCAACAAGGTCACAAGGAGGAGAACAACGCTGCCTGCCCATGGCCCTCGTTGGCTTTGCAGGGTCTCGGGCAGCAGCTCCACATAGAGGGACACGGCAGATCTAGGACCCCTGACTCCTAATCCCAGCCTCACCACTGGCCGCTGGCTCCAACCGGCTGTGACTGGGATCACTCCCGAAGGCCTTCCCCGACCAGGTAAGCACTGACTGCCTCCCCATGGAAAACTGGGCGCCTGGGACATGGGTGAACGTGTCCTCAAAATGGAGCCCAGGGCTGGCCAAAGGCAGGAGTCGGAGGAAGAAGTAGGTGGGGCTCAGAGGAAAGTCCTAGATTCCACAGTCCTAGATTCCTAGGTACCCCCAATCCTTCTCGGGAACTTCCCCATGTGGTGACTGCTGGAGTCTGGAGGCTGTCCCCAGACCCTGCCCCCACTCCTCCGTGGCTGCAGTCGTCCGCCAGCCGCCGCTGGCTTTCCTGTAACTCCAGAAATGTGGTGAAGTCCATCTGCCTTGAGGAAGAGCCACCAGAGTGACTCAAGATGCCCTGCTAGGACTGACGAGCGGAAGGGCTGAAAAGTGGATCTTTTCATAAATGGTTCTTGTAAATGCGGAGCCCTGCGGTGCATTTTCCCAGTCTGCTGTGTCAGGGCCCACACGCGCAGCCACGCCCCTTCTCCAGGGGCTTCCAGTGCACCACACACGTGTGCGACAACTCTGGAAACTGCCACACACCCAGGCTTTCACCATGCCGGTGACACCTATCACACTCTTGGCTATTGGAAGATCAGGGACATATTTACACCCCTGCTCTGGAGCTAAGAATAGTTCATAACTACAACCTCTGTGCACCCACTCCCACCCAGCCTGTCCCCAACAGTGTCCCAAGCCCCGCGTGGCTTCGGGCGCACGGAGGTCTGCGGCCAGCACCTGCTGGACCAGGAAGCCGAGGGGCTGCCTTGCCGAGCGTGGGCGCAGCCCTGAGGAGCCTCTGTCCCCACGGGCTTCCTCCTCACCCGGCAGGCCCACCTCACGCGGCGTGAACGTGATGTGCCAAAACCTCCATCCGGCACGAACAGCAGCAGGTGCCCTCCCTGCTTCCCGCCACCGGTGGGTGGGGAGGAGAGAACGTCGCCTCAGCAGCCGCCCGTCCCAGCCCCAGTGCAGCGCGATGTCCCATGTATCCAAAGTTAAACATGGTCTGAGCGAGCGCTCACACCTGCCTGCCTCGGTGGCCGCACTCAACTGGTAATTTGCTAACTCACCTTCGTCACCGCAGACATGAGAACGGGCCCGACGCCCCACATGACCACAGGCAGCAGTCCCAGGGGCAGCGGCCTGGGGACAGGGCCCGGTCGGTCACTCGTCCCGTAAAGCGGGGTGAGCGCCGTGCCTCCGTGGGACACTCCAACAGGCAGAGGACAGGGCCGCACCCCCGAGGGACTTAACCGGCTGCCGGTCTCCCCGCCCCCCACCCTCAGTGCTGACTCCAAGGGCCCAAGGCCCGAGCTGCCAACTGCGCGGGTACTTTCTCCAGTTGTCGGGCATTTGCAAACATGACAGGTACCCTCTCAGGTCCCAGAACACAAGTCACGCCTCCAAGTGGTACCCAGATCACGGAATTACTTTCTCATCAGCTCGACTGCTCAACAGTATCACAGACTTCCCGAGGACAGAGAGCAGCTGCCACTTAGAAGAAGGTGACGTTTCCGGTTCTTATCCTTGGCTACTGATGACATGATCATGACTACTTGGCTACTGATAGACATGTTCTAAGGATGCAATCCTTCCAATAAGGTGACGCAAATGAAGCCAGAGAAGTGTCCCTTTTAGGCCCAGGAGAGGAGCAGAGACATGTAGATCACTCAGAGGAAGCAATGGCGTTGGTCCTGAGAGGCTTCGCTTGGCCCGTCTCAGGCACGGGACGGTCAGAGCCACGAGGAGCGCCCCCAGCCCCTCCCCGGGAAGGTCACTGCGATGGAGGACACAGAGGTGAAGGTGTCTGCTCTGCCTGAGGAACGCATCCTGCTGGGCAAAGGCGTCCACCCCACTGCAGCTGCATGTCACCGCTAACGTAGGGCGAAGCCACTGGGCACGGCCGGCCGGACACGGCACTGCCTGGGTCCCAAGGGTACGCAGCGGCCTGTGCGCCCCCCGAGCGCGTCGCTCCGTCTCCAGGCGCAGCAGTTTCGGGCCTCGGCGTTGCTGGCAGCCGTCAGGGCTTTCACAGGCACTCGCTCAGCATGCCCTGGCCCCTGGCCCCTTCTACCGTGGACATGTGACCATGTCGATACCCTGGATATGCAGTCACGGGGTGGAAGCAGCGGCAAGGCTGTCGGGGCCGCCGGACGTGGCTATGGAGGAACCCAAGCCAGACTCGTCGCCTCCCCTTCTGAACGCATACCTTTCTTTTAACATCTCTCCTAGTTGCACGCACAGGTCTGGCCTACGTTTCTGTCTTCAAACACAACTCGGATCACGTCAGAGCCCTCGGATGCTCCTGGTACCGGGCCCCTCGTTGCCGGAGGCCCTGCCTGTCCCTCCCCGGCCTGGGCACACTTCGACCCCCTTCTGCCTGGAGCGCTCCGTCAGTGCTGCTGTCCTCTCACCCTGGCATCTGCCCCACCCCTTCCAACGTGGCTTTTGCACACCTTGTTCCCTGTATGGAACGCTGTCGGCAAACCACCCCGACCCCTGCCCAGCTGGCTGCCACTCTTCCCGCACACCTGGGCTGCCACATCACCTACAGACTTCAGGGAATTCCAACCGCTTCCTCACGGCGCCGCGTGCAGGTCGCCATGAGAATCGCTGTATTGCTCAGAAAGCCCGGCCACCGCGCTGCCTGGAATATGACCTCACCCCACAATTTCTTGATGTGCCAGAAGCAGTATGTCAAAGAACCGCGGGGCCGCGCCTCTCGGACTGAAAGAAACGGAATGGCTTTGACAGGAGAGGCTCTCGCCACTAAAAAATGGGCGACGTCTTTGCTCCTGCAATCAAAAGCAGGCTTATCTTTTTGCTCCACACAAAGCCCGTGGAAGTAGGGTGATAATTTTAGTATCTAAAAAAATAGCACACAGAACCCACGTGGTAGCTGTGAATTAGTTATAAGCAGCTATTTTTGGCTCTAGTCATGAATAAGTTACGACCCCTTCACACGAAGCTCTCAGGCCAACGGCCAGCGCCACCGGAGCCCGCCGGCCTCTCTGTGGGCCTTCGGCCGGCTCCGCGGCTGGGGGGCGGCCCGGCCCTCAGCCGCCTGCAGCATCTCAGCCCTCTGTGCACAGACGGCTCCGTGGCTTTTTCGTGGGGGCTTCCCGTGCTGCGCCGGTGTCCTGCAGCGGAAGCACCGCCGTCAAGACGGCGAAGGCAGCGGGCCTGGTGATGCAATGCGCAAGGAGAGGAGGTGAGTCCTAGCAGGGAGACAGTCTTCCAAGCAGATCTGTGGATTCAGAGAATCCTGAGCATGGAAGAAACCTTCGATTCAGCTATGCCAACACAGAGGGATACAGACAGCAGAACGGACAAGTGCCTGACGGTCAGGCTGTGTCCAGGGATAACTCTGAATGCCACCTTGCCACCTCAGTCATGATCTCTAACTCACAGGGTTGTTTGAAGTGCTAAATGCAACCACTTACAACATTTGGCACAGAGTGAGTTCCCAACAAACGTTAGCTACGTAATTTTATGTGACTATTGGTCACTAGTCACATAAACAGACCTCCAAAGCGTTTACTTAGTCATACACCAGAGTGTGTCCTGAACATCATCTAAGTGCAGAAATGAACTATATTCCAGTTGCTTCTAAAGCGGGAAATGAACAAACATTCTCTGCCGGCCCCCAGCCCCCACTTCCACTGGAGAGGCGCTACTGGGGAAGCGAACAGGGGCAGGCGGAGCCGGGCCCCCTGGGGTGGCTCTGAAGCAAGCCGTACGGCTTCACAAGGGGCTGGCACAGGCCCGAGGCCAGGGGGGCCGTCCAGTCCGGCCCTGAGATACCGGCTTTTGGAAGAAGGGACACTCGCCGCCCCTGACAACGAGCACCAGCGCTATTCGGAGACCACAGCGGCCCTGGCGGGAGAGGCTGTTTGAAGCTGGAGGCCCCGCCATTTCTCTCCGCACGTGTGCTATGGCACCAAGGAAATAACGAACACCATTACGAAGCAGAATACAACATTTTTTGTAGATGTCAGTAGATTAAAAGATCTAGAAGGATCTACAACAAAGCATTAACAGCAATTGTCTCTACATGGTGAGTTGTGGGTGACTTTCACTTTTTAAAAATTCTATTTTGGTTTGACCTAAATCTTTTGTAATGTTGAGGATATACCACTTGATGCTCAGGAAAAAAAATTATAAAGCAATTTCTCTCAGAAAAGATAATCACTAACTGCCCGCTAGCAAAGTGGGGACCTATGTCGAGTTGTGCTATTCCGGGCAGTGCTGGGTTACTAGAGTTGTGATTAGTTTAGCAGAACCAAGAAGAATGAACGGGAAGGCAGTTTTTACAGAAGTAACCATTTAGTGTCCCCAAGATATGCAGAAGATGGTCGCGATGTGCACTTGAGAAACCCTGTCCCACACGCACTACACGTTCCTGTAATTCTCTGACACTGTCCGCATAAAAGACAAGGCCCAGTAGCCATCTTTGGACGCTGACGGCCATCTCCTTCTGAAGGAACGCACGGCCGAGGCTGGTAATAGATGTGATTGGCGAGACTGGCAATTAGACGTGGAAATACGATCTGGGGCAGTCCGGGAAGTCAGCAGCCGCTGGAGGCCTACACGACAGATTTATGAGCCGCATTTCCCTGCAGTCTGATTATCTCAGACTTCGAGTCTCTATTTGGCTTCTGTTTAAAAACCATGTGAAGTGTGGGTATACGGGTGGAGGCAGCGCAGCCCCCACCTGGAAAGGTCCCAGGGAGGAGGCCGGCCTGTGTCTCTGGTTGTCTGAGCGCCCCTTGGTGCGCCGTGCAGGGCACAGTGGGCGAATGCGTGAGCTGCCCTAGTCCAGATTCACGGGGCACTTCTGGGAGTGCCCTGGGCCTCCTGGACAACCGGGTGCCTTAACAGCCACAATGCCTACACCCTGTGGCAGACCCTAGCCCCGGGGGGCCGGGGACCCACACCCTGTCTCCCGACGAGGAGGGGCTGCCGTCTGGGCACGACGCCGTCCGAAGGCAGCTCAGCACCTTGTCTTTCAAAGAGGAAGTCTTAGGCGCTCCTGCCAGGGCAGCTCAGGGGCCAGAGGGGTTGTGGAGGCTCTGCTCCGCCCTTCCTGCCGCCTGTCCTCCCCCTGCCCTTTTCTGGCGGCCCCGGGATGACTGCCCTCTGGGGACCACGCTGCAGCCTCTTCTCATCCTTTTATAAGCTAGAGCTGAAAGCATTTACAGCAAAAGAGAGATGCCACTGGGGAACTTCCAACAAGCTTGTCACTCACTGCGACGCTCCTGAGCCAACAATTTCGGGGCATAAAGCTCACAGCTCACCCCACAAACAGTTCTACCCTATGACATTTTCCTTTAAGTGGAAGGGAACGCAAACGGGTCATACGGTGTTTCCATTTCCACATCTGACTGTGATTGCTGCAGATTTTAATTGTCTGCTGGCTGATAAGTAAAGAGGGAGAGGCCCGGGAGAGGCCAAACTGGCTTTGCTCGGGAACGAGATGGCGGCCCTTCTCACTCGCTGTGCTCAGCGATCGCCGTCTAAATTGTATTTCCTGGGCTGCGAACATGCGTTCACTCGCTTTAAAAACATCTCTCTCCATGGCTTGCCAAACAGATGAACCACTTCAACTGATTTAACTGATAGGGCCTCCTTTATAGCACAAGTTTTAAGGACAAGTAGATTATTAACTGAAATTCAATGCACTTTAATTTAGCCATGCTCTCCTTGTTCCATTAGTGCTAACAGAACATATAGACGAATCATTCCTGGGCATCTGATGACCACGCATGGAGGAGAGAGACTACCCTTGTGAAAGGCTCGGACGAGCCCCGCCCGGCTTCAGCCACGCAGCCCTGGACTGCATGTAACTCACCCAGGCAGGCGAGTGGGAGACGGTCCCCTTCTCTCAGGTGTCTGCCTACAAACGGGCCCGCGCTTGTTATTTCAGAAGAGTTTAAAAGGGAGGACATGAGAGATCTTTGAAACTATTAAAACAGTCCAACAATAGTCTACCCGGTGACCGAAGCCACTGTGGCTGGGCATTTCATTTCAGCACCTGCCTTACGTGCTGGTGATAGTCATACTTGTTTTCACTGGACGCGTCTATGGAATAACAGCTCGCGTACCAGTGTTTCTAAGGGAGGTAAACTCGTCCTTTGAGGGCGGCATTCACCCAGACCTACATTGCTTAGGGCTGTGTTTTGACGGCGTTGGCATGTCCACCTGCGGCTGCTCGACCCCTTGATCTTCCATCCGGTGACCTGATGGTCCTGACCCAACGCAGACGATTCGCCTGTTCCAATGTCCTTTCCACAAACTTCCTGTGCAGTGTGAACCAGGCACACCTGACTGATGACATCTCAGGCCAGCCCCCAGGGAGCTCTTTCCACTCACAGTGACTCTTTATGATGTCAGGGAAGGACAGAACTCCGAGTCTTGCGTTCCCCTTCAGTACACCGCACATTAAGTGCCGCGGGAGGAGGAAAACGCTGCACAAGACCCCGTTAAGGTGGCCTGTTGTCGCCAGCGAGCTCTGCATGCTAAGTCCAGGACGAAGCGGGTGGGAGCGAGAATGACGCGAAGCACACGGGGTCGTGCGTGTCCTTTCAGAGCTCGCCTCGGCAGCCGGACTTGGACCGTGTCAGACAAACGAGCCCTTGGTACATGAGCTCGACAGAAAGGAAAACAAATAAAGAAAAGGGAAAGGCTGGGACAAACGTATTTCATACAGTGAACGTCAGCAGTGGGGGGACGGCGGAGAAACTGGGCAACGGGAACAATGGCTGTACTTTAACCCGAGAGTTTCCAAGGAAAGGGACACAACCCAGCCTCGTCCTCACTGTCCTTTACTTTGCGAAAGGGCACTGTTCTCCTTTGGCACTTCTGTCATTTTTTTCTGTTTGTACGTGGACTTTGTTGCGTTTTCCTCGTTTGTGATCTCAGTCTCCCACAGCGGGATTCACTGTAACCCTTGGTCCACTTTTATTCAGATGTTTTTAATAAGGAGCACCTGGTGCGGCCGCACGCTGGGAACTTAGGCATTTTGGTTTTAGCAGGTCCAGATTTTCCACGGAAAATGCCAAACCCTTAGGTTCAGTGTTGTGGTTTCTTCTGGTTGGGCCAACCCTGGTGAAGTCTCTTGGTCAGTCGAGAAGCTGCGGAATTTGTTTTTGCCCCGTTTTCATAATGGGCGGGATGGTCCCCTGGGGTCCCACAGGGCAGACGCTTTTCTGGCTGGTGGGAGGAGAGAGTGGAGTGGCTTTGATCTCAGTGGAACAGTGGACCCGTGTGTTTCTGGTGATGCGTTTCGGCCGGCTCGTCCCTGCTTCCGTGGGTGTCACCGCCAGACCACGGTGTGCTAACAACAGTGACGTGGGACGATCGTCTCTCCTGTCTCTCCCAGCTCTGCCCTCACACGGCCTCTGGGTCAGTCTCAGGCAACTGGGCAAGAAGGTACTCAAAGGTGTTTTTTAACGGTGAGGAGCCAAAAATCATTCATAAAAATAGTAATTATGCCTTATATTACCAACTGTTTATGTGCCAGGCTCATGGTCACTTTTTTTTAAAATTAAAAAAATATGTTTATTGATTTTAGAGAGACAGGAAAGGAAAGAAACAGAGAAACACCGATGTGAGAGGGAAACATCGATCAGTCACCTCCCATACACGCCCTGACTGGGGACTGAGCCTGCAGCCTTTCGGTGTGTTGGATGAGGCACCAATCCACTGAACCACCCGGCCAGGGCCATCACTTCCTTCTTGAAACAGTTGCACATGGTAGGTATGATTCTGCCTGTTTTAAGGAACTAAAGCTCAGAGGAGGACCCTCAGGCCTGAGTCTACCAGCACTAAGCGCCTGAGCTCAGTGCACGCCTGTCTCCAAAGGCGGGTGCCCCCTCGGCCTTGGCCCTCCCTGATGTGATCTCTGACTCCAGACGTGTGGCGTGTGGAGCCAGGAGGTCCCCTGGCCACTGTGGGGGGCAGGGGCGGTGCTGGGTGCTCACTGTGCATTCTGGAACGTCCCGTCCCAGTGGAGCCACTGCGGGTGGAGCAGCAATGACGCTGCTGACAGGATGACAGCAGCCATTTGCTGAGCGGGCTGCGTGCTAGGCGCCGTATAGGCCGCTCTCCTCGCCGTGTCTCTGCAAGTCCTCGCAACGGCTCGGTGAGGTGGGTACCCGCCGGGAGCTGCAGCACAGGGAGCTGAGATTATGTGCCTTATGAGGTCCCACGCAAACCTGCTCTCTCCCTGGGGCTGTGTAGTCCCCTTTCCCCTTTTCTTTTTGAGGAGGGAGAAATGGTGCCAACCTAGGCTGACATTTTTAATCAGAAAAAAATCTACCTGTTGGCTCAAAATTTTGGCTGAATCTTAAGGCATCCAATGACAAGATTTTAGCAAGGTGTGGCCTTCTCCACAGTCACCATCCAGATGAGTGGTCTTTAGGGATGACCTGCACTCATCTGTGAGCTGCCACGACACAGCAGGGTCGGGAGGACCCGGGGCTCTGGATCTAGCCCTGACACTGACCAGGCAGCATGGGCAAGTTGTGTCCGGGGCTCTACCCTCACTTTCCCTACCTGCAAAGTGGGGGCATAGCACCGGCTTCATCGGGGTTGTTGGGGGGCACTGAGTTTATCTGAAGGGGTGCCACCCGAGAGAACCTAGTGCATCGAGGGATATCCTGCTTGTCCTCCGTTGTGCGACAGAGCAGCTGCTGCCAGCCCGTGAGCCAGCCGCCCCGAGCGCTTGAGAGGTAGTGGGTCTCTGAGAAACCAAACTTTTCATTTTACTTTAATTTGAATTAATAAAAACTTAAGTAGCCCCACAAGGCTGGTGGCTACCGTATTAGCGCAGCACAGTGTTACGCGTTTAGAGCTGTGCCCGGAGCTACGTGTGTGCCGCTGTTCCTAAGACCCCAGCGCACGGAAGGCCCCACACATGTCTCTGGCTCCCAGCTGTCCTGTCACGAAGCCTGCTGCGGCCTGTTCCCACTTTGCAAGGATAACTTCATGTTATTCTAACTGCCATTCTCATAGCACTACCCCAATTCACGCCTTCAAAGCAGTTATCACTACCTGCAGTTGGGTCATTTGTTTACCTTCCTTTCAGTCCTAGAGTGTAAACGCCATGAGCGCAGGGCTTTCCTGTCTGCCCACTGCTCCGTCACCAGCACCTGCGAGAACACCTCCCTCCTCCTGGTGCAGGGCACCACCTGCATTACCACCTGAGCTCTGCCTCCTGTCTCCCCACCTCACCAGGTCTATGGAGAAATTCTCTTCCACTAAACCCAACCCTGGTGCCAAAACACTTGAGGATGGCTGCTCTAGCAACTGGAGCTGGCCCTTTAAGAGAGGGATCTCTCTGGCTGAAAACTAGTGGTGCTCTCACCCACTCTGTGCTCCGACGGCGACCCCGCTCCCATCGAAGGGTGCATTTTGTCTTGGTGAGCTGGGAGGACTTGCCCTGAGAATGAGGCGGAGGAGGGGAGGACAGCTGTCCTGAAATCAGGCTTCGTTTCCGTGGGAAGGACAGAGGCCTTGTTCCAGACATTCTAGAGTTTGTGACACAGGACCTTTCCTACTGGGTGCAGCTCACACCCGCAAAAGCTATTTCTGTCACTGTGTAAACTCTCAGTGCTGAGCTGCGGCTTGGCACAATGGCCCGGGGTGGCCATGGCACGGGGAAACTGAAGGCTCGGTTCTCGCCTTGGGACCTCTGCGGTGGAGGTCAGAAGCTCAGGGGCTCAGGAAGTGCTCCGCCCAGCCTGGATGACGCTTTTCTTGGTCCGCGATGAAATGAGACAGACAAGGACAATGCAGCAAGTTTTCCGCAAAGCTAACTTTTATTCCATCCGAAGGAGAATTCTTTTCATTTTAGAACTTCCCAATTAAAGAATGCGCTGTTCCACAAATTCTAGAATCCTGGGAACCACTCGCATCACCAAGAGATTATAGTGATGGCCATGAATTTAGTATCACCATCGATTTTTTAAAATCTTTTGAATTTTACAAGGCCCTATTACAACAGGCTGGGCAACCAACTCCTTTTAAATATTCATCCAGAGGGAAAAGATCAAGCCAGCGAATGTTCTGAAGTGCACACCGTGTACTCAGGCCTCTCTGTGCCGAGTTTATTTGGGGATAGGAGACTCGGCAACGAAAGTACAAAGGCAGCAATGTGTAACTGTGCCCTCGCGTGCCCGGTACAGCACAGGGCCGGGGACCGTGAAGGTTCGCCCACTACTGCGCCCGAAGCTCCTCCTCCTTCGCCTGCCCGCCTGCCTTGCAGGCGTGTAAGTCCCTGGCAGGCAGGGACTGCGACCCGAGCCTCTGGGCACAGAGGGGGCTCGTGAGACTTCTGGTTACTCTACTGTGCTAGACGAAGCCGTGTCCTGTCACTGTGGGCAATGACAGAGGATGTCAGCGTACTGCACCCTTGGGTTGCGTGGGCCGCTAGGCTCACGTTTGGGTTCTCCAGTGCACGGCAGGTCCACCCCCTCCTGTGGGGACTTGACACTTCCATAGCTGCCAATACCAGCGTTCCCAGGAGACCCAGCCTCGCCGGGGAACAACTGCTGCTTCCCTCCACTTCCCTCGCAGGCCCAGGGGTGGGTGCTCGGCTTTCCACTCGGTGAGCGAGCGGCAGGCTCCTGGTGGCAGCCCACAGAGGAAGGTCCTGGAGCTCCAGAGCCGCCTCGGAAGGGCACCTTCCTCGACCCACTGCCTGCGGGGGTCGGGGGGCAGGGCTCTGGTGACCGTCCAGCCCCGCTCGGAGCCCCGCCCCACGACCATGGCCGAGACACGTGGGCGCCCGCGAACTGCACTCAACCCAGCTGCCTCCACGCAGGTCTCCCCGGCTTTCTTTATGCTGACTTATGATTTTACCTCATCTCCCCCTAAAACAAACAAACATGCAAAACAACAACAAAAAACCCCGCCTTTGCCCTCAAATCATAAAGTCCAGCTTTGTGCATTTCTGAGCCAGGTCCCAGCACCACAGCCTTACAAGACCGATCAGCTCTGTCAGCTGAACTCGGACCAACCGCCTTCCCAGCAGGAACGAGCTCCTCACTCACAACCCATCGCAGAGCGAGGACTGCAACTTGCGCCCGGTCCCACCACCTGGTTGCCCCTCCCCAGACCTGGTGCCTTCGGGCACGTCAGCGAGCTCAGGGCGGCAACTCTGTCCACTGGAACCTCCCAGTCTGGTCACCAGAACGGAACCAAAGGATAGAAATGACCCAGTGCCGAAGACAAAGGCTGATCCCTCCTTGAAACGGTGGGGCCATTCCTTGCAACCCCGCTACATTTTTGTCCAAGGGAACATACACGTGACAAACAACAAAACTGTCTTCATTCACTTATCACCCACATTACACCAAAGGTGGCCTTTCAGGCTATAATGGCACTCACTCATGTAAAATGTGCGACTTCAAGGACAGCAGCATTGTGATAATACTTGGAATTGTAATTTATATGCACCAGCAATGTGCAAGCCATGTTCCCTGAGAGAGCAGGCCTGGCCCTGGCTGGTGTGGCTCAGTGCACTGCGTGCCGGCCTGTGAACCAGGTCCCCAGTGGGGGGCGCGCGAGGGGCCATGACACATTGATGTGTGGTTGTCTCTTTCTTTCTCCCTCCCTTCCACTCTCTAAAAATAAATAAAATCTTTTAAAAAAAGAAAAAAAGAAAAAAAAAGGCAGCTCCAAAGAGCGTTGCACAAACCCCCTTCCGTGCACAGAAGAAAGAAGGCCGCGGGGCGCGCTGAGAAACAGGATGGGGAGGAAGCCTGAAGAGTTAAGGGTACCAGGTGTCTGCAGGTCTAAACTTAATATCTTAAGTGTTACCAGGGAGGCAACAAAGAGAAAAACTGCAGCTGCAGAGTATCAGTGACCTGCCTCAAACTCCATTTACTGAAAGCGTTCTGCCTTTTTGGTCCCCCTCATCATAAGCCTTGAGCTCCTCAGGCCTGCTCTTCGGTGCCAGCCAATGGAAATGCAGCGCTCGGCCTCGAGGACTCGGCTCACGGAACGAAGCGTGGGAAAGGAGGGCACTTACTCCCTCTTCCCTTGCAGCTCCAGAAGAGCAGGCGCTTCATAAAGTTATTTCTGACGAGGCGGTGAACCGGGAATAACCGGCGAAGCATCGCCCTCGGCCCGCTCTCCAGTGTGGAGGCCGCACAAAAACACAGACTCCTGCCTTCCGATGCATGGCGTCCTTAAGGTCCGCCTCTGTGCGGAGCCTCCAGAGGCTGTGGCAAGGGGCTGGGAGATGCACCTTTCGCCTCTAAAAAGGCTGCCTACAAACTGCCATCTTGCTTGGAAGACGGCTGTCCTGGCCGCAGCACCCATAGTAGCATCCCTGATTTACGCTGTGAAGGGACAAATAAATACTCGTAAGGTTTTTTCTTTCTTTTTCTTTTTCTTGGCCAGAAGAACTTGATATTCTTATCTTTTCCCTTGATGCATAAAGTATAAATAATAAAGTATTTCTTGTTCAAACTAAGTCTGAGAGTCTTTGTCTAACTGAAACTGTCACACCCAAACTCACCTGGTGGGCAACAGGCGCCAAAGCGTCTGCTAAAAAATAAAACAGAGGGACGATTCTTAAAAGGGCTTTTAAAAAGGTAAGTACATTAATTCAGAAATATATTTTCTAACTTCTTCCTACATCACAGAGGTCAGATGCTGCCCCATTTAAATCGTGTGCAGAGAACACTCACTGGGAGCTCTGCTGTTTGGTAAGCCGGCTGGCTCCGGGGCCGCGGACGCCACCCTGGCCGGCCCACCCCCACCCAGTACCCGGACTGTGACGGGCCACAGCCTTGCCTTTGTGATAAGTGATAGGTCATCATCCCTACTGTGGATACATTATCATTCAAAGGACTGACACTTTTTTCTTCCTCAAACACGAGGCTCCAGTTTGTGAATCTTTCCAGTGCGCTGTGACTTTCCTTCCCCCAGCTTTGTTTTACCTTCAGCTGCCAACATATATTTAAACATCATGCAGACACGCTGAAAAAAAGTCCAAAGCAACTTACAGTAGGTGGATATGACTGGGCTCTCTGCTGTGAAATTTGAGTCATGTTTGAGTAATGCAGTAAACAGAAACTAAAATGCAGGGCGAGCACAAGAATCAGCCCTTAATCAGTACCCTTTGAAAAATAATTTCAGCTCAGAGAACATATTCACCTTCATGACCTGCTGGCTCTCGAAGGAAGAGACGGACACTCCATTTTAAAACAGCTTTAAAGACTCCTCTGCCTTCACAGCAAAGGGTCATTTTCCTCTCAATTCAATGTTTATTATAGAAAACAAAAGCCACAGGAAGAAATACAAATCACACATAATTAAAAAGTCTTTTTAAGGAAAGCACTGAATGTGAGAGCACTTTTATGACTTGTAAGCCCCATTCAAACGCAAAGTGGGTTAGGGCCCGCTCTGCTCCCAGGCCAGCCTCTTGCCCAGGGAAAGTCTCCCTGGGCTCGGTAGGTGTGTGAGGGTCTCGTTGTGCCCACAACCCTAGAAGCCGGCATATGAAACAAAAAGACCCACCATGAGCCCCGACCTGGTCCCAGAGGCGCTCCCAGGCGCCCCCTGGAAGGCCTCTCCCACAGCAGGGCCCTGCCTCCTAGGAGCCACTCCTGCCCCGTGGAGAGCGGCTCACCCAGAAACCGCAGGGCAAGAATAGCCCCTTCTTCCCACGGCTGGAGGTTCTCATCATAAGCAACTTTTGCTTGTGTGTCCAAGTGAAGTATGTCTTCCCGTAAGTACTACTCATCCTCTTCTCTGCTCGGAAATTACTATAAATAGGTAAAATCCCTTTGCTGCAGGTTAGACCCTAACTCCTTGAAGACAATAGGACACATTCACTTCCCTGCTCACACCTCCTGCAGGTTGTGCCATCAAAGCTGCAGCCGAGGGAACCAGTGTCATTACCAGCATCCTGCCTACTGAGTCCAGAGGGTCCATCCGAGTCCAGCTCCTCCTGCACCCTCGGTGCGTGAGGCGCACACAGGCAAACAGCCGCTGCCTCTTAAAGCAGTTCAACTCTGTGGACACTGATCACATCTCACTTAGCTAATAAACGTGTGTCCACTGCGTATTAGGAACGGCTACTGGCTGACCTTGTTTCAGATAAGAGAAAAATGCTTTACAATATAAATATATTTCTTAAAAGCATCAACGCTGTTATTAATATCAGTATTGTTGCAAAAGCACTCCACCAAGTAATGAAGATAAAATGATTTTGACCAGCAAATAACAAATGGAGTTAAGAACCCAAATAATTTTCTATTGTAAGCAAAATAATTCATTTTTTTAAAGAATAAAAATATCTAATCTCCAAGAAACTTGTTTATTGGATTGATGTATTTACATGTGCTACAATAAAAACCTGACACAGGTAACGGATCTGTACTTTAGATTTTAAATATAACGGAACTAAATTTACTGAATAATTATAACATGATGCAGAGGAATCATAAAAACTTTTAAGGTTTTTCCGTAGTGTGCGTGTATATATAAACACACGTGTATATATACATTTGTATATATCCCTCAAGTCCTAAAACCTTCTATCAAAAATATTTCACATAAGATGAACATTAGCCAAAAGAAATAACATAAATTTAAAACATCTTGGGAGGCAAAAGTCACTTTAAATGTTAGCATCATTTTCCTTACAATTCAATGGCAAGAAAATGCAGGCCAATTCCTGACTGCGAAAAGCAAAACAAAAATCACTTAATAAAAGAAAAGCAATGCTCTTTAAATAAAATTTGAACGTAAAAGTCTTAAAATCCAGCAGTTCTAGCTTTAACACTCTTACAGGTAGGTTTCCGGAAATGCGTAACGCAATTAAAGTTATTACAGCCTGGTAGCTTGCATGTTGTTACGAGACGGATGACCGCAGAGCCCCTCGTCTTCATTATTGGAATAGATCACACTGCTAAGGGCCAAAGCTAGAAAGGAAACCGTCGGGTCCGGCACGGAAACCTAAGTCCCGTAACCTAGGGCGGCAGCTCACTGCAGCCCCCGGCGGCTCGGGCGAGCCGCGCGCTCTGCTGCCCGTTAGCATCGTGCTGGGTTTCGTGAATCACAAACGAGGTGTTACTGAGGGTAAACTAAAGCCCCCGCCACAGCTGCAGGGAAGGGCCGTAAGGTAGAGTACTTACATACAGGGCCACCGAGTCGGGAGACAGCGCAACTTACCAGGGAAGGTCTCTAAGGTCTCCCGGGTGGGAAACGCACCTGAAAGGGCGGTGTGGATTCAGCCGGCCTCCTCCCCACTGCGCGCCAGACAAAGCAGGGCCGGGCCCTCGGCGCTCCCGGGGCCCCTGCAATGCGGATCCCTCGCCCTACCATCCCACCCCGGCCTGGAAGGGCAGCCCTGCGCTGGCCTCCCTGCCCCGTCCCATTGGCTCGGGCGCGCGGCGCGCACGGTCCGCAGCGTGGACCGGAGCCCTGGCAAGGACATCCCCCACCGCGCAACCGGCTGCAAGACCCTGCAGGCAGCCGGCGCGGGGGGCGCGGGCCTCACTTTTCTTTCACCTTCCTTCTCAGCACTTCGTCGGCCCCCCGAGTTGTTTCCGCTAGGGGACACCATTCCCCACCCTCAACCCGGGGCTGGGCCGGGGGAGGCGACCCCCGCCCCCTGCAGCGAGGGCTTAACAATCAATCTCCGAGAATGCCTGTCTGGACAGGTGCCCCCGCCGCCCGCAGAGCCACCCCGCAGGTATCGCCAGGTGAGCAGGGCTGGACTCGGTCACACCTTGGGCCCCGCCTCACCTGCGGGCGCGGCCGTCGCGGTCCTTCAGGCGGCTCCCCCCTCGGCGCGGTCCTCCGGGCGGGCGGCAGCGAAGGCCGGCGGCCCATGGGCGGGGCGGCGGACAGCGGGCGGGGCTGGCTCCCGGCTCCGGCCCTGCCCCGGCCCGGCCGCCGAGCGAGGTCAGTGGGCACCGCCCGCTGAGCGCATCCCGCCGGCTCCCACCCGGGCGCTCGCCGCGGTGCACGCCGGGAGCGGGGGCCGGGGCGGCGAGGCCTGGCCGCGCTGACGGGGCGAGCGGCCGAGGCGCCGGCGCGGCGGCGGCGGGTCTGTGTCTGCGGGGTGGGGCGGAGGAAGCCAATCGATACTCACTTGGCGCGGAGGGGGCGACGCCCCCCTCCCGCAGCCGTGGCGGGGCAGGGGACCGCACCGCGGGGAGGGAGGGTCTGCCCGGTGGGACGCAGGCGCACAACTCAGGTGCGGCCGCACTGCGGTTGCCCTGGGTAACGCGGACCCGGGCTGGGCGGGGGAAGGAGGAGCGAGGCCGGCGCGCGGGAGCGCGCGCGCGCGCTGGTCGCGCGGGGGTGGGGGCGATGAGGGGTGGGTACCCGGGACCAGTGTGGGATTGGGGGGAGGGCACGCGCGAGCGGCCGAGGGGCGGAACAGAGGCGGGGGCCCGGGGCGCGGGCCGGGCGGCGCGCATGCGTGCGGCCCCCGCTCCCCCGGGGCGGCCGGCCTCGTGCGTGCGCACGCGCGCTGTCCCCCGGAGGCGTCTGGGTGTGCGGAGCGCGCGCGCGCGCGGCTCGGAGGCGCACCTGTGAGGTGTCCCTAGAGGAGAGGGAGGGTGGGTGCGCGGAGCCTGCGGCCTGGGGCGCTTCAACCCCTCACTTGGAGTGAGTTCTCGGGCAGCCGGGCTGCAGCCTCTTTATTTCTTTTCTGGACCCAGGCGGGGGCGCTGGGAGGGGGGCAAGAGGAGCAGGCTCGGGGTGGGAAGGGGGATGAGTGGATTAAAGAAAAGAAAAACAACCCATCACTTAGGATGGGCCTCGGGCCGGGGCCGGCGCCTGGGCGTCGGTGGGGAAGGTCAGAGCCGCCCCGCGCGGCCTGGCGGCCCCTGGGCCGGCCCCGCGGAGGGCAGCCGGGTCTCGGGCCTCCGCCAGCCGGCGTCGGCCCGCAGTGCCGGCTGCGGGGAGCGGGGTTCACAGATGGCGGCCGGGTGCGCGGCGCAGGCAGGGCAGCGGCAGGGGCGAGGCCGGGCGAGGCCCCCCGGGAGCCGGACTCCCGAGCCGGGCTCCATTGTTGTTGCAGCCGAGAGAAGGGGGAGCAAAACAGCTTCAGAAGCCCGTGCAGCCGCGCCTTGGAGCCTTTCCAGGCGAGTCCCCGGAGAGGCGGTAATGGCCGCGCCGTGGGAGCAGGCAGCCGGGCGGTGCGGCGGCGAAGCCTCGCTGCATGGAGGGCTGGTGTGTTTTTCAGGGCGCCCGGCGTCCCCGCGAAGCCCGACGAGCATCCTGCGCAGGTGATGAGGGGCCCCTGGCGCCCCCGGCGCGGAAAGCAGCCGCCGCTGGACGCCTCCATTGTTTGACCACCGCCCGGGCCGACTCTCAGCCAGGTAACCTGGAGGGCAGCGCGGGCGAGCTCCTCTCAACTCCCACACCCGAAGTAACCCTCCCCTCTTTCAGGACGCGACTTGGGTTCTGTGCTTGCCCCCTGCTTTTCCTTAACTCGCTGTGTGCACCTCCCAGGCATTTTCCCACCCGGGTCAGTCTCCCCGCATCTCTCGGCGAAGTCACCTCGCGTGTCCCTAAAACTCGGCTCCTTTGTGAAACCTCCCGTGCCGAACTCGAGCAACTGGATCTCTCGCAGGAGCCTGCCAGCTCCGAACGCTTCCAGTTGCTAGTTGGCTTATTGGTTGTCTTGTCGCAACAAAGGACACTAACTAGCTACTACAAAGAAAAAAAATCTAAGCTACTGCTTTTTTTTTTTTTTAAAGAAACGTTTTATGCTCTCTAAACAGCTTTTTGTTTTAACAGGATCGAACTGTTTTTGTTTCTATATTATGTCTTCTCCGATAGACGGGGCCCCACTTCCTTTGCAGACGCATAGCTTTTTAGAACCAGAAAGATGACCTTGTTCCACCCCCGGGTTAATGTAAATTTTTAAAATTAATTTTAAATGAGTAAAATAGTACATTTTCTTTGTAAGCATTAAAACATCACCAAGATGGCACAAGTCGATGACTCCCAGCCCCTGTCTCCAGAGGCAGCAACTATTATGTAGTTGATGTGTATCCTTCTTGGTCTTTTAAAATACTTCTACCTGGGTATACTTACTGGCATTATCTTTGTTCTAACAACTGCTGAGGGTACTGTTTCAAGTTTAGCATATAACGAGTGGGTTAACTCATTTTGAAAAACTGCTGCCTCATGTCTCGTCGTTTGGGGAGACCATGGTTTATTTAGCCATTTCCTAGATTGGTGGCAGTTTAAGCTTTAACTTTATATTTAAGATAGCTTTTTCGTTGGTGGTTCTCTGGTGAAATGCAATTTTAGTGAAGAGAACACAAAACTACACTAATTACAGAGACCAGGCATTTCTGATGCAAGTTCTCTTTGGTTAGGGACTCCGGGCCGGAGCCTCCATCCGCCCTTTTGCCATTGTCATTGTGACTCTACTACTTTCAGGTCCTGTGACCTTGGGCAGGACACTTAATCACTCTAAAGTCTAAACCTCAGTTTTCTTTTCTATAAATGCTGATAATACCTGCTCTGTTTACTTCTCAGAGTTCAATGGCGTGAAGTATGTGAAAGTGCTTTGTGGAGTGGAGTGGAGCGTATAAATGTTGGTTTCGTTATTAGCCTTTATGATCCAAAAGATTTTTTTATTTGTAATACAACATATACTTTTTGTGTCCAGATGTGTGTATTACAGAATACTAGAGATAGCCAACTTCGGATGCTGTTTAATTTGTGATTTTGTTATAATTAGTTTTTATCAAGTACTGTTAATACATTATAGACTTCTTAAAGAGTATTCTACAAAGCACATTTAATCTAGTGCTTCACACGCCATAAAAAGTAAGGCATATAAATCAGTTGACTGTGAATAAAGTATCAGCAAGTTGAACACAACATGAAACAGAACTCTCATTATAATATTTAAACAAAACTTATTTACTAGTGATATAAATTTGTATGCGTGTTTTTCTGTGGCAGCAGTAGAGTTGGGTTACCTTTCTTGTCCTTCGGGTAAGATGGATTCTTACTGAATTTGTAGGCAGTATGGGAAAGTGTAGCAATTTAAGTATTGATTGAATGGTGTGATGGATCTCATTTTAAGATATAAGAAATGCAGTTGGGGGCTTTGTAGCTATTTTTCTTTCATTAAAATATCCATGAGTGCATGTAGTGTGGCCAGCAAAACCAACGTGTCCCTGTGTCCTTGGAGTTTGTAATGTACGGGGTGGAGAGGATCAGAGATGGAATACAGTCCCACAGACGACACGTATGGTCACAAACTGTGGCAGCGGCTATGAAGGTTAAGTAGCACAGCCCGGGAGAGTAACAAAGAGGACCTCGTTGGAGATTGTGGAGAGAGGGCCCAGGAAAGTCGTCTTCTTCTTTTTTTTTTTTTTCCCTTTCAAAAACAAGATTTCAGCTGAGATCTGAAGGTTGAGTAGGCGTCAGTGCACAGTGAAGTGAAGTGGGGGATCATTTCCCAGGCCGGAGGGCGTGTGCCAAGGCCCTGGGGGGGAGAACACTGCCTGGTCCAGGAACTGGAAGAGGGACTGTGGGCAGGCTGCGTGGGTGGGGTCCTGCGGGGTCTCCTCGGGAGGGTTAGGGCTATTTTATCCTGAGTGAGATGGAAACCGTCACAAGGCTGGGCTTTTACTCAGAGGAGAAGAGCGACCTAATCAGATTAGCATTTTTAAACAGCCACTCCAGCTGCTACACGCAGAATGCCGGGTGGGGAGTGGAAGTGGGGGAGACGCGGTAGGCCATTTCCGAGGTCTGTTTAGACAAGAGGTGGACTTTCCCTTGGAGTTCCCATTGAATTCAAACTACCAACTGAACGAAGGTCAGAATGGGTATTTTATTACTTTTTTAAAAGCTCCCAATTTTTATTAAAAAGAGGAATGAAAAGGCACTTTTTTAATGCAAAAAATACTCATAAATGTGAAACTAATTGTCCACACTAAAAAAAATATGAGTCAAATTAAAAATTGGGCAGTTATTTAACGTGGTGTTTATTTACAGGTTTTGTCAAACAGCAGTGCGTGAGATAAGAGCTGGGTGAGGGTCTAAAACGATAAGAAGGGAAACATTTTGTAGATGCTTTTGGCTGCAAAAATGAGAGTAGCTGAAAATCAGACCAAAAAGTTGAGGGAGTAGGTGTACCATGCATATATAAAATTTGTAGCTTTCTGAATACCAAAAAGGAACCTAGCAGAAAGTAAAATGGAAAATAAGAAACAGGCCCTGATTACAATGCAACAGAAACATAACACATGTATTAAGTCCAGTCTTACTGAGACAAGGAGGCTGTAGGGGAAGGGGGCCCTGAGATATCCTGACAGAGTGGAAAGACTGGCAGATGGACAGATAGACCATGTTCCTGGACGTGATGTTTAAACAGAACTGGACAGGATAATTAGGAGTAACGAGGCGGGATAAACCCAATCTGATATTTGAACATTACGAGGCACGTTCATTTGTGCGGGCTCTGGCGCATCTGCGCAGGTCACCGCGGCCGCTCAGCGCTCCAGCGCTCGACCGCGCGCACGGAGCCGGGAGTGCACTAAACACACGCTGCGCCCCCGCCCCAGCCCCCACCGTAAAGGAGATAAGTAAATAGTAAACACCTGGAGAAGGGGATGCTCTTCGCTGAGGTGAATGGAGCCCAGGCTCTGCAGTCAGGCAGACCTCAGCTGGAGTCTTTTTTATTTAAGGAACGTGATACCCGCCATTTAAAATGTGGTGAGGGAAAGAGATGTGGGTCCCGGCACCCACGGGGCACTCAGACCTGTTGCTAGGAAATCATTGTATTAGACTGCATGCAAGTGTGAGACTTCTTCAGGAGAAGAGAAGACAGGACCCTTGATTAACAGCCTGACAACAAAGTAGGACAATATTTGTGACAAATATTAAGTGAAGAGTTAATATCTTCAACATGTAAAGAACATGTGCAAATCATTGAGGAAACTAATGAGAATCCACACAAATTACAGGATGTGGACATTTTACTGGATAAAAATATAATTTATTAATCATTTGGCAAGATGTGTAATTTCACTGATGATCAAATAATCTGTAATTACTCCCATCCTCAATAGCATAAAAGTGGAAGCCATATTAAGAACAAAACGTAAATGTACAAAAGCTCTATGAAGAAAAGTAAAAAACCTTTACCTAAGAATTTAAAAGCTAACCTAAGTAAATACACAGACGTTCCGCGTTTCTGGTGGGCAGACGCCATTGTAGCGACTGAAGCGCTCTGCAAACTAGACTGTGATTCCAGCTGGAGTCCCAGTGCGAATTGTTTTTGGACACTTGATAAGTTGCTTCTAAAGGTCGTCGGAGGACTAAATGTGCCGGAATGGCCAAGAAATTTTTCAAATGGAAAAATGATGGAGGATTTGCTATACCAGATATCAAAACACACTGTAATGCTACAGTAATGTAAGTGACAAGTGTGCGAACAGACGAACCGGCCCAGCGGGGCAGCTCAGCCAGGTAGAGCGCTGTCCCAGTGCGCCAGCGTGGCAGGCTTGGTCCCTGGTCAGGACACACACAAGAATCAACCAGTGAACACATCAGTAAGTGGAATAGCAAATTGATGTTTCTCCCCTTTCCTCTGTCTCTAATATCAATAAATTAAAAAAAAAATTTTTAATAGACAAATTGGTATATGGAACAAAGTAGGATCCAGTAACCGACTCATTTATATATAGGAATTTAACCTATAATAAAGTTAGTATTTTGAAACAGTTGGGAAATGGTGGTTCAATATATTGAACAGGGATAAATTACTCTACTCTGAAAGAAAGGTACTACTTCCCTGTGTTCAAGATGAGTTTTATTTGGACTGAAGAACTAACTCAAAAACAAAAATATCCGTAAAGTACTGAAAGAAAATATAAGGATTTATTATGTTGGAAAATACATTTTCTTAGGTAAGACCAGTACCCAAAATCATTAAGACTGATAAACTTGACCATTACCAAAGCTGATATTTCTGTGTGGCAAAAGATAATACAAGGTGACAGATGGTTGGGGGGGGGCGGTTTCTGTAACACGTACAGACAGACAAAGGATAACAGAATTGACACGATGGAGAAACGGGCCCATGACAAGACCTCAGAAAGAGAAACGGAAGCGCTGAAGCAGAGAAGGGGGTCCGGTCTTACTTGGGGTTAGGAAAATGGATATTGAAACAACTAGACTCTTCAGGGGGTGGGAGGGCATTGGGCAGAAATTAAAAAGATATTCGAGGATGTAGAGAAAGAGGCACCTGATACATTTGGAACATAAACTTCCACTGTTTCAGGTGACAATTTGGCAGAACCTGTCAAACAAAACAAACAAAAAGAATGCTTTGATCTGGCTGGTGCGCCCCAGGGAATCTACAACATTCTCGAAAGAGGACACAGGCTATCATGGATGAAGTCTATTGCAGCATCACTTATAGCGAGGGGGAACTGAAGACAGCTAAACATTGGCACCTCTGCTGTGGAAAGTTACATAGCTTGTGAAAAAGGTTGGAATGTATTGGCCATAGCCTGGACGGATGTCTGTTAATGAACCAAGAAAGCAAGTGTAATTTTTTGTCAGGTACCAAAAACAAATTGTGTGAGTGCGTGTGTGTGTTCTGAGTGAAAATAGAAAAAGTTCTAGAAGGATACATGGAAAACACTGATTACTCAGGGGAAAACCATAGGGGAGACTGGGGTTTTTTTGCCACATACTTTTCATTGTTTCTTTTTTTACAATGAATGTTTACTTTTGTAATAAAGATGCTACAATTTCCCACGCATCAATTTAATAAAGGTCTAAATTTAAACTAAAAAATTACAGTACCTAGTCCTTACAAGGATGCGGTAAAATTGTCACACGCTTATGTTACATTGGATGTGTGTGTCAAGAACCTTAAAAGATTCATATTCTTTGATGTAGAAATAATCTAGGACCATCAAAGGAGCATTTTTAAATAGAGAAACTTTACACACAAGAGATGTATATGGTAGGATTATTTTTATGGGTGCATTTGCAGAATGATTAAGTTATGATTCATCCACGTGGTAATATATGGCTATTAAAATGTTTATGAAGAAAATTATTAAAAAGTTTATGACAGTGTTAAGTGGAATAAAACCAGGACACAAAATTGCATGCATAATATGTGTTTAAAACTCTTAAAAATTTTAACAACTATCCACAAAAATACTTGTGATGGAAAATTGTCTAGAAGAAATTAAATGAAAATCTTAAAAATTGTCTACATTGGAAGGTATGATGTTGGGTGATTTTAAAATTTTTGCTTTTTTTGCATTTTCCAAGAATATATGTATTACGTTTATAATGGAACATTTAGTTTTAAAAAGTACATTATATCTAGGACATACGTTAGCTGCAGATTTAAAAATAGATCTGCCCTACCGTACTGAAACATACTCAAAAACGTGCTCTAAAAATTCATGTCTAAACAGTTTTCGAGCGGGACACTTGGAATACGTTTGAGTGAACTTTTATTGCTTCCAATATTTGGGGGAAAATTGCTGCTTAGCAATATGCAGAATAAGAATTGCTCTCATTTCTAATTCTATACCTGTAGAATAAATGCAGACACTTAAACACAGGCATGGGGTTTCCTAGCTTGACTCTGTTAACTCGCTGTGTTTCTAACACACAGAGCAAGTTGGATTACCTGAGTCTTTCAGGATGAGTAGGGGTAGCCAGCCCGCCCAAGGGCGGAAGCATCGAGCGAGAGTGTGACCCAGGGTATGTCGTATGATGGTGCGGGGCCTGCCAGCGGCTCGGCAGAGTGGGGCTCAGGGCCCCGCGGCTGAGCAGTGTAGGTGTGGCCAAGGAGGCTGCAGAGGGGCGAGGATCCGTTCCTCCACCAAGCGTTCCCGTCGCCCTGCGGCGGGCAGCACTGTGAGCGGAGCATGTGGTGCGGCAGACGGCAAGGCCAGGTGTGTGCCGCAGAGGGGAGAGGTCAGAGGACGCGTGAGGGCCCCAAGAGCACGTACGACATCCAACGTGATCCAAGTTTGAGGGTAAGGGTAGGAGTCAGGGGGGCTGTTCTAGAGGAGTTGTGTAGCGGGTGAGACCCGAAGGTAAATGGGACAGAAGTAGGAAGGCCTGGAGGCCAGAGGAGCATGGGGGGAAGAGGAGAGGGCTGTGGCTGAGGCCCAGGGAGTTGGAGGAGTTTGGGGTGGGCTGTGGTGGGAGATGAGGCGAGTGGGAGCACACGTGGTTCAGAGTTAGAGGCCCCGTGAGGAAGTCTGGAAATCACACCAAGCGTTAATGGGGCCCACCGAGCGGCTTTAAGCAGGGTAATAGCGCCCCATTTTGCATTTTAGAAAATGGCATTAGAATGGATGATGGGTTGGAGGGAGGCGAGGCTGGAGGCTTTGCAGTGCTCTGGGGGGGCTGGCGGCAGCCTGGATTACAGCCGAGGCGTAGCGGGTGGGATGGGCGGCCCCTGTTACTGTAGCGGGGAGCGTAGGAGGCCGTGGCGAGCTGGCAGGTCGAGTGCTGGGCACGGAGTACAAAGAGCATGTGGACGTGTAGGTTCTTCATGAGGGTTTGCAGAGATGGGTTTTCTGCTGCAAATCTGTGCTTTGCTACGTGAGTGACTAGGTACAGTGCACGAATCCGTTACTAGAATCCTGTGTTTTCTATATTTTTCTTGGAATGTAATTATACACCCATAAATCGTTTAAGGTTGGAGAACATTTGTGTAGCTCAGTCAGTGCCTTTCACATGGAGCTGTTGAAGACTGTGTAACCCTGACTTTGGGCGACACTGTGATTGTCTTTGGGGTTCATTAGGCTGCACTGACTCTCCAGCAGGCGACAGAGGTGCCTAGAAGAGGGGGTGGCCCTGTTGTCGGCCATCCTGCTGTCAGAGTGCTCCTGGCTGATGGGCATGGCACCTACTGCGGTTGCCGAACTGGGCCCTCCCACAGAGAGGCAGGCCAGCCCGACAGAAGCAGAGGAGCGCCCTGTCTCCATGTCATCTGGACGTGTCCACCTGGCCGTTCGCAGTTGCCCTAGTCCATTTGGGCTGCCGTAGCCGGGGTGGGTTAACCAACCAACACTCACTTGTCATAGTTCTGGAGGCTGGGAAGGCCACGATAAGGTGCCAGCAGATGCCCTGTTTGGTGAGGACCCACTTCCTGCTTCAGAGATGGCCATCGTCCTGCTGTGTCCTCACATGGTGGAAGGGATGAGGGAGCTCCCTCGGTCCCTTTTCTCAGGGTACTAACCCCATCACGAGGGACCTGCCCTCATGACCTAAATGCCTCCCAGAGACCTGGCCTCTTGTAATGCCGTCATGTGGGGCAGGAGGTTTCAATGTGTGAATTTGGGGGACAGATGTTCAGTCTACAGCAGACATACGGAGACTTGGAGTCGTTCGTGGTGGTCTCGCCCCATGGCCGGTGTGGCAGCCGCAAGAGCGGGTGGAACATGGAGAGCAGGCTGAGGAGAAGCCCAGGGCAGAGCTGGGGCCTGGGCGCGTCCCAGCGGGGGGAGGGCGACGTGCCCGCAGGAGAATTCACCACGGAGGAAGGAAGATGCCTTCTGCGCGGGGCATCTGGTTGATGAAGCCCACTGGAAATGGCTTAGCGACGGGGCTGCTGAGGAGGCTGCCGCGAGTCTGGGCTGGTCTCTTGCCCCGGGCATGTGGTGCCTGGGATGTGGGCAGATGTTGGGGCAGCTGGTCTCCTCGCGGCCTCTCCTGGGTCTGTGCGTCCTGCCCACTCGCTTAGGCCCAGTCTTCCCGCTTCCCGTCCGAGCGCTCGGGACGAGGCTCCGGCCGCGCCTGGACCCCTCTCTCGCCGCCGCCCAGGTCACCGCCACAGGGCTGTGGGAGCAGACCCGCCCAGCGGCGCGCCCGGGCCTGGCGGGCTGGCCGGGCGCCCGGGCGTGGCGCGCTCACGAGAGGGGCACCCTGGCTCCCACGCAGGGCGCTCCAGCAGTGGGCAGGACCGGCGGTTTTAAGTGTTTCAGAGCTGTGATAAAGGGAGTAGCACTGGGTCTGGCAAATTGAAGCCATTAGCCTAGTTTTAAAGTATTCGCACAATCAGTCCACGTGGAGGAGTCACAAGATGGATAACCAGCAGCTGTGGTAGGCGGGCATTCGTACCTGGAAGAGAGGTCTTTAAGAAATGAAGTTTAACTTGGGCGTTGTGTCAGAAGCATTCAAAATTAATTTTAAAAAGCAGTAATTTATATTGCCTCCTAACAGAAAAGCATTTCTGTGCCTTCTTTCTAACTGGAATATGCACTGTGTCTATGTCACCTGATATAAGAAATTCAGTAGAGCTGTTCTAGTGCTCATTTATTTTTCATACCCCTGCAAGTTCAAGTTTATAAAATAATCATAGCTTATTTTCATGGCCTTGTGACAGGTCTTATGAAGAAGCCCTTGTAGCGAGAGCAACCCCCTACCCCAAGGGTTATAAAGCCTGCCTCTTAGGCAGATGATAAATCCGAACTCCTTTTCTTCTGTGCAGTGAACCCTGTGACGTTCCTCTGCTTTCAGAATTATTTTTATCGCGCAGCTCAGCCTTTTGGGATTGAGTCTCATAGGGTTTAAGAACACTTCACTGATTCAGAGCCCCCCATCGGCTGGTGAACCTTAGGTCGGGTCCCCAGCCAACCAGCGCGCACCTTGTTCCCGCATCTCCGTGTTATGGCGAGGTCAGCACCTCGTGAGAGGCCCAGACTCACAGTTAGAATCAGGGAGCCTGCATAAAGGAGATTGTGCAGATCTTCACGATGCCCACTAGTTAGAGGTATTAATCCCCTGTGAGATTCAAGTTCGAATACCCGCGAGGGTTTCTGAGCGAGTGTTTGAGTGCCCTCTGGAGGCCTTGTGAGCACTGGGAACAGACCCTGAGAAGGTTTCCTTCACAGCCAGGGGCCAGGGGTGTCACCTGGGAGCAGAGGAGAGCCGTGATGGCACTCAGGGGACACTGACCCGCCTTCCGGTGGGGCAGGAGCCCCGCGAGCAGACTGGGCGCGAGGGTTTCGCTGGGAGAGCAGGACCCACTGGCCACCCGAGAGATAAAGGTTGGAAACAAAGGCCGTTGGGCTTGGCCCCGAGGAGCTTCAGTGGGCAGCGGTGGCCAGAGGGAGGCGGGGAGGGATGGGAAGTGAAGTGATAGAAATCTGGACAATAAAGAGGCCTGCATGGGGGGGACAGGGGAGAAGGACATGTGGCAGCTAGAGAGGGTGTAGCATTCACCGTGGCTGAGAGGAGGAAAGGAAACGAGCAGCTGCAAGAGGGTGTTGGGGGCGGGGGCGGGGAGTGGGGACAGCTGCTTTAAAGTGAGTTCCTCGCTCAGGTGGCGGCCGAGGAGGACGATGCCTTTGATGTGAACTTGGATTCGGAATATGGCGAACGAGCAGTCTGGAGTTCATCGTGGGTTGGCAGGGAAACAGTCCTGCGCGCAGCCGGGAGGCCAGGCATGAGGACTAGCCTGCTTGTGAGAGAGTGCGGGACGGTCATCGTGGCGTCGGCCCTTGCTCCAGCCCCCCAGGTGGCTCTGCTCCCAAATGGAGACTTGTGTTTAGGAAGCGATAGGAAGCGGGGGCGCAAGAAGGGGTCAGGGGGTCAGGGGTCTGAGGAGCCACGAGAAAGTGCGGGGAGCTGGGGACTGGGGACCTGTGAGTGAAGCTAGAGAAAGGGCCTTTGAGATTTGACAGGGGCAGATCACGCCTTTGGGAAGGTTTTCCAAAGTGGGGTGAGGGGGCGTGCCTGGGCATGGGACAGGGTAGGTGTAGAGGAGGTGGGGGCTGCCGCTGGTGCTTGTGGGGTCGTCCACAGGGGCAGAGGGAAGGGCGGGCTGGCCCTAGCTGCGCGGGCCAGGGCCCACGCCAGGGGACAGACGACGGGCTGGTCTGTGCAAGTCAGAGCAGAACCGTGATGACAGTGACCACAGGGGGAGAATTGTGTTTGCCTTTCCCATCTTTAAACACCCTCACCTCAGGTATGAGATTTAAATTTTGTGTAACTTCTGTGCCACCTCCTCCTTGGCTCAGATCGAGAACCCGACCAAATGGAAGAGAAGCTTTCGGTCTGTTCTCGGCATTTCGGGGGGCATTTCAGGGAGCATTTCAGGGGGCTCTTGCACACGGCAAGAGAGTACATGTGACCAATTTTCGATTTATTATTCTGACAAGTGTCAAAAGTTAATTCCTTTAAATGTACACAGGACAGTTTGCACCCATGAATAACTTTTTTCTTTTTGGTAAAACAGGATGGCTAATAGTTGTTTGGCTTCATTAATTTAAAATATTTCATTAAGATAAGAAAACAGACCTTAATGTCAGAAGTACTAAATAATATGTTTAAGTTTGGGAGGTGGGGGTCGAGTTCTAACTTCAGACTGCTCAATTTTGTGTAGTAAGTTATACTATTTAAGGTGCAAACTTATACAAGGGGTCAGGTGGGCAGGTTCCAGCTTAAGCTGGAACGTGTCCACTTCTGTGGGACTGGAGGCCCCCAGCACTCTCATCTCTGGTGATCTTCACCGTGTCACATATTAAACAGTAAAAATGTACCCGCATCTCACATGAAATGAGCTTACACAAAACTGAGTTAAGCTTCGTGTGATTAGCTGTAACATTTGTTAACTTTGATTTTATGGTTTTCTTTTCATAGTTTGCATCCAATCAATATTTTTTCAGGTCTCAGACATTCTTATAGGCCCTTGAGATGCTCTTAAGACCTAGGGTGTTGCCGAGGGTGCCTGAGGGTTGAGACGCCCAGCTCTCCTGGGATGTCTGGGATGTCTGGGCATGTCTACCAGGGTGGACTTGCCCGGAACCTGTAGGAGGCACCGAGCTGCCTGTGGGGAAACCTCCATCCCAGCAGAGCTGAAGTAACCTTCAGTTCGCACTTTTTTGGTTGTAAGGAGCAGAGACCCTTTCAGACCATTTTAAGAAGCAGGGGATAAGGTGTAAGGACACTCATGGACCAGGACGCAGTCAGCAACAAAGGCAGCTCAAAGACATGCCACAGTCTCTCCTGTGGACAGTGGGGTCTCTCAGGGCTTCTCTCTGGGTCTTTTCTGCTTCCTCGTGACGTGGCCTTGCTGTGGTCCCTGTGGCCTCCCCAGCTCCTTTCACGTTCCTTTCAGCTTCATCTTGCACAGCTAGTCACCTTCTTCTCAGCGTTGGGAATTGGACTTTGTTGTCACTGTTGTTATTGTTACAAGCCACATCAGCTGTCGCTGATAAGCTGTTGGGTCCGGTGCCCGCGTTTGGTCTGTAAGCTGCAGAGAGGAGACGAGTGGTCATGGGGTCCCCGGCACCCTGGCCTGCCTTGAAGTGGACACTGCCCCTAGCAGCAGTTTGCGGGCCAGCAGTCACCGTGATTGGCCGTGTAGTTCAGTAAGGAAGAAACGCCCCTGGCCCAGCATCCAGACCACTTGAAACCCCTCCGCATGTGTCCCTGCCCTTTAAAGTGTGTGCCATTTTTCAGCCCTTTACCCCCGTAGAGAAACTGAAACCCCTAGACACATTGGAGACACTTTCACTTCGCCGCCGCCTTCTGTTCGTTCTCTGACGCCGCAGGGACGCCCTGGAACTGGTAGGGTTCTGTTTCTCGTGTTAGTCATTTCTGCTGGGATTGACCCGCTGCTTCAGGTCATGTCGGCAAAGTCGGGTGATTCTAACCTCGTGTCACTCATGTGTTTCCATTCCCTCGAAGTTCTGGGGAGCTGCGTGGACATAGAGCGGCTTCGTACCATCCCCAGATTGACAGAACTTAGAAGAAAAACTAAATGTCCCACTCAGATACCAAGATCAAGCATTTTGATATCCAGATCCCTTACTTTGTCATCAAACATCCCAAGGAAAAGCGATGTTTCCCAAACTGAAAATAGATCTTGAAATCTATTCCCAAATTATTACTTTTTTGCAGGTTTTGAAAATTGTGTGTGGGTGGGGGAGGTAATAGATGGAATAACTAAAATAATGATGGTGATAGCGAATCTTTGTCAAGCCCTTACAATTCTCCAGGCAGTATTTTAAGTACTTCTCATGCGTCAGCTTTCTTAGCCCTTACACTGCCAAACAAGGCTGTCTTCCATGGTCAGGTGCCTTCATGGCCTCCATTCACGCCGTCCCTAGCGTCGTCTGTGAGGGCGGCCCTGCTGGCCCGTGGGAAGCAGGGCATGATCCTGATGTAGTCTGCCCCCGCAGCCTCCCAGCCGCTGGACAGTCAGCGAGGACAGCAGGGCTGGTCTAGACACCAGGGCCCCAGCCGATCCGAGGCAGTCACCCAGCACCCGGAACCCATGGGCCTAAAGCTCAGCCGGTGGCATTCCTGTCGAGAGGCCGGTGGTGGTAACTTGGAGTCCGGCTATGCAGACAGCTCGGGCTTTCCCCTCCACGGCTCCTCAGGTGTTCTCGCCCCCTTTGGCCCTACATGCCTTGAATCTCTCTCTCTCTCTCTCCTTTTTTTTTTTTTAACGATTTTTACGTAAGTCCCAGATTTTAGTGGGTCTACCCTGTGTTCTGAGCTAGGACCCCACATTTGTAATAGCCAACTCATCAAAAAAATTTTTAAAAAAGTCACGACTCTAAGTTCTCTACTCTACAAACTTTCTACTTTTCTCTGCATTTCTCAACCCGGCAGGATCCGAAGGCTTCTATAGCCCTCCAACCACTGTGGGCCCTGCCTCTGCCTCTTCCACTGGGATGTCTCGGGGGCCTTCACTCCTGACGTTGTGGTAAGTTTCCCCCTTGTTTCACCGTTTTTCCTGCACAGAGAAACCAGTCCCCCGCCTCACGTCTTTCCAAGCCAAAGCCTTCTCTGGAGTTTCCTCTAAACCTGGGCCCTTCAGGGCTCAGTGGTGTTTCTTAAACTCTTGCCTCTCTCTAGAGAGAGTTCCCTAGGCCCTGGACAACATTCCCTGAGGCTGAAGACAGCAGAAATCTTTGTTTCTCTGCGGCTTGGTTTCCGATTTCCCTGGGAGCCGTTGGTCAGTGCCGCCTCCCCCTGCTGGCCCTGCTGTCCTCTGCTGTCTTGGGGGGCCCCTGCGCCAGAAGCCGGGTTCCTGGACTCATGCCGTCTGGTTCTCCCCCTGGTGTTCCTCTCTTCGCTGAGATAGCAAACTTTTTTCAACTGAGTTTGTTCTCTCTGAGTTTCTGGTGTTTTTCCCCTAAAACCTTAGCAACAGCCTCCTGCTAACTGCTGGCCCCTTGGAAGTCCCAGGGCCAGGGGCTCTGGTCCCCACGAGGCTCTGGGCAGAATTGATGGGGAGAACCACTCGTTTTCAGCACAAGTATTTTTTCCTTTGAGCCTTTGGATTTGCAATCATTTTTAATGATTTTTCCTCTCTTCAGCTTAGCTCAAGAAGACAGCACATGTCTTCCATAGGACAGGCATTTATTCCCCTTTACCTGTCGTCGCTGAAATCCAGAGCAGTCGAGGCGAATGTGTGGTGTGGGCCCCTAGTCTATGCGCCTAATCAAGCTTTATGTCGTTTCCAAGCACACAGGTAGGCTGTCCCCTGACGGGCGGCGGGTGTCCTCTCTCTCTTCTCTGCCTCTTTGTGACCCCACTCCCTCCTGGGCCAACCAGGCTGTCCTCAGCCAGCCTTCTTTGGTGGAGGGGATAGGATCTGAGATACAGGTCAGGTACTTTATGAATTCCTGTTCGTGCCAGTGCTTACTTTGGTCTCAAGCACAAGGTTAACAGAAATACCGGGAAAAGGAGTCCTCCACGGGACCGAGCCAGGTGGACCACCTGCTGCAGGCGGATCTGGGTTGCCAGGCCCGGGGACCAAGCAGGTGCGCCTGTCCCTGGCATTCCTGGCTCAGCGCCGCGCATGTCCACCCGGTGCGTGTGGGCGTGAGGGTGTGTGTGAGACTGCCGGCCAGGTGTGCTGCGTCTTTATGAGCATGCGGTTCCAGAAATGACAGGTTACCCACCAGTGCCAGTCCTACCAAGTCAGAAGCCCCAACACCGAGTTCCATGTGGTTTGGGCTGACCACCCCGGCCCTCTAGGAGAGGGGGCGCTGATGAGCTCCTGTCTGTACCAGTCCCGAATTCTGATCGCCAGGTCTTGTCTGCTTCCGGGATTTTCCCTATCTCCGTGTGACTCTTTGGCTCTGAGAAGCGAGTTGCTCCTGTACCTTGTGCTCCCTGGGGAGTCGGCTCCGCAGGCCTCTCTGCCTGGTGCCCGCCCGCTTACCAGCTGTGAGCTGCGCCTGGGTGTGAAGGCGGCCTGGGCCTGAAGCAGTTAAATATTAAGTAGTCGGATTCGCACAAACGGAAGGTAGAGCGGTGGTTGCTAGGGGCCGGTTGCTAGGGGCCGTGGGAGTGAGGTGGGAGTTGGTCAGTGAGTACAGGGATTCAGTTTTTCAAGATGAGAGAGTGTAGAGATCTTTTTTACAGAAATCTGAATATACTTTTAACACTATGGAACTATGCAGTTAAAAATGGTGAAGATGCTAAATTTTGTCATATTTCTTTTATTACAATTTTAAAAATGCATTTAAAAAAATAGCCAGAATCTCAAGCATCTCACTTTTTGGCCAGCCCGCTACCATGGCCCTGCCTCTCCTGGTGTCGCTTAGACAGCCTTGCTGGAACCCTCTTTCGCGGCCTCGCAGGCCCTCCCGGCCCTCCCTTCCATCGGTCCATGAGCCAGGCTGGGCCTCGGGTGGCCTCCGAGCATCTCGGCCGCCTCTGCGCCAGGGCAGCTCCCGCCCCAGTGCCCGCCACACTTTCCCCAGGCCCGGATGTGGGCTTCGTCCCCAGGGCCTTACCGTTCCCAGCAGCAGGAGAAGGAGGAAGCCCCTCATTTAATGGACATGTCACCCTCGTCTTCGACTAAGGTCGTTGGAGCTCATCTCCCTGGGCCTCCTGCGTGGACACCCACACGCCGCCCCACCCTGCCCAGCGGCTGCTTGGCCCAGAGCAGGGGGACCCCCACCAGCAGCCTACGGCTGGTCCCTTGAGGAAGGCAGATCCAGTGGAGCCAGGCCGAGGGCCAGGACAGGAGGAGGCAGCCCCCGTGGCCAGAGGACACTTGCCGCCTTGGCCGAGCTCACAGTGCGTTGAATCTCTCTGGGCGTCCTGAGCGTGTCCTCAAGGGGGCCCCCTCTGTTTCTTCAGTCCCCCACCCAAGTTCCTCTTTCCTGAGGACAGGGTGAGCATGGAAGCACCCCCCACTGCCTGCCCTGCGTTCTGAGGGTGAGAGTGAGCGTGGCTGACAGCAGGTCTTACTACCGCATCGCACAGAGGAGTAAACGGAGGCCAGTGGTCACACAGCGGGGCAGTGTCAGGGCAGGCGCTGGGACTTAGGACTCCGACTGCAAGTGCAGCGTCTGGCCCACCGTATCGCCGGGTCTGATGCACGTGTGGGCTACACACTCCCAAGCAAGATGAGACGAGCTTGTGCCTGCGTGTGGTGCTCGCCAGGGCCCGCCACGGACACATGCCACTTTCCGTCCACTACTTGGGGGTTTCTGTGCCACGTCCAAGAGCACGGAAAAGAGCCACGGGGTCCAGACCAGGGAAGTGCCCACGGATTCAGATGTGTCCTGGAACCGTCCTGTGACCAGGGAGGGAAGCCTGCTGGGCAGAAGCCAGGGGCTCAGGAACCAGACTCGTGGGTGTGGACTCCGAGCTTCCCTCTGCCCAGAGGGGGCCTCCTTCCAAGGAGACGGATAATCAGGTCTTGGGGAGCGTCTGCCTGGGAAACGGGGTTATTGGCCCCTGCGTGGGTGTGTCGCGCACTAATTGCCACAGGGAACTGAGGGAACTCCTGTTTACTTGGCCTCAGCTCTGCCGCGGGCCCGCTGATAGGCACTGTCACGTCCATTATCTTCTCTGACTATGACAGCAAAGCGTCATAGACATGATTATCTGTGTTTTTCCAGATCAGTTTGAGATTAGTCACCGTCACATAGCAAGTGGCAGAGCCAAGGCCTGCCCCCTGTGTCACTCTGTAGGTCATTTGGTGGGCGGACTTGGCTGAAGGAGAGCGGAGGACTGCTTGCCCACGTCATCCTTTATCGCTTTAATAACATCCGTAGCGACCCTCCTCGGACGTGGAAGGAAACTTGGCTTCGCTCCCTCCATACTTTCTCTTGCCCTTCTCTGGACCTAATTTAATTGTCTTTGTGGTAATTTGTAGTTGAAGAAAAATGAGACACGGCTTCTTTTGTCTTTTGTCTTTTCTCTGTAAGGAGACATTAGGCCAAGTCACACGGAGAGCAGAGGTCCTGGGGACAAAATGAGAGCAGCTTTCTTCCCTGTGGCTCCTGAGAACCCAGAGCCCCGACCCTCAGCCCGGACTGTTGAGAATGTGTGGGTGTGGGGCGGGGGAGCCTAAGGCACGGGCGGGGCGTGTTACTGAGACGCTGCTCCGGCGGCAGCCAGCCAGGCCGGTGGCCCTCCAGTGACAGGTGTGGCGTGTAGACACCTGAGCAGGCCTTGGGCGAGGAGGACCCTGGAGTCTGTCGTGCAGCGGGGCGTACCGGTGGGGGGTGCAGACCCAGAGCTAGGTGCCCGCTTGGGCCACGGCACACGAAACCCCTCTCAGCTTTGACCAGCGCCGCGGCCCGGGGACGAGTGAGCCCGGGATGATGAGGGAGCCTGTGCTCATGCGCCCCAGAAGCACAGCTCCCACCGGTGGTCTGGCAGCGGGGCCCCAGGGAGCCATCGACTGGGGCTGATGACAACGCGTGAGGGGCAGACTTGCCAGGGGCCCCAGTGGCCGTCTGCAAGTGCTTGGGAAGGCCAGGTGGGGCCTCCTCGGAGGCTCTCTGGGAGTGAACCGCCAGTGAGGGAGGCTGGGACCACACAGGGCGCAAGCAGTATTGGGGGGGTGCGGCGGCTGTAATGAGGAAAACAGGTCCGTCTCTGTAAGGGCTGGGGCGCCAGAACAAGTGTGGGGACTGTGAAGGGCCTGGGCGGGACGGGAGCTTGCCCCCAGGAGGGTGTCTTCCAGGCTGCCCACATCTGCTGTCCTAGGGCTGATGGACCCCCGCAGCCCTGACCTGCGTGTTACCAGTCGCTGCCCGAGGCCTCTCCAGGACCGCTGGCCGAGCCCGGAGAAGTGCACAGCACCCGAGCAGCCCGAGCAGCCACGTCTTCCTGACCCTCGCTGTGTGTGTTCTCTGACAGGGCCATGGAGATTAGCAAGGATGGGGGTGCTGCCTCTGTCCGCCCAGGTCCCCTGGTGGCCAGGGGCGGTGACCTGGGACAGCACAGTAACCTCTTAGCCCCGGGCCTTGGCAACACGCAGGCGCCAGGGACCTAAACGGCCTCCCACTGCCTGTGCCGAGGCCTCAGAGCAAGGCCGGACGGAGGCCTCATCTCCCTCGGGGCTGGACGGCCACCCAGCTAATACCTGACGGCACTGATTTCTGGGACTTCCTGGTAATGTGTGAGGGAGGGGTTCCTGGCCAGGCCGGGAGCACGTTCCATGTTCCCCTCCCCGTGGATGGGGCAGCCCTGTGTCTGGGGACAGTGAGAGACAGGATTGCGCGGCGTCGGACCTGGGAATCCAGGTCCTGCAAGGACACACGGTGGCTTTTTGCCAGCGGGGTGGTTTCTGACTGCCGTATGAAACCTCTCCGGTGGAGCGTTTTTTCTCGCAGTGTCTGCTCTTCAGTCTGCCCGCGTGTAAAAGTTGGCCTTAGAGTTATTTTGGAGGAATTTAGGGGCATTTTCGCACATAGTGGCTGATGATGGAAGTACGCACTTTAAGTAAGTTCTTCTCAGTTTGTTCACGTCCTTTCAAGCTTTAAAAAAAAAAAGTGGGTGCAGTCCTGGCCAGGTGGCTCAGTTGGTTGGAGTGTCGTTCGGGACACCAAAAGGTTACTGGTTCGAATCCTAGTCAGGGCACATATGTAGGTTTAGGTTCCAGCCCTGGTCGGGGCAGGTAAAGGAGGCCACAATATTTCTCTCTTTCTCTCCCTTCCTTTCTCTCTGAAATAAATAAACGTATCTTACTGTGAGGATTTAAAAAAAATGGGTGTAAAATGGAGCCTCAACACCTTTTTGGCCTCCGGACCCTTGCACACCTTAAAGAGCGCCGTTAAGGACGCCGTAGAGCCCTCTCTGCATGTGCTTTCAGTCATTGACGCTTGCCCTAACAGAAATGGAAACTAAAATTTTACAGAAATATTTATTAGCTGCTTTATTTAAACACGATGATAAAATCATAATGTGTTAACATAAACTTCATTTTTATGAAAAACGGCTATTTCTGAAACAAAAACTCCCCCGTCTGTGAGTGAGAGTGGCAGTACTTACACGTTAGCAAACAGCTCTAATGGGATGAGGCCTGACTGACACACCTGCTTCAGTGCGCAGCCCCTCGCAGTATGTCGTCTTTGTTGGAGTCAGCGAGGATGTGGGCCCTGCCCAGGTTGTGTGTGTGGAAAGGGGGCTCCGTGGCCTTCTCAGGTGACCGTGCTCTCAGGGGCTCGCTGCGGGCCGCGCCCTGTCGTGCCCACGGCCCTCCCTTGCACTCTGCGTGTCTTTCCCCGGGCAGCTCGGCTCCCTCGCCCACTGGCCTTCAGAGAAAACTGGCTCACTGAGGCCCACAGGCCTTGCAGGCGTTCACACGTTTCGTACAGACTGTCCCCAGGCCACACTTGTCCGCATCCCTGTCGAGCTTATCAGGGGACCTTCGCGTGCTGGGGACATGCCGAGCTGCGGTGGCAGACAGGTTTTCCAGAACCCACTTTTCACTGGAAGGCTCCAGCGTGACTGTGGGCAGCATGTGCCAGTAGTTCTGTGTTGACGGAGATGGCTGTCCGACGCCTGAGTCTGCACCACCACGTCGTCAGTCACGCTTTCAAGTAACAATGAGGCGCTGTCAGAAAACCCAGTGTGTTAAGTAGGTTTAGCCAACACGTGAAAGCCCGTTACAGTCGGGTGGGCCCGTTACGGTCTGTGTTGAATGCGCTGCAAGAAGACCCTGGGACTTTCGTGCGGCAGGAAGACCTGCCGCACTGTAGAAGCTCCTTACAGCCAGGGGAGCGGTACTTTCTCAAAACCAGGGAAAGAGGTCCTTTTCTCTTGATTTTTATGATGAAGTAATGGTTTAGTAATTTTCAGACGACTTTAGGTTTTCTGAGCCAGCGGTCTGAATTTCAGCCAATACATTAAGTTTGAAGACGAAAAACGCAGCCGAGACGAACTCAGAGGGTGGGCTTGGGCTGAACTCGAAGCAGGGTTGAGGACACGCCCCTACCGTGCGGGGTGTGCTCATCGGGGTTTTGGAGCGGGGTCCTGAGGGCGTAGCGGAGAGCAGAGGGTGCTGCTTTCCCGGGGCGGGTGCGGCGCGCTTGCCGCGTCTGGCCCCCGGGAGAGCCGTGGGGGAGGGTCGAGGGGTGGAAGCCGGCGGTCACGGCCGCCCGGAGACCAGGCAACCCTGGCGGTTTTATGAGTCTCTGTCTGCCCATGAAGGCCGAAGTCGGGATTGGAATAGGGCCAGTGGTTCCTTCCAGGCGGGTGGCCCCTTTGCCTTTTGATCATTCCCGGCAGAAGCTCGGCTGTCCACATTCCTCACGCGGTGGCCTGAGGGGCAGCCCTGACCCCCTCACGCTCTGTTGCTGTGGCTGCTCCACTCCTGCCGCACTGCCGTGTGGGGCCCTCTGCCCGCCGGCCTCCCGCCAGGCGCTCACACACATGCCCTGTGTCGCAGCGCAGGGCCGGCCCGCCATCTGCAAAGGCCGGCCCCCTGGTCCCCATGGGCCCTTCACATCATTTCTTTTCTCTCCTGTAGTTTGTCTTTCCCTTTCCATGGAATTCTTATTTTTTCCCCTGAACTTTCCCTTGAAGTGTGGGAGTCACCTGTCACAGGTGCAGCTTAAGGAATGTTCACAGCCGCACAGCACGCGCCCCTGGGTAAACCAGTGCCAACTTATGAGACCACGTAACCGGGACCCAGAAGCGCCTCGGGCCCCTTCCACTCATCCCCCTCCCACTCACCCCCTGCACCCTCTCTGCTTCTGAGAGCATCGGTTCGCCTGGTCTCTGTCTGAACCTGGGACAGACATACCGCGCACACACGCTTGGCTGCCTTTGTTCCGCCGCCGCCGTCCGGAGCTGGGTTTCCCTGGACTGAGTCCTGGCGTCCTCTTCGCCTCCTCCCAAGGAGCACTCGTTTCCAGCCCCCGCCCCAGGAACCCCTCATGTTAACAGCCCCCACTTGGGGGCCGCAGACCCTGCCCTGCTGTCCAAGGGGCAGCTCCTGTGCCCGCTGCCATCCTCGCTGGCTGCTGCAACCTGTCACACGCCTACAGCTGGACTCAGCATCCTTCGTCCCCAACCCTTGGCCTTTTCTGGAGCTTCTGATCTTAGTGAATGGCTGCCCCTCCATCCAGTTACTTAAGCAGAAAACCTGAGAGTCCTCCTTGGCCCCGTGTGCAGTGCGGCACTGGGTCGGATTCGTTTTTCTCTCTGAGCGAGGCCCACACCCTGCTTCGGTGTAGGTCGCCATCCATCCAGCCCGGACATGGGGCCATCGCCTGCCGTGCTTGCCCCAGGACGCTCCTCCTCCACCCACCCCTCGGCTCCACGCCAGCCACAGTTTTCATTTAAAAGTGCAAATATTGCCACTTTAACACAAATAAGAACTGATCACCTCATTGGCGGTCCACACCACTCTGAGGATTGAGGTCACGATCCTTAACATCTTCTACCCGCTTCTCGTCATGCACCATGCCCTCCGCCGCTCGGGCCCTCGCTCCGTGTGCCAGCCTCACTGTCCGATTACAAGTCCTTCGTGCCCACCATCCCCTCAGCGACGGCCTCCCCTTTGCCTGCAGACCCCACGGCACATCTCACTCCCGCCCCTCCTGACGGGGCAGCCCTACTCCCGTTCCACCATGGGTCCCCAGTGACATTTCTGCGTGGACATCTGGGATGGACACCTGCCCCAGCTAGACCGAATTCTGTAAGGGGGGGGACCCATTAGTATCTTCTCCCTGTGGTGGCAACAGGGACAGAGAGACGAGTACACACACTGATGATTAGATGGGCAGCTGTTGAGGAAGCCAAAGTGCGGGTGGGGGACTGGCTGGGGGCTGCCCTCAGAGGAGGTGGTGCTGGTGTGAGGAGGACCCCAGCACGCAAGGGTCAGGGCGGAGCATGGGCCCAGGCATTGTCTGAGGCGCTGTGGAGAAACACGCTGGGCAAGTTTGAAGACTAGAGGACTAGAGTGGGGTGGTGGTGGGGAGACAAGAACATTAGGAAAGGAGGTGGCAGAGAGCCAGCGGCCAACGCCCGCCCAGCCCGTGTGCGCCCAGGGCATGTGTGTGGGTGACCAAGAAGTTCCGGCCGGGAGTGGGGGGCAGGTACGAAGCCGAGAGACATGCTGGCGAAGTGGCGGGCTGTCCACCCTTCCTTGCACCCACCCTCCCAGCCTGCCTGGCAGTGGGGTTTGAGTGGCTCGGTGGCGACAGGCCAGGTCCGCGAGCCTCTGTGGCGCTTGTGCCGCAGCTGCGCCCTTGCGCAGGGGCCGGCACTTCCCTCCATCATCCTCACACCAGGGCCTGCGGGACGCTCCCGCGTCCTCCAGCGCCCGTCCTGTGGAGACTGGGTCCTTCCGCTTTGAGTTGCTGGTCTGTATCCATAGGATCATTTCCATGAGAAATCCATGGAATACTGGCATGCCTTTGGCCCCCGAAAAAAAACTGTACTTTTTGGTCGGCTGTGTGAAAGAAGGTAGCACGCAAAAAGCACAGTTAAGTGACCGTGCCTCCGACTCTGCCGTGGTGCCCCAGCCCGACTCAGGAGCGTCTCCCTGGGGCGAAGAACCCGGCCCCTCCAGGCTCTGCGGGCTCAGGCTGGGGAGAAAAGCTGTGTCCTCCGTTGCCCCCCTCTAGACCTCTGCCCCTGCAGGTATGGCCAGAGCGGGCCCCTCCCCCACAAGCGGGTCTGCCACGCAGAGCGTCGAGGCCACCACAGCCACCCAGGTGCCCCGGGCGTCTCCTGCAGCCTCAGGCCGCCGTTGAGGTGTAGCATCACCTCCCGGGCCCAGTGGACTCGAGTCTGCGTCTTGATGGGGAGCATGTGGCCTGAGCAGCCCACAGAGGGTGCCCACCCGTGACCCGGTTTCCTTGGGTTCAGGACTGGCTCTTGGATTCCCTCGCATTTCAGCATCAGTCAGTCATTTACCACCTGGGCTGTGAGGTGTGGTTCGGGGGTCCTCTGGTGTCACCGAGTATGGGTGAGGGCAGACCGCAGGAGGAGATGGCTGGCTCCT
Organism: Mormoops blainvillei; assembly: GCA_004026545.1. Classification (NCBI taxonomy): domain Eukaryota; kingdom Metazoa; phylum Chordata; class Mammalia; order Chiroptera; family Mormoopidae; genus Mormoops; species Mormoops blainvillei. The sequence goes on along the minus strand of PVJD01002515.1, from coordinate 28,230 downwards.
TGTCAGGGGAGGCGGGGGTTTGGGGCAGATGGGCCACATCAAAGCTGTTTTTCTCACGGGTGTGAGCCGGACCCGCGCTCTCCTAAGTGCTGGGCGGGTGCACAGGTGGCCCTTGCTCCTGAGGCCTCGTGGGGAAGCTGAACCTCATCCTGGGCAGTGCCAGGTGACCTCAGCGCGAGGCTCCGTCCTCTTCAGGGGGACGAGGGTCTCGCAGTTGTCTGGGCTGCCCCCCTTGGGCTGTAGGCTGTGAGCTCGAGGGAGAGAGCCTGAGCACGTGGTGCGTGTGGGGTCTGTGGGCTCTGCAGTCATGTCTGCTCCTTGATGTTCCGTCCCCTTTCCAGGTGCGGAAGCGGGGGTCGTGCCGGCTCTGGGAAGTCTGCAGCCTGGGTCCCTCCTCTCATTTGTCCCATTGTGTTTTGCTTGGTCACGGGGCAGATTTGCTGCAGTTTCTTTTGTTTATCATTTTTCTCTTTTTCCTGTGGCACGTAGCTCCCCTCCCCCCCACCGTACCGTGAGGCTTACGGACACATCGGGCATGTTACTTGGCGAGGAGGCGGCAGTGCCTCGTTCCCCTGCAGAGAACCTAGCGGACTTTGCATAGGATGATGGCAGGAATTTTTTGTTACCGCATTTGGTACTGAGTTACCGTCCTTCTGAGCCGAGTCTGTCTCTTCCGAGACTGGCCTGGATGACGCTCACTGCTTCGTGCGGGGAGCACCGTGGTGGCGGCGGCGGGCCGGCTGGTGAGGGAGGGAGGAGCAGGGCGCCACCTGCCTCCTCTGTCCTCTGCTTGTCCCTGCCCCTGAACCATCGCTGCTGTTGGCTCTCAGTGACATGTGTGGCACCCACTTTCTCACCTGCTCGACCTGAATGGGGGCAGCCGTGGGCACTGGGGCCCTGTGTGTGTGGTTTTGCGGGCCAGTCCTGGGGGCAGGGCGTCACTGCAGGAGGAGCCGGAAAACTGTCCCCTCAGCATGAGTCGGTTTTGTATCTGGAAAAATTTTAACCACACACGAAGGTAGAAAAGATTCTGTGCATCATTTTCCTGTCACCTAGATCACAATTTTGCCACATTTGGTTTCTGTTTTTACTTTTTCCTGAAGCATCTTCAGACACACCTGAGACACACCATTTCATTCTTATGAGCCTCGGTGTACATCTCTAACAGTACAGACGCTAGTGTTCAACCTGCGGAGGTGCCACGACCCCAACACGGGGAACAGCGCTCGTGCACCATCTGCCACCCAGGCCCTCTCACGTTTCCTTAGTTGGCTCTTTTAAAAGCGGTTGGCTGGCCTGAATGCGATTCCAGAGCAGGGCCTCACGTTACCTTTGCTTGCTAGGTCTCGATCTCTTTCATCTGGAGAACCCCCTCCCCGCCACTTGCACGCCATTTGCTTGTTGCAAAAACGGGCCCTGACCTGGGCTGGCTCACAGTTTGCTTGCGTCCTGGCCATCCCTGTGTCCTCCTGTCCCTTCAAACGGAAATGAGCTCTGGAAGCGAGGTTAGGTCCCGCTCAGTCTTCCAGCAGGGGTGTCTCAAGGTGACGCCGCATGTTTCCTGTTGCAGCAGTCGGCGGGCGGCAAGGCCCGGCTGCTGCTCTTCAGGGTGTCCTCCGGCGCATCCGTGAGTTCGGGTGGCGACAGCCCCAACCGCTCAGTGCGAAGCCCCATGCGTGCCTTTTCTAGGCCAGCCTCCCCCTGTCCTTGCCCGTTTCTTACCGTGGCCTGGAGCAGGGGCTTCACTCCAGTTGTGTTTACTAGCTGGGTTGCTCTGATACCTTGAAACACAGGATGGGTGTTCAGTTCTTTCCTTTTAATTGCCAATTTTCAACAAAGGTAAAATGTTGGTGTCCTAGTTACTTGCTGCTTGGCCAGTGCCTTGAGTCCCCTGTCTCTCTACCTGTCTGTCCCTCTCTGTCCTTTTCTCCCCACTCCCCGCCCCTACTGATGGCAAACTTGTGGGGGTTTGTAGACCTGGCATGTGTCAGTAGACTGAAGTCACCGTGCTTTTGGTCCTCAGCTGTCCTACTTTTGGCCAGTGGGAGCCTCTTTATAAAGGGGTGTCGGTGTTTCTCCCGCAGGGCTCCGGCACGCTGGCATCGCCAGAGGCCCCGATTCTGTGCTCCGCTGCTCCGCCGGGGAGCCAGCTGTCCGCAAGGGTCCCCTCACGGCATCCTGGCCTTGTTGGCGGACAGATCTCGAACAAAGACACGAATTCAGACTGATATTTCCAAATGAAGTCTTATAGTACTGTCTTATTTTCTCAGACTGAGTCTTGGTTCCTGACACAATTTAGCAAAATTGCTCACCAGCACTATCCCACTTTATAAAAACGCCAGTGTTATTACAGCTAACGGTGAACTGTCAAAAGAAGTTTGATTTCTTCGAAGCTTTATTTATCAACAGAGTCTGTCTCTCTAAGGAGGTACATTTTGCTTTAAAATTTTAGGGATTGTTTTTCCTTTTTGTTTATTTTTTGAACATTTAAACATATGTTTCAAAAGTCAAAACTGCCTAACAAGGTACATTCAGAGAAGTTTTACTCAGTCCTTTCTTTCCCCCTCCCCCGTAAGAGCCATTGAAATTAGGTGTGCATTACTCTTCTCCGAGCTCATTTTTTATACGTCATGTGAACAAATATGTAAATAAAGTCACATTTCCTTCCTTTTTTGCACAAAAGATAGCACAGTTTATATATTATCCTGGGCCTCACTTTTTTTACTAAGCAGTGTACAGGGCCTGGGTTCACCCTACCGCAGTGCCTAACACCCCGCACTGCCGTTGTGAAATGGCTGGGCGTGTTCCGTGGTAGGAAGTGCCACAGTCGGGCCAGCCAGTCCCCCCAGGGGGCCCTGGCTGCCAGCAGCTTCACTGCGACAGACTCTGCCCCTGGGAGGAAGCTGGGCCATCAGTCGCCTCCTGTATTTGCCAGGGCGCCTTGGGGTTAATCTCTAGAAGCGGTGACTCAGTCAATGGAGAGACGCGTGGATGCTTTTTCCAGACGTTGACTGCATTTTCACTGACGTTTTGGTTATGTAGCTGAATTTTATTATCCTAATGCTCCCGCCTAGCAGCAGTTTGATTTATTTTGCCATTTTAATGTTGAGGAAACCGCAGTGACCCACGCACCCCGTCTCCGTGTGGGGCGTGTTACTGAAAGTGTCGTTTTAAGATCTGTTAGTTTTTGTTAATTGGTGGAGGTATCACTGACTGCGCATGGAATACAGGAGGTGAAAAGGTTGCGAAGACGTGTTCTCGAATCTCCGAAGGTTTCAGGTGGAATATTTTGGGGTTTATTTTCTTCTGTTTGCTCGTTATTCCATTTGCCGGGTATTCTATCCCATGTTGTCGAAAGACTGGGAATAAGGCGCTGGGAGCCGCATCTGCATCTGCCGCGCCGGGCGGCAGCGGGCGTGCTGGGCAGGACTGTGGAGACGCGCTCGACAGGTGGCAGTCGAACACCTCCCCTCACCGAACATGACAGGGAGCGACACACGGAGTTCCTCCCTCATGGCATTTACATCCTAGCGCAGGAGACAGACCAAAAACCAAGGGCAGTAAGATAATGACAAGTTCTGTGTGCTTGGAAGGAATCTAATAGGAGATAAAACAGAGTCCTGGCCAGGCGCCTTCTCTAGGTCGGGGAGGGGCAGCTGACACCCCAGGCTCACGCAGGTCGGGGAAGAACCCATGCAGAGGCCACGCGGCAGGTGCCAGTGGGGGGCGTGGAGAACTGAACCAGCAAGCCCAGCGAGATGGGGGTGGGGGGCAAGGTCGTGGCAGGACTCTGAGGTTTAGGCGAGGGGTTTCATTTTGTTTTAAGTACATCAGGAAACCAGAGAGGGCACCGAGCAAGGGAGCGCCACCGATCCCGAGGGACCATGCGTCGGTCCTCCCCGCAGACAGGAGGGTTAGCGCCAGAAGCAGCGGCACCGCTCCTCCTGAAGTTCAGAGTGGAGGCGGTGTCCCCTCGTGGTGCTCCACGTGGGACAGCTGCTGCTCATGCTCACTTAGGTCTCCTGAGGGTCTTTTCCTTCTCAGTAGCATCCCCTGACATTGCTCGGTCATGACAGTCGGTGGTGGTGTTGCATTTACCCCGGGCTGTGAACAGGGGCATGACCTCTGCACGTTCTCTCCTTCAGACCTGCAAACCCACGGACACCTCTCCCTGGCAGACAAGAACTGCTTTCTCAAGATCAGAAAAGGTGCGTGTGTCCACTACCACCTGTGTATGAAATCAGTTGCCATTTTCTGGACAAAAAGGCATTTTCAGCGTGTTTATTTCTGTTCCTGTTCCAGGAGACGGGAGTGCTGCCTCCGCAGGGCCCCCTCAGAAGGCAGGGGTCACACACGTGGGCCGCGGAGCTCGCTTCCTGGGCCAGCTCCGTCTGATGTGCAGGAGGCAGACGTCTCCCTGACTCTTCAAGGGGAGCCTTCGGGGGACCGAGACCGACGCACGGCATCTCGCCCTCTGCTGCAAGGGACACTGCACGGTCCTTTCTCTGCCAGTGAGAAGGACAAGACCGCTCCACAAGAGGAAAGTTCCGGGGGCTTAAAAACGCAAAGGTTTGCACCTCGGGAGCCCCTTGGAATGTTGACAACTCAGGACCTAAAAGAAAGTTCTGTGTTAATGAGTTCCAGGGTTCCTGTGGGAGCGAACGTCACTTTCTAATCAGTAGCAGTGCTGAGTGAGAAACACTATGCAGGGAGGAGCCGTCCACAGAAAGACAGGCAGGGGAAAGCGCAGGCCAGCCGCCAGCCTCCCGGAGAGAGCAGGCCTGAGGTAGACCGCCAGCATGGCTACCTAGGAGACTCGGTGCCCCAGCCGCCCTGTACTGGTAGTAGTTGTAAGGAATTTCTCCTCTAAGTCACGATACCAAATAGGAAAAATGATCTACAAGTGCCCCATGTGTAGGGAATTTTTCTCTGAGAGAGCAGACCTTTTTATGCATCAGAAAATTCACACAGCTGAGAAGCCCCATAAGTGTGACAAGTGTGACAAGGGTTTCTTTCATATATCAGAACTTCACATCCATTGGAGAGACCACACAGGAGAGAAGGTCTACAAATGTGATGATTGCGGTAAGGATTTCAGTACCACAACGAAACTTAACAGACATAAGAAAATTCACACAGTAGAAAAGCCCTATAAATGTTATGAGTGTGGCAAAGCCTTCAATTGGAGCTCACATCTTCAAATTCATATGAGAGTTCACACAGGTGAGAAACCCTATGTCTGTAGCGAGTGTGGGAGGGGCTTTAGTAATAGTTCAAACCTTTGCATGCATCAGAGAGTCCACACCGGAGAGAAGCCCTTCAAATGTGAAGAGTGTGGGAAGGCCTTCAGGCACACTTCCAGCCTCTGCATGCATCAGAGAGTCCACACCGGAGAGAAACCCTATAAATGTTACGAGTGTGGGAAGGCCTTCAGCCAGAGCTCCAGCCTCTGCATCCATCAGAGAGTGCACACTGGGGAGAAGCCCTATAGGTGCTGTGGGTGTGGGAAGGCCTTCAGCCAGAGCTCCAGCCTCTGCATCCACCAGAGAGTGCACACTGGGGAGAAGCCTTTTAAATGTGATGAGTGTGGGAAGGCCTTCAGCCAGAGCACCAGCCTCTGCATCCACCAGAGAGTGCACACAAAGGAGAGAAACCATCTCAAAATATCAGTTATATAAAGCGTTTTGCTAAGAGTTAAAAATCTTAAAACCCATAAGTGCCACTAGGAAGGAAACCCTGTAAATACCTGCATTGACCCAAGAAATTTTTACAGCAAGCCCCAGCAGACCATTCTTTTCAAAGAGGTACATGTGAGGCTGACTGTTTCGATTCATGCCAAGTGTGTTCCACCACTTGACTTTGAATCTGGAATCCCTTTGGGCATCTGCCCAAGACGGGCTGTGAGGTCCCAGTGTAACATCCACAGCAGCGTGGGTGTGCATCTCCTGGGATTCCAGCGTGACGCCTCGGTCCTCGAATACTACACAGGGAACCATGGTCATGGCCCAGCCTCCTGCGTCCCCCTCACCCAGCAGGCACCCCAGGGACTCCCTGTCAGGAGCTCACAGCCCCCTTCTCTCTATTCAAGCATACCCACCACTGCATTTGAAAAGGACCGCTTCCACCAAGACAGTGTTCTGGCGTTTTCTGAGGTTCCACTTGATTCAGCCCCTATGTAGGTCCCATTATTTCTGAACCCATTTTGCCTGTATGTCCTCAAAATTCCCATAAATATCCACCCCTTCCTAGATGGCATTGAATTTCATTTTAGATCTTAGGTCACTCATAATTTCCGTTCACTTGGCCTATTGGAGGAATTGTTGGCAGACATAGGTGCCCTTGATCTTTTTTTTTTAATTTTGTGGATTCTGCTAATCACTGCGTCTCTGTTAGATTTACTTTTCTAATGGCTACATCACATTTGTAACTTGAATTTTTTTTTTTTGAAATAGCTGAATGTAAATAGCAGGGAGGAAGGAGCAAGTGAGGTTAGAGCTTTCCTCCAAGCAGAACTGCCCTCCGAGGCGCCCCTGCAACGTGAGCCCCGCCAGCCAGGAGGAGTGGGGGGTGGGCGGGGGCGCTGCTGGCGCCCAGTCCCGTTTCTCTAACTTCGGGCGATGATGAATAGGAGTCCTCGGTGACCCCGTCGTCGAGGATCATGTATTGGTTCCTTTTTAGGCATGCTAATTATCCTTTTCTTTCTTCATTCATTCAACAAGTATTTATTGAACACCTCCTATGTGCCAGGCACTGTGCTGGGTGCTGGGAATACCACTGAATGAGACAGTCAAGGGCCCCTGCTCACGGAGTTTACTTCTGGTGGAGGAGACAGGCGATACGCAAGTAAACAAATAAATAATGTAGTTTGAGATAGTGATTAAGTGCTATGAAGAAAATAAACTAGGGTGATGATTTAGAGGGGTGGGTGGGGAGGGGGTGGGGGCATCCTTAGCTAGCAGTCAGGCAAGGCCTTTCTGAGGGGTGGCGCTGCGCCAAGAGCGGGGACAAGCTCCAGCCGACAGCCTGGGTGCCCAGTGGGTGGCGGGCCTGCGGGCGTCTGAGGAGCAGAGAGGCGGCGGGCGCTGAGCTGCTCGGGGTCTGACGGTTATAGGCCTTTTTTTTTTTTTTTTGGCTAGGTTAATATTAAAAACTCATGTGGAAGAACTCAAGGAATGTTTAGAAGACCAAAAGTCCCCAATGACGAGAACAAAAAGCAACTAATTTTTAACCTTGTTTCTCTTCTCATTCCTGTTTTCATTGATTTCCCACATGTAGTCCTTTTGCTCAGGAAGTCTTGGGGACATTACGGATCTTTGAGGCTCTGAAACGGGTGACCATGTCCGTGGTGTCTGTCAGCTGTCACAGAGGTTGGAAAACGAACCACCCAGAATAGTCATGGGAACACTGAAACGAAGCTTGAGTTTCTCACATTTTAATTCTCTCCTGTTTGACTGGAAGGGGTTTTATGTAACGGAAACCTCCGTGCATAAAGGAGATTTAAAAGGAGCACATGTATTTAGTGGGTGGGCTGTGAAAGAGGCGGGACCTGGGGTTCATGGGTCACTGTCTGGCTCTGACTGATACGGCGAGCACGCCCTCCTGTGGCCCGAAGTGGGGCAGCCCGGGCGCGGCCAGAGCCCCTTCCAGGCCTGGGCTCCGACCACCTTTCGCCACAGCGTCTCACCGCCCGCTGCGGCGGTGGGGGGCGTTCGGGGAGCCTGGACTTCCAGTCGGCAGCGAGCCAGTCGCAGTGTCATTGGTAGGATTTTAGTTGTAGGAGAAATTGGTTTGATTTCTAGCTTTACTACTATTAGGCGTGTGAGCTTGGGCAAATCACTTAACCTTTGAGTCTAGTTTTCTCACAAAATGAGGATATTAGGCTAAACGATTTCCAAGTTTCCAGCTAGTCCTAGAGGTCTATATTTCTACATAGTTGAATTATTTTATCATGCTGTTGCTGGGGAATATGACTAACACTTTGGAAGCTACTAATTTTATGTCGAGCTTTAAAGTCCATAATTGTTATCTTCAGAAAATATTATTTGACCTACAGTATGTCCAAATCAATTTAATAAAATCACTTTATAACAGGGTTCTGTGCTTGACATGTGGTTGTGTGGGGGGTGGGGGCTAGTCTGTGCCTTGCGTCAGGGGCGACCGTGTAACTGTCTGAGCTGGACACCTGGAAGTAAAGGGGGCAGGGGTGCCGTTAACACCCAAGTGAGGGCAACAAGCCTAAAATGGGGACTGTCCCGGCACACTGGGGGTCACAGCTTGAGCCAGAAACGGCTGGCTGCACTGCATCGGGAATAAATCGGAGAGGAGTCGGTGGCCTGAGCCACAGGGGGAAGCATGCCCCGCCCAGGGACAGCCCCTGCTGGAGCAGCTGTCTCTCCACGGTGGGACGCCGGCCCACAGCTCCCCCACAGTCCGCGCTCTCAAGAAAAAGTGACGATCGAGTGGTTTTTCAACGCTAGCCATGAATTCCTCCTGCTCGCTGTGGGACCTGCTTTGGTCATTCGTATTATCTGACTGGTGCCCTGGGCCTTTGTCTGACTCTACAAACCCTGGTCTGGTCCCTACTGCCCAACCGCCCCTGCTGGGGCAGTGTGGGGCCCTGGGGCTGGCGCTCCGGGGGCAGTGTCCCAGGCAGCGATCTCCGAGCGGCTTCGGGCCTCTGCCAGCCCGAGGGCTCATCTGCACCTGCAGCCACACCTGAGGTGGGAGCCATCGACACGGGCCCTTGGGATGTGAGTGGGTGGGGAGGAGAGACCACATGTGGGCTCAGGTGTCACCATTGAGCCACTCCTGGTGCCCTTTCAGAGTGAGTGTGAGAGAGACATCAAAGCGGACCTCCATTGTCTGACAAGAGTGCCAGAGAATGGCAGATCATATGCTTGGGGGAGGGAGGACCCTCTGACCAGAGGGCCCCACCGTGGTCGCATGGCCAGGCTGTCTGTGGACATGTCCTAGAGGGTTTCTTTGGTGTGTGAGCTTGGACCCGAGGCCTTCCGAGGCATCCTCCAAGCTCTTGGTTCTGTTATCCTAAAAAATTAAAAATTAAGCATTTTTTCTTAATAACAACTCACTGTTATTCTCAGGAATTTGAAAAACTAGGTGAATGGAAGGTAAATGGCAGGAACATTCAGTGGTCAGATCAGCCCCTGGGGAAGAGACGAGAGTGAGGCTGATAGCCCCGGGCAGGAGCTGGGCGGCGGAGGGATGTGGTGAGAGACACAGAAGAGAGGAAGTGGAAGGGGTACGGCACCGTGTGACCTTGCGCCGTGCCAGTGTGTTCCCAAACTCAGCTTTCTGGTCTGCGACATGGTTTTGGAAACATCTAACTCGAGATAGTTGGGAGGACGCGATCGAAAAGGCAGGCACAAAGTGCCTACATTTAGTCATACAACAGAAAAAAAATATTACTAACCACAGTTGCCTATTCAGGAAGAGGAGTCGTGTTCTTTGGAATTCTTTCCATTCTGCCACATGCCGTGATGGGTTTGGGCATCTAAGTTTGGTGTAGGACTCTCCCTGGCTGCTGTGGCTCAGTGGATTGAGTGCCAGCCTGTGAACCAAAGGGTTGCTGGTTCAATTCCTGGTCGGGGCACATGCCTGGGTTGCAGGCCAGGTCCCTGATCGGGGGCATGTGAGAGGCAACCACACATTAATGTTTCTCTCCCTCTCTTTCTCCCCCTTCCCCTCTCTAAAAATAAATAAATAAAATATTTTGAAAAGAGTAAGTTTGGTGTAGGACTGGAGGGGGCCAAATTACTCCCCAGCATCCGAGAAGACCTTGAACCCCCCAGGCTAGGCTGGGACAAGAAAACATAGTGGAACTGGGAGGAGAGTCGAAGGAAGGGACCCAGGAGGGCAGGATGACGCAAATTCGCAAGCTTTCCCGTCCAAACGCACGGGACCACAGACCTTTCCCTTAAGTGTGAGGATGCTTGGTCTGAGCGGGATTCTTAGTGGAAACCAGCGGATGGATCAAGTGGGGGCTCCAAGCTGAAATGGGGCAGAAGTACCGCACATAGTACATGTAGGTGTCACAGAAAGGGGACACAAGACCATATACTCCAGGGGTACATGCCAGTCTCTGGGAGAGACTCACGCACCCCCGGGGCCCTCTGGGGGGCAGGAGGCCTCCGGGGCCGTCGGTACCACTGTTGGCGTCTGTAGGGTAATTGTAAAGTCACAAGTAAATTAAAACTTTTTAAAAAATCATTTCTATGTTATACTTAAAATTTTTAAGAGGCACAAAAGCAAATGCAAAAACCCCAGGCCTTGTGTTCGGGACACGTCAGCAAGAACTCGGCATAGACCTCAGTGGACGGTGACTGTCACACCCTTATGCATGTGCTCGTAAGACGCATCTTTAGAGTCGAGTAATAACGTGCACGGATTGCTCCCACTGATTTCCCGGGGAGTTTATACATTTTACGGCTCTCTGTTTAGTGTGCCCCCCGCCCCTTATGCTTCCTAAGTACAGCAGCTGGCAATGTGTCCCCTAGGAGACGCCCCCCCCTGGCACCACCCACTCCCCACCCCTGGCGCTGGCCCAGGTCGTCTCTGCCTCCCGAAGTATGGTGGGAGTGTTGACGGGCGAGTTTTTAAACCCAGGACCCATAGACGGGTCTCAGAGAGGCCTAGAACCCCCTTAAATTGTGTGCAGGGTTTCATGCGTCTGTGGGTGCATGCGTTTTTCTGGAAAAGGAGGGCTTTTGTTAAATTTGTGACTCTGGTAGACAGAACGCTGAGGAGGAAAAGCCGAGGCTTTAGCCACGTAGTCCTTCACCGCGCAGGGCCTCCCTCGGCCGGGGCGCCGAGGCCTGCGGAGCAGCCCGGGGCGCGGGGCGGGCAGGCGGAGGCCGTGGGCACGGGATGGAAGACGCATCTGCGTGCGCACGTGGGTGCACGGGGATCGAGCACCACGCCGTTAAGTATAGTGTCACGTGCTCGCAGGGGAAGTGTGTGCACAGGGCGTGACTGGCTGTGTGGGTGACTAACCCAGAGGGCCTGCTTGGAGGCGGTGGGGGGGGGGGTGGTCCGTGCGAATGGGAAACACTCGCCACACGACCGGGTCTCCTGGTTGCGGGGGAGGCGATTCGTGCTGTGCAATCGGCGCCAGCGCTGGCACAGGCTGGACTTAGAGTCTCCAATAAACCTGCTCATGTCGCTTGGTGCTGTGTCCCAACGCGTCTCATGTCTGTGTCCCACGTCCCTTGCCCGGAGTACAAAGCGAAGGTCGCATCTCTTTACAGACGTCCAGATCTTTATAGCCATCCTAATAAAAGCGGTAGCTGGGCTGAGGGTCAGAGTTTGAGCCCCCGGCTCCTATAGATGTTGGAATGAAACACTCCTGTGGCCACTGTTTTCTAAACAGTGTTTATTTGTCGTCACTTTTACGTCTTACAAGAATTATTTAGAAGAGTTTTTTTCAATTTTATATTATCTCTTCTCCATGAATCACTGTATAGTTACTGCTTTTAAGAATTGAAACACACACAGACACACACAAATAAAACAAGGAACGTTTCCCTGGCGAAAGTTTGAGAAGGGACCTGCCCCGCGCCCCCAAAAAAGCCCAAATCACATTTCATAATAGATTTTTAAGATGCCTAATTACAATAGAAAAATGAGGTTCTCTTTCCCACCTGAGTTTGTAGACTGAAATTGATACCTTCTACACTGGCTTATGTAATAGTGAGTGAAGGAGAAATTTGGTGGCTTGCTTTTCCTTTCCAACTGTGGACAAACCGATTAAACACAAAAACAAAAACACGAAGGGGTAACTCTGGGAGCCCCGGCTGTCTCCTTTGACCCCCCGCCCCATGTGAGCTCTCGGCAGCTCCCCTGTGGAGGGCGGGCTGCGTCTGCCTCAGGAGAGGGGGGCACTGTGCCTTTTGACTTTTCTAGGCTCTGTTGCCTTGAGCTTTATTTTCTGAAGCCCACAGACTCATGTTGTGTGTGTGTGTATGTGTGCCTCCCACAGGTCTGTACTTTTTAAAGTTATAAATGAAGTTAACAAAGTGTCTGGTAAAATACGTTCCATCCTCCGGGGAGGTTGTTCCACCTGAGCGCCGGGACGTCATAGCTCCATGCCAGCCTCGGTGGTATAGGAGGGTGGAGGCTCCCAGCCTCAGTCCCGGTACTGGCCACCCCCCACCCCCCCGCAGCACCCCCTCTGTGGGTCCTCAGGCTGGGGAGTCTGCAGCAGCAGCCCGCTCTGGGCAGGGGGGTCCCAGAAGAGAAGCCTGGTACAGCCGGGAGAGCAGGCCCGGCTGCTGGGAAGGGGCCCTGCAGGGTGGGGCTACTTGGAACCTGATGCAGGGGCAGGGCTCCAGGCTGGCTCGTCCCTGCGGCCCCTGAGAGTGGGGACCCTCTTGTCCAGGCCCAAGGGCGACGCAGACTGACCACACACCTTCAAAGGTTTCATTAGCAAAGGCGCCGGGCAAGGCCAGCCCAGTGGAAATGCCCGCCCTGTGTGAATACACAGGCACTCCACCTGTCTAGGGTGCGAGCCCGTCAGGATTCCCAGCCCTTTTCCAACTTCCTCAGTGTCCTGGCTTCACGTTGGCCCCGGTGTTCAACCTTCTCCAGGTCGAGGGGCAGGAAGACGTGTGGATAGCCCTCTCTCCAGCGGACGTGTTTCTAGCTCAGCACAAGTGCTAGCCAAGGTCCTTGAGAGACCGTTGGATGGCAAGATGCCTGCGAGACACAGATCTTCGTCAGCCTCGTGGGCGCAGTGCCGGGAGGGCGCTGTTGGAGGCCTGAGCGGCCACAGGCAGGGACCCTGCGCCCTGCGGGGAGATGGCTCGTGGCGCTCACCAGAACTTGAGCACCAACCTGGGGCGTTCCTTCGCACTTAAAAGAAAATGCCCAGAAAGGTCCCCCAACCTCTGCCGGCCCATCTGGTCATCTCCTCCGATTTTAATAGTCAATTCGAATACGCAGACCAAGGGCACGAAGCAATGGCCTCATACGTATCTGCATGCGTCTGGAATCACACAACAGATATGTCGCTTTGGAATTCTTATTTGCCTTCAGGATTTAGTTTTGAATAAGGAAATTAAGGTAGCTTACATTCCTTGAGCCACTGTGAATTACACTGGTGATTGGGAAAGGGCCAATAATTTGGTGGAAAAAGGCCAATTTAGGACTCGTTTTCCTTTGTGAAGAATAATAACCTACAAGGTGCTGGTTCATTCACAGGTCGTTGAATATTAATCAGATGCAGAACAGTTTGTGTCCTCGGTGTAGTCCGGGATATTTTTTAAGACCATAAAATAGTGAGAAATTCTTTTTTTAACACAACAAATAAAGTGCTACTACTGGAGGACAGCTTGCTTCGTTATTCACTTTTTTCTGGGAACAGCATTGCTGCCACCTTTGTCAGAGCTGATACATTTAAAAACAAAACTAAATAACTCTGGAGATACATTTTATTAGCCCAGCCGAGTTAAAAGCTAGTTGTTTTCCATCGGGAAATAAAGGTCGCAGAACATGAAAAACCTGACAGTTCTGTGTTATGTGGCTAAAGAGGCAGAAAATTAGGTCCTTGGTTATCTCGGGTCCAGCGAGTTGGAGTCCAGTCGTTTCTCTTTGGAAAACGAGCAGTGATGTGGCTTGAAATGAGCGGATACGCTCCCTCTAGTGGTCAAAAGGGGTACGTGGGGACTTGGACCCCATTCCTGGTAGTTACCCAATTCCAGTCCCCAGTCTTCACACAACTTTCTAAACTTTTTTTTCTTGGGGCAGGGAGAGGCACAGAAACCTCCACCCTCCACTTGTTCTCTGAAACACTTGTAAAGTATAATTGTTTTGTGTGTTCACGAAGCATTTTCGATTGTTTGCTTGTTTGTATTCCCCCCACCCCCACCACAAATGCTGCGAAAGCAACCACTCTGGGCCATAATAACACCTTGCAGTCCCAAGTTTGAGCTCATCCTCTCTCTGCTTTATGCCTTTTCTTGCCTCATTGAAACGTTGAACCTTAGTGCCCCACATCCATTTACTTTATTTCATATACTCAAGCTCTTTGTTAATTCTACATTCTGTCAACTACATCTAGGCTAGTTCTTTAATGATCCCTCATCTAAAAGAGAGCAAAGATATGATTAATAAAGCTAAGAAGACTGTTTTGTTGGAAAGAGGCAGTGTTATATAAAAATAAAAGCACGGTACAATTTTATCAGGCTACTTGAAGGGATGATATAAAATGGAAATTGACAGTCGGCATAGACTTCTCTAGGTTACAAATCATTACTCCCTTTCTGTTGCGGATTCAAAATAAAGTTTTCCTCCCCAGGGCTCTGCCAGCGTGTATAAATCAGACCACCAGTAGCGTTCTAAAAAAAGACCAAAACCCTCTGAATAACTGCTAGAGGGGCGTACCAGGAACCTTCCTAATCAGACAGCCTATTGATAAAGCAATTCTTTGGGGCCTAAAAGTCCCGCGCGCCTGCAGCTAGACATGGTCTCCCCTTCTCTTCTCCTATGGGCCCATCAGTGAGCATTATGGGAGCAGAGGGAGCTCGGCTGGAAATGTAAGGGTGCTCAGACCGCACAGCAGCGCGGAGAGGGGACTTTAGCCTGGAGATCACAGAAGCTGATGAACACGTCAGCCGTTAATCCTTCACCTCTACCTCCTCTTTTTCCCTCTCCAGGCAAAAGTATGCAGAATTTACAAACTGTCTTTATATCTTAGAAGTGGACATTTCTGTCTTAATATATTTATCGTTGTAGTTAGCCGCAGCCATTCAAAGGGGGATAGAGAGTCCCCCCATTTTATGTATGGGACACTGGAGAGGATGTTCAGAGACTTGCGAAAGAGGGGGGGATAAAGCTAACCAAGCTGCCATGTATCCTGAAGTTACCATGGGACCCAGCCATCCCATTTCCGGGTCTACAGTCAAAGGAATTGAAAGCAGCGTCGGAAGGGGCGCCCGCACCTGTGTTCGCAGCGGCACTACTCACAGCGGCCAACAGGTGGAGCCAGCCCGTGCCCATCGACAGATGAGAGGATAACAGGTGGTCCATCCATTTGATGGAACGTTATTCAGTCTTAAAGATGAATGGAATTTTGACATCTGCTGCAATGTGGACAAACCTGGAGGACATTGCACCCTGTGCAATAAGCCAGATGCCAAAGGACAAAGCTGTGTGATTCCGCGTCCATGGGGGACCTAGATCATCAGGTTCACGGACAGAGAGCAGAATGGTGGTCCCCAGGGCTGGGGGAGGAGGACGGGGAGTCAGCGTTTGATGGGGACAAGGCTTCAGTTTGGGAAGACGGACAGTTTCGGAGACGGATGGTGGTGACGGCCGCCCAGCCATGTGAATGCGCTCGAGGCCACCGAAGGGGACCTCGCTCCGCACGGAAAGTGCAGAGACTAACATCCGAGGCGCTCCTGGCTACATCTGTGTAGCCCAGTCGGCGAGAAAGCCTCTCAAACAAGTGGTTACAGCACAGGGTCCCAACCCCGCCTGTGGAAATGCGGCTCAGGTGCTGAGTCAGTGCGGAGGCAGCGCAAACTACCCCCCTGGGGCTGTGGGCGTAGGGAGAGGCTACCAACGGGAGGGCTCGAGGGGGTGCACAGGAGTTCACCTACCAGGTACAGTGGTAAAGCAGAGGAGACCATGCACCCCGTGGGCCTCAAAATTCTCAGTGCTTCTCGATCCCTGGAGGGTCCGTGAGAACGTGCTCCCTGAGCCCCACCCCAACTTCTGATTCAGCGGGCGTGGCCGTGGGGCCTGAGAACTGTTGTCTCTATTAAGTCCCCAGGGGCTGCTGCTGCTGCTGCCGCCACCACCGCCGCGCGGATGCCCTAAGGAGCACACTCGGAGAACCGTGGGTGCACTCGAGGACCTGAAGCCTGCAGGCACGAGCGTGTTCGGGGACCTGTAAGTCACTGAGCGTCGCTGCAGTCTGGTGTGTCTGCGTGATATGTTTGGAGAGTTCGGGAGGGGCCTAAGGGTCAGGGGGTGTGGTCAAGGGGATAAGGAAATGCTCGTGTGTGTGTTCTAGCAGCGGCGGGCACTGCGATATACGGTCCGTGATGTGATCTAATGCTCAACCCTAATGACGTGACGTATGATAGAACATATAATGTTCAACCCATATATGCTATGATACATGATACATGATATATGATACGATGTAATGCAATGGTCCGTGGGTGTTGCGCCCGTTGTACAGAGGGTGTCATTGTGTAGCCGTCACATGGGTAGCTGGTTGGACAGAGGGATGTAGGAGGCAGAAGCCCTTGGGCTTGGTGGCTGATGGGACCTGGAGAGGGACATCTAAATTTTGGACTTTGGAGGTAGATCGCCAGGTGATGCAGTGACTACATCAGAGGTACGGGGGAGAAGTTGCAAGTGTTCTGTCTGGATTGGGGACAGGTGAGCCCCTCTTCTGGCAGCCTGCGTCCTTTCCCGTTTGCCACTCGCTTCCTGGTCTGCCCAGTCTTTCGTTTTCACATTTCACTCATTGTCCACCCATTTCCCTTCTACGTGATGTTCCATAGCAACTTAGAAGTTCTTAACCGATGTTTCATCACCCTCATGGGCTCAGTGTGTGACGGGAAAACGATAAGGATGAGGCGGGACAGGAGACGAGGGACAGAACATGTAATCTCTGTTGGCGTCCAGGCTGCTTGAGAGAACATGTCTTCTTTCTCTTGTGAAAAATTTCGAAGATAAAACAATGGAGTAATTGATGCCCCTGTGCCCATCCCACGATGGACCAGGTCTTCACATCACACGGTTTTCACTTCATTTCCCTCAGAGATCGTTTAAAGTGTACTCCAAACTTTGTGACAGTTCACCTCTAAGCACAGGGATGCGGGTCTCAGAAAGTAAGGACATTTTCCTACTAACCGCAGCATCAGCATGGTACGTGAGAGATAAAGAAAATTCATTCCACCCTCCAGAGCTCAGTCTAGCCTCCAATGTGTCCCAGTATCCCTTCCCCCATAATTTTGTCATACGCTGGAAGGATTTCCCACGAGCGCCTCATTCTGCCGTGTATGTTGTGCCGTTTGCTTTGTCACGCGCTGCTCCACCTGTCCATTCACCTGTCGTTCCAGCTTTGCTGCCCAATGCATTCCCAGGTGAGACGCAGATATCGGTGTCTTCCTGCCAGACACCGAGTGCGGGCACTCATGAGGGCTCCATATTTGTTGATTTTTTTTTTCCCTTGGGGGTCAGATCTACATATAGTGACATGTACACATTTTTAGTGTCATAGTTGATGAGTTAGGGCAAATGAATGCATTCCAAAATCCCTATTAAGATAAGGAACAATACTGTCACCCCAGAAAGCTTCCCCACGCCCTGTCCCAGGCCAGCCCTCAGACACAGGTGACGCCCGTTCTGATTTTTCCTGTCACGGCCGCTCCTGGGACTGCAAGTAGCAGAAGCACACCGTGTACAGCTTCTTCCACGTGGCACAGTATGTGACGTTCGTCCGTGCTGTGTGCGTCTCGAGAGTGCCTTGTCCCGACCGCTCCGTGTCCCGTTCTGTGGGTGTGCCACCGTTACTCGCCCAGCCACCTGTTGGTGGACACCTGGGCTGTTTCTTCTTTTTGTGAATAACACTGTCGTGAACGATCGTGTTCGGGGTGAGCATGCGCGTGCATGTGCTTGTGCGTGTGGACGCCCCCGAATGTCTCTCACCGCTGGTTTGTTTTTACCACGATCCAGTCGAGGCCTCCACCGCAGTTGCGTTTGTGACTCTCAGGTCTCCTTGGCTCTGACGTGGGAGGGATGTCCCCACAGCTCCCGCCGTCCAGGCGTCGCTCTGACTCCTACTGAGCCACTGGCGTCGCCCTTGGGTGTACGGCTGGAATGGCGGCTCGTGCCTCTGCCTGTAGTCGGGGGGCAGAAGGCCTCCGGGCAGGGAACCTCAGAGCCCTGCAACCGAGCTCCTTGTGCTTTCTCTGCATGGAGTCAGCCCCTCGTTAGTGGGGACGTGCTGTCAGGCTGCAGCCACGAGAGGGCGCTTGGCGCCCGGAATGGTGGAAACGGGTCTGGCCCAGCCAAGGAAGAGACATTGTTTTTCCAGAAAGTAACCTTTGAAGATTGGCCTTCAGTGTTTTCCGTTCTACTGAACGCACTAGTGACGTCTGTTCAATTGTTTCATAGATGTTTACGGAATACCGCCCCCACCCCATGCCTAATCCACACGCCGGGCACTGCGGTGGGTGGAGGAACGCAACGTTCCCCTGGCTCCTGGCTCCGGCACCAGGCAGCAGGGACCTGGCTCCCCTCGGTGTGGCTCCAAGTTGGAGGGAGGGGGTGAGGCTGTGACCCTCAGGGGCCATGAGCTAGGACGTGGTGAGGTCAGGAGCACGGGCGAGGGGCCCGAAGGTTCTAGAACTCAGGATGCGTTTAGGGAGGCAGAGAGGGACCCGGTGGCCGGGAGTTAGGAAGTTTGGGGCAAAATACCTCCATTATTTTGGATGCCCTGGGGGCGGAGACGGGTGGTGTGAGTTGGAGAGGAGAGGGGCGGGTAGCAACGGGTGCTGGGGCGCGTCGCGGGGGCGGCCTGAGCTGGGGGAGCAGGGGGAGCCTGAGCGTCATCTCTGAGAACGGCAGGGGCGAACGAGACCACCTGGGAGAGGAGAGAGAGAAAGAGGGCCCTTCTGGAATGTTCTCAGAGTGCTCTTACAGTGAATGTTGGCTTTAAAAGCCAAATACCTTTGCGCTATATTAGCATGCTTTCACTTGGATGCTTTCAAATGGGGTCAGGGGTGAGATGTTTTGCCCGTTAAAGAAAAAAATTATTCCGACGCTTGTTGCGATGATAAGGAAGACTTTATTCAGGACTGTTTTGATAAGTGCCAAGAATGTCAAGGTGATGATATCATTGGTCACTATGAGGTCCCAGTTAATAGCTTATTTGCATATGCATAGTGATCTACATACACACACACACACACACGTGATTTGCATATGCACAGAGCAATTTGCATAAATATCCATTCTCTCCCTCCACTTTATTCAGTTTAAGGTACAGATGTTTCCCTGAAAAGTTACCGTTTTCCAAGGGGCAGTTAAGTGATGGGCTCTCGATTCGACTCCAGAACCGTCCCCTGATGCTGCGCGGCTTTACTTTGCATCACCCCAGGGTGGGGACAGTCACAGTGCAGCTTCCTGACTGGATTTGCCCAGGGAAATGCCAGGCAGGGCCGGCAGGGTCCTGGCACACGCTGGCACCGTCCGCGTGTGTCGTCTACACAGCCTCGGACCCGAGCGGGCGTGCGGGAGGTGGAGGCCCAGCCCGTTCACTCTGCCTTGTGGCTCCGAAGGGAGACCGCTCGTCCAGCTCGCCCCGAGGCTTGGGTGGGACCCTGGACACCTTGCATCCCGCAGCGAAGAGAGCGTTGGCCGCGCTCACTGGATGCAAAATTTCCAGAGATCTTGTTCATGCCTCTCCTTGTCCGACTTTTAAGATCCATTTCTCCCTTCCGCACAAACCCACGAACCAGGTCCCGCTTGGACCCAGCACGCAGGGGCGGGACCGGGGAGGAGGCGGCCCGCCCGGGCCCGCCCTGCAGCCCCAGCAGCCCCGCTGCCTCCTCAGGTCAGTCCGCGGGAGGGGTGCGCTCAGGCCTCCCTCAAAGACCAAATCTGTCGTCCACTTAACATGCAATAAAGAGTCCTTTTTTTTTTTTAATTAAAAAAGGAAAAGAATGACCTTGTGGTTCAGCAGCAAGGTGTGGGATAACCAAGGCCACCAGCTGTCCCTTGTGTCTTCAGGCGCCGCCTCAGCCCTGGAGCAGGGGCAGCTGGCAGCCAATGGCTGAGAGCAGCGGGGACACGGGCCTGGCCATTTCTGCCCAGAAACCCTCTGACGGGTCACTCCAGAGCCCCAGCTGGGTTGGCCGAGACCTCAGGCGTGCACAGGGCTCTGAGCTCTGTCCCCTTTGTCTCCCACGGGCGTCACCCCCCTTCCCCATCAACCCCTTGTCCTCCTCACTGGTCTCCTCGGCCTCCACTTCCTGGAGGACGATTTGTCTCCCTCTCGGAGGACGCAGGGTTGGACATCTTTGGAGGTCCTGTTGCAGAAGGTGCACCAGCCTGTGCCAGAGGGGAGTGCGTGGAGAGTGAGGTCCTGGCTCCAGGGTGGCCCCCTATACCCTGCACCGCCCACCAGGTGGGGAGGGAGGGCGCGCCCGCCCCTGCCTCTCGGTGGAGAATGGAGGACACCAGGCTTGTGGCAGCCTGACCGGCTGGCATTTCTCAGGGTGTTTCCCAGGCTGAGGCAGCACCACTGCGGGCCCATCTGGGGGGCCGGTGAACCCAAGAGGAGGCTAGCCTGGTCCCAAAGTGGAAATCATTATCATTACACGTGGACCAGGCTCCCAAAAGGATGTCACTGGGCAGAGGACAAGGCCTCCCTCTGAGTTTCGAGTTTCCACCAGGAGCAGTGGGAGGACGGGAAGCTTCTGCAGAGACTCCGTGTGTCCCGTGAGCAGGTGTCCAGGGGGAAAGCACTTTGAAATAACTGTGCTCCCCAAGTCAGCCCCAAATTGCTTTTCCTTGAGACAAAAATCTCTACTTTTCATTTTTCTCCTTCCTTCCCTCCCTCCCTTCTTTCTTCCTTTCATTCTTTCTTCTTTCTTGTTTAAAGCCATAGACACGCACCCCCTCACAGTTCCAGGGGCCCGCAGCTGGGAACTGAGGCGTGGGCAGGGCGGCAGCCTCTCTGAAGCGTCAGGGGAGAGCCCTTCCTGGCCTCTCTGACCCCTGGGGCTCACTTCAAGCCCTGCCGTTTGTTCCTGCAGCTTGTAAAGGCATCACTTGAGCCTCTGCCCCCTGCTTCACACAGTCTTTCTGCGGGGGGTGGGGCGTGTGTGTGTCCAAATTCCTCTCTTCTCAGAAGGAAACCCTTCATTGAACTGGTGCTGCCCTTGACCTAGTGCAACCCCTTCTTAACTCGATTACCTCTGTCAACCCTCTTTCCCCGGGAAGTCATGCTCACAGCCGATAGTGATTAGAACGTCAACATTTTTTTGGGGGGGGTAGGACGCAATTCCCTCCAAACCCTCCTCTGCAGAGATGCATTTCTCCCCCCACCCATCTCCATCTGTCAGAGTCCGCGCACCGCTCCGGAGTCTGGGTGATTTTCACCGCTGTCAGGAAGTCGCTCAGGATTCCCTTCAACCCCTCCCTTGAGGTGACAATATTTTGCCCCTTTTATAGCTGGGCTATTTCTGCCCCTCTTCTCTCTGCGGCTAAATTCGAAACCCTTCAAACACAGAACACACGCGTCATGCACTTTGTGTCCCCCAAACGCCTGGCAGAGGACCTTTGGCTCAGGAACTTGCCTCATTGAGTCACATTTTTAAAATTTCCTCGTAGACACTAAAGTTTTGACCACTCCTATATATATATATTTTAAAGATTTTATTTATTTTATTTTTAGACAGAGGAGAAGGGAGGGAGAAAGAGAGGGAGAGAAACATCAGTGTGTGGTTGCCCCTCGGGCGCCCCCTACTGGGGACCTGGCCTGCAACCCAGGCATGTGCCCTGACTGGGGAATCGAACCCCTGACCCTTTGGTTCTCAGGCTGACACTCAACCCACTGAGCCACACCAGCAGGGGCCCAGTCCTATATTTTTGTTACTAAAAGTAATTTTTCACTCTCATTGTTCAATCTAAATGTTGGCCAGACCGAGAGAATTTCAATCTAGACTTATTTTACCCTGAAATATTTCAACGTTAACAACATCCCTCCCTTTTTAAAAAAAACTGTAAACTGCTCCCTGTAGGTCATTTTCCTACGCGTTGCTTTCCTCCCTGGATGATGACAATGATGAAGATTTTGGCTTCAAAGCTAACTCTTGTTGCTCTTTTATTTCTTCTTTGTGTTTGTGTTGAATTTATTGCGATGACATCGGTTAATAAAACGATATGTTTCCGGTGTCCACTGCTATCACACGTCATCTGCGCACTGTCCTGTGGGTTCGCCGCCCCAAGCCAAGTCTCCTTCCACCACCACTTACCCGCCTTTCCCCTCCTCTCCCTCCCCCACCCCCTCTCCCTCCCCCACCCCGTCTCCCTCTGGCCATCACAGCGCTGTTGTCTGTGTCTATGGGAGTTTTCTATTTTTGCGTAATTGGTTCGCCTTTTGCGCCCAGCCCCGCAGCCCCCTCCCCTTTGAGAACAAATGTTGAAAGGACTAGTATCTCCTGTAAAAACCAAGATCTTAAATCCATGGATCCCTTCGGTGTCACTTCACCGCCTCATTCTCTCTTTAAATTCAAATAAAATTAGGCTTAATTCTCTTTTCTGTAAAAGTGGCCCGTGTACACCCCTTGCCTGTCTACACACCTGCCTCTGCTCCCCTCATTACCTTCCTGCTCGCAGACGCCCCGCGCCTCCTTCGGCCGCTGCACTGCGTTTGCAGAAGGATGTCTGACACAGCACTCACCTCGTGTTAATGAAAGTTGTTTTGGGGTCCTAGGATTTGGGACGTTATTCTTGTCTGTAAACTTCTATATTTCCTGAGTTTTAATAATGGACAAGTTATCGGTTTTATAAAAGCAGTATCATCGCGCCGACTTCTCTACCTCCCAATCCGACCGTTTCACTCTTGCTGCCTGTTTCCTTGCTGCGAAAGCCACCCCCCAGAGCACGGTGCCGACACTTTCTCCCTCCCGGGACTGCCGGGCTCCCCCCGCCTCCCCCCGCCCCTGTCGCCACCAGTGTCCCCTGCCCCCCTCACCCCTCCGTGTGTTTGCCCGTGGCGTGACTTCTGCTTGGAAAGTCCTTCCCCAGGTCACCCCTGTAAGCCTCCCCTGGCCAGCCTCCTCCACACCCACAGCTAGAACGTCAGCCCCGCCAGGGCTGGGCCCCAGCCATCCTGGTCACTGTCACGTTCCCGGCGCCTCCCCCCACCCACCCGCTCTGCCCTGTGACAGAGTAAATGTCAATACTTTAACTGGAGGAAGACCCGAAAGAGGAAGAGCGGGACAAATGACATTCAGCAAATGCTAGTCTGCTTTCCCACCAATTCTAGCGACCACCCCAGTCCTCCCCCGCCACCTACTTGCCTGTCTCTGTAGAAAAGTGGGGTGTGGCACAGCCTGAGAATCGGTGGAAGGGCATGGGTGTGACCGCCGTGCGAGGAAATGCGACAGCCGGACCTGGTGGGGTCCGAACAACTGTGAGAAGTGGTGCTTGTCTGCTCTTCCAGGCAAAACCTGCCGTTCCCGGGGGCTGCCCTGTGTCCATGCTCGCGTGCAGGTAAAGAAATCAACGCTGGTTCTCCCTGTAAAGTCTTTCCTCGGGGGTATCTGTAGGCCTCGTGGGAATACAGCCCCACGGGCCGAGGTCTGTGTCTATTCCACGTGCACGCGGCGGGGGGGTACTGTCCCGCCGCGCCCGGTGAGACGGGGTGGCCCAGGTCGTCTCCGAGCCTCGTGGTCGGGTCCGGTCAACGTGTTGGCGCTCCGTTTCCCGGTGACATTATTTAACGATAATCTGTGAGGACAGAGGAGACTCTTGCTAGACCTGTCTGCTTCCCGGGAGTGACAGGTCTGGCGGGGTGTGAACGTGACCTTAGCTTGCTCTGCGGACCCAGGTGCAGATGAAGGGTCATTTAGACCCAGTCACAGGGAGTTAGATTCCTGGTGACAAAGAAATCAGATGGTTTCTTTGGTGTGATTTTCTTTTTCCCACAGGAGGCCTTGTGGCCGCGTCTCAGCTCCTGTCCTCAGGGGGGCTGGGGTTCTTTTTGATGGACAGGGTGGTGGACACGGGCTCGTTTCTGGGCTGCCCAACCCTCGGGATGCGTGTGTGGGACCTCAAGCCCCGTCCGGGCAAGCTATTTCACCCGCTGCGGAGCCGGGGGGCTCGAGGGAGAGATACTCTTATTGGCGGTGTGGGAGGAAGTGAGATGCGAAGGCTGTCTGGGAAAAAAGGCGTCATGGAAACACATGTGAGTGGCCCTGGAGTGTCACCTCCCACTGTCCACGGCCCCGCGGTCACCTCGCTGTGTCTGCGGTGCCCGTGGTCCCCTTGGTCATGTAGATCCTGACTTGAGGTCAGAAAGGACCCTTCGAGCTTGGAAAACCCCCACCCCCAGGCTCTGGTTGGGCTGGGCTCCGTGCTCCTGCTTTTCGGTGGACCGTCCCCCGCGGAAGGTCTGAGACTTGATGGGGGACAGTCCTGCCCGTGTGGCTGCCGGGCTTCTGACCCCAGGACACAGCAGGCTACCAGTCCTGACTCTGGGGAGAGAGTAGAGGGGACTTAATGGGGAGAGAGAAGAAGTTGGGGGTGGGGAAGAGCCTTTGCAGAAAAATAAAGGCAGGTTCCAGAAGAAAGAGAGGCGGGGAACCCCACCTCCCAGCTGTCCGGGGAAAACTGTAGACAGTGTCCCAGAGATAAGGTCAAGTGGGGAGAAACCAGACCTGCCCCACATCCCGTCTGCTCCTCCTGCCTTTGCACAGACACCGCCTGCCAAGGTCATTCCCTCAAAGCCCTGCCCTCCACCTCCCTCACCCCCTCCTGCCTAGACAAGGACCGCACTGTCCACGTTGCCACTGGAGAGAGTGGCCGCAAGGGGGCAGCCAAGCACAACACATGGGACCCCGAGATCCACCTTCAGACACGGGACAGCAGTCCCATCCACCTCCTTTGAAGTGTCCCTCTCTGCTTTTTCTAGAATCAACAAATTTCCTGTACTTCGCCGACCTATTTTTAAATCCGCTTTCCATGAGCTGGAGTTCAGAGTGGAAAGAATATATAATGGCTTGTGGAAAGAGGCGGGAGCCCGGTGTGAAGGTCCCTGGCGGGGCATCGTAGGCCCCCGGAAAGCTCTCCTCTTACAGACCATTGCGATTATTTTTAGAACGAGAATTGGTCTCAGGTGGCCGGAGAGAAGGAATGGAAAAAGAACGCCCTGACTTTTACTTTACAGTTCACACCGTGATATGCTTGCCTTCCTCTATTCAACACATACACACAGGGCCCGGCACTAATAATGCCCCCTTTTTATTACAAAACCTTTTATTACAAAATCATAAGCATGTCATCCTGTAACATAACAATATCCCACTCAAGCACCCCATGGGACATTTTAGGTGAAAGGTTCAAATTGCTGTCCATCTCGTGCGAGACATTCACGTGCCTTACCCACCACACTCAGCAGGCCTTTCTTCCGCCGGACCCTGTATGTCGGTCACCTGCCATGTCTGAGTGTGGTAGGTGCTACAGGGCACCTTAGACACAGTCTGTGTCCTCCAGAGATTTGCCTCTGGTTGAGAGGAAGGTGACAGGTTTACAAGTGTTTCTGACAGAAAGCCAGCCCATCACAGTCACCAGGAAAGCTAAGCAGGGCAGATGGCATTTTGGAGGGTGTCAGGAGTTGCCTCATGGAGTT
This sequence comes from Mormoops blainvillei, assembly GCA_004026545.1. Taxonomy (NCBI): domain Eukaryota; kingdom Metazoa; phylum Chordata; class Mammalia; order Chiroptera; family Mormoopidae; genus Mormoops; species Mormoops blainvillei. Next base: position 2,837 of record PVJD01002515.1, on the reverse strand, counting down.
GGTTCAGAAATGTCACACGTCGCATCAGTAGATTTCATTGGCCAAAACCCATCATCAGTGTGGCAAGAAAGTATCTTCCTCCCCCAGAAGGGACAACAGATACCCGGGATACGTTTTGCCACGCATCTGGGGTGCGTGGCCGGTGTGAATGGTGGTGTTGGAGTTTCACCTGCTGTCACAGACCTGGCTGATTTCCTTCGCAGGGGCCTCAGGGCGTCCTGGGTAAGCCACCACACAGGCGCGCTAGCAGTGGGCAGACCTGGAGGAGGGGGAAGGGTGGGAACAAGAAGAAATGAAAGGGTGGAAAAGATTCAGGCGAACCAATGAATCCAGTCGCGTTTTAGGACCTTGCCAAAATGATTCTGAAGCTGGTTAGGAAGATTACACAGGCTGGGGGACTGGGGATTTTTGATAAGAAGAGAGATGGCGGGCGACTTACCCTGCCCAAGAGTAAACATGATATAAAGCCGCGATAATTAAGGAGGCTGGTGTTAAATCGAGAATAAAGAAGCAGACCAAGGAGCTCGTTCTCAGGTCACTGGATATATTCAACAGCATTAAAGGAGGTAACCCTCTCAAACTATCGGAGGGATGGCTTGGTTAATAAACAGGTTGGGCGGAAACTGAGTCTTTGGAAAAAAATTCAGTGATGAGTCTCACCTGTTTCCATGTACCAAAGAAATTTTCGTTGCTTCCAGGAAGTAGGCACAACGATAAAGTCTGGATAAATGAGAAGAAAACGTGGGCGAGGGTGGTTAGTGCTCTCTGGACAGGGAAGGCCTTTCTTTTCAAGGGCAGGAACCACAGGAGAAACCCCTAAGGGACGAAATGAATAGATTGGCCACGTAACAGTTTTAAGTTCCATATACATCTTTTCTTTTTCCCCGTAGAAAATGAAATGCCAAAGATGAACTGTGAAAATAAATACTTATCCAAATATGTTAACGTCACATCCTTTAATGCATAAAGTGCCCGGACTATTTAGAATAAGACGAGAATCCTGAAAGGAAAAGGAGGCTGTAAACACAGCTCACAGAAACGGAAATGTAGTCGGGCCACAAATAATCGCAAATGAAAAGTTGAACAAACTGTCGCCCTCAGCAATAACAAAAGAAATGCACATGAACAGCATGAGAAAGCTTCATCGTATTAAACGAGTGTATAAATATGGGTATGAGTATCAAACATGTGTATGTAAGTACGTATGTACATATACACACGTTTGTACGTAAACATGAGTGTCAATCTATAAGTCAGATAACACTTTTTGTCATGAAAAATTGGAAGCTGCGCTCCACCTATCTGCCGGCTGGGTGTAGCAATTGTTAGCAATTTGCCGTCACAACTGTATCATCTATCTGTCCTCTGCCTACCCATCTACCGACCTACGGAGCTCTGGATGTGTTGTTTCTCCAGTCGTTTGGAAGCAAGCTGCAGACGGCACGACCCTCTGGCCCTGGGTCCTTCTGCGGGTGCATCTCCGATAAGTCGCATCCACCTGCAAAACCACAAACCGCCGTTCACCGCAGCGACCTAAGTCCCAAATGCCACCGCGTACCCGAAGTTCTCCAGTTGTTCACACGACGTGTTCCTTACCCATCCCTTCAAACCGGGAGCCGAGGCTGTTCTCCGCTTTTTCTTGGCTGCATCCCTTTCCATCCAGCCCCTGCCTGCGTGCTCACTGGGACACCGACTTGTTCGAGAGACAGTTCCAGGCACATCTTTGAATCAGCCACGGCCCCTGGCGGGCAAGGCTGTCTTTTTGTTCCCTTGGTGTGCCCTGAGTTCTCCACACGGTCACACATCTGGAGCTGAAAACACACCTGTGGCCCTCGCCAGCCGTGGTAACTCGGAGCCCCCAGGGCGGACGGGGACAGGGTGCCTTCGCACATTTAACTCGGGAGTGAATGAACTTTGAAGCCGCTTTTAGGTGGTGACCCTAAAACATGCAGGTTCCGAGCTGTCAGTCACGAGCCCAGGGTCTGATTCTCCCTTGCCCGTGGGGGTAAGAAGGGGGCCTCGGTTTGGTCTCTGTTCGGAGGGTGCCCCAAGGATGGAGAAGGCACACAGCACCCCTGGGCTACAGGACGGGGGGCACAGCCAACTCGGTCACCGCCGCACCCCTGCCTTCCCCGGCCGCCTATTTCGGTGTCACACAAACACCGTGTTCCCAGGGGAACGCAACCCCCCCTCCCTGTCCTGGACCTTCCCTCGTCCACCATCAACTTACTCATCCATGTCCCAAGAGGGCTCCCACCTCCCTCCTCACTTGGGAGACTTTGCAGATGAATGGACTTGAGTCCGTGGGGAAAGAAAAGCTGCCCGGGATGGGGGAGGTAATGACCTTGGTATCCAGTTCCTACGTCTTCGCTGTCGCCCCATTGCCTTGGGTCATGGGTTTTGATAGTTAAGGGTGTGGGTTCTTGTGTTGATTAGAACGTTTCTGGAGACTTGGAGGTGGCTTCGGGAAGGAGCCCTGGGGTATCTGAGGGTCCTGAAAACAGTGGGGAGCAGCCGACATCACTCACTTGGAACTTTGTAAGGCATGGAATTAGCATTGCACATTTTGAAGAAAATCTTAAACCCCGTGGTCAGGTTTCTGCCCAGTGCGCAAGCATCAGGAAAACAAGGCGACCCTGGCTCTCGCTGCCTGAGGCCCTCCGCTGGCCACCTCCAAGCTCGCGCCACGCCCTTCGTGCCATTTTCTTATTCCAACCACCACAGGTGGTATCGCCATGGCTCCCCGCTTTGTAAGCTGCAGAGGTTCTCAGCTTTGCGGGCCGTGTGGTCTGTGTGGCGACGAAACTCTGCTCTCAGTGCAAGAAACAGAGATAGGC